>OY757911.1:34019319-34096819 GCA_963585895.1 Sepioteuthis lessoniana | reverse complement strand
GATGAGACACTGCTTCCTAGGTAGGTGAATTTGTCAATCAGTTTCAGAGAGGTTCCGTCTAGTGTGGAAATGTCACCTGCTTGTTTAAACTACATGTATTCAGTTTTGTGTGCATTGACATGGAGGCGGCTTGTTCCAAATTATGCAGTAATGTTTCAGCTTGGTTGGGTGTATTTGCGAGTAACGCTATGTCATCGGCGTAGTTGGCGTCGGTAATTGTTTTTGCGGGGTACCTTCTTTTCTTTGTCAGCTTGAAGCCGTTCTCTCTGATTTTATCGATTGATGTTCTAAGCACATAGTCTAGACAGATGATAAAGAAGTATGGGGCTAGTGTGTCTCCTTGTAGTACTCCTGCTACAATGTCGAAGTATTTTGTGTCTCCATCTGGTGAACATACTTTCACTTTGGCGTTTTTATAGAGAATCATTATTGCTGCTACAGTTTCTTTTGGTAGGCCATATGCTAGTAGGATTTGTTCCATCTTCCCTCTGTGTATGGAATCGAAGGCCTTGGTGAAGTCAACAAATAGTAATGTCGCCGGTAGGTTTTTTGCCCGTACGCCTTCAAGGATTCTATGGATGGTCAATATTTGAGAGGTTGTGGATCTATTTCTTCGGAAGCCACTTTGGTTTTTCCTAAGGAAATTGTCTATGCGGTTTCGTAAGGGATTATTATCATTATTAGTTATTTAAAACCATACAGCAATGTGCAAGTTGTTCATATTAGATAGGAATATTTGATAAATAGAATTACTAATGTGATACTTGAAACCATTTAACTGTTTGCAAACATCATCATCATCATCATATCGTGCTGGCAGCACGGATATCCCTGACCCTCTCTCGCCACTCCTCCCTATCGTTCATCGCCCTAGGTAGGTCTTCAGGACAACAACCTGTATCCTCACATAGCTGCTGAATGTACGTTCGTGCTGGTCGTCCTGCTTTTGCGCGGCCATGTGTGGGGATCCATAAGAGTACATCTCTTATGAGTTCATCTCTGCTTCTCCAGCAATGTCCTGCATGTCTGGTTCGTCTAACTTGAATAGTTTTCGTGATAGCGGGCAGGTGGCCGTACAGTTGGTGTCTTGTGGGGTGTTGCTGACAATCAAAATCCGATAGATAGATGGATGAAGGGATGCATACCTCCCTTCCCTAAAAAGGGGGACCTCGGATTAGCCAAAAACTACCGAGGCATAACACTTACATCCATAGCTGCCAAAATCTACAATGCCCTACTACGAAACCGAATAGAACCCAAAATCGACAGCATACTTAGAAAAAACCAAAATGGCTTCCGAAGAAATAGATCCACGACCTCACAAATATTAACCATCCGCAGAATCCTTGAAGGTGTACGGGCAAAGAACCTACAAGCGACATTAATATTTGTCGACTTTACCAAGGCTTTCGACTCCATTCACAGAGGAAAGATGGAACAAATCCTACTAGCGTACGGCATACCTAAAGAAACCGTAGCGGCAATAACGATTCTCTATAGAAACACTAAAGTAAAAGTACGATCACCAGATGGAGACACAGAATACTTCGACATTGTAGCAGGAGTACTACAAGGGGACACGCTGGCTCCGTACCTCTTTATCATTTGTCTAGACTACGTACTTAGAACATCGATTGACAAAATCAAAGAGAATGGCTTCGAACTGACGAAGAAAAGAAGCAGAAGTTTGCAAACAAATCAGCTCTAATTCATCTAAAAATAAAGTTACCTACTAACTATTAACTTAAAAATTGTGTGTGTATGTGTGTGTGTGTGTGTATATATATATATATATATATATGCAGGATTTGGCATAAAATAATTATTAATGGCTGATATGCCATTAAACCAAATAACTAAACCTAAAAATAATTTTAAAAAGAGTTATTCTGAACTGAAAACAAGTCAAAATAATCATGAAAAGGGACCATTAAAACTTACTCGTACCTTTACCAGAGATCCATTAACTATATGCAACATTTTAAAACAAGAGGGGGGGTGTTTTAGACATTAAATCTGAAGAAATTTAATCTAAAATAAAACATAGCTATGAACTTGTGACCAGTTTAATTTTGTTTTGTTTTTATAATTCATTATAAAACTGTGAGATAACTCTGGTTATAGTAGTCAAATAGAGCCAATATCATGTAGAATGAGTGGGATTCATGCCTTTCCTAAAGGAATGAGTACAAATTTGAATCAGGTTTATCTCTTGCAGAGTTAATCATTCCCAATATTCAAACTTGCATATTTTCACCACTGCTGCAATACAATCTTCTTACCTCTATTTGGTCTTATATCCCTAACAAGATATTAAGAATAAATAAATAAAAGCAACAAAATAAAATAAATATCCCTTATAATTGGGAGCCTATCACAACAAAAAACTACTCATAATAATTTTTCAAGCAAGAAGCAAATCCATTCATCTACTACTGGCTGTAATTGAATAAAGAATGTATTTTTTCCCATCCCTAAGCTATGTAGGAGTTATCTCCCTTATCATCTACAAATATGCTGATTAAGAAGCTCTGTAGGCAAAAAACAAAGATATACTCAGTCTAATATAATCTCTTATTTTTATCACTGAGAATATTTGGGCTATTGTCTTCATCTTCATTGTTAATGACAATAGTCCACATATTCTACGTGATAAAAATTATCAGGCTTCATCTCAGAAATTTAAGCAAGTATCACTTCTATCCAACTCATATTTCTACAGGCAGGGTGAGAATTTTTAAACTGTGTAAAGCTGGTTTGAATTCAGAATTTTCTTTCTCTGAGATCGGGTTCTTTAACCTTTCTTAGGCAACTAGTCTGCCCTACTATTTATGCCATAACTGTAGTGCGTAGAGATAAATTCTTGTATTTCCGAAGAGGCATTAGCATGAAATGAAACAATCAGTCTTGAACAGGATTTAAACTTGAGTTGCAGATTCCATTTCCTATGACACCAAGCGCAAGTTTTACTGCTGACACTAAGTGGAAAAACAGCTTAGGTCAACATATGAACGACATGGCATGACACAAGGTCAGCTAGTAAATACTACAAGTAAATGGACTCAGTGAGAGATGTTCAAATCCTAGATGAATTTATATGCAAATTTCATGTCACAAAATGAGATTTTCTAGATCTGTAAATCATTTCTTCCACTCACATGAACCTTTAACAAAATGATGACATGAACAGCTAACTAGTAAATACGGCCTCACGTTACATTAACAGACTGATTTCTAATAGGCTAAATAATTAAAGAAAATATTTATTTTCTGGTTAAAATTCTAGTTTTGATAGTGTTGGAAATATGACCTAATTAAAACCATTGATTTCAGTTATTAGACAACCTTCTTCATATCAGGGCACATCTGGTGGTTAGCAAGCTAGACTAGCAAACCTACAATTGTGAATTTGAGTCTCACTGGGTGCTCCATTTATATGGCCTTGTGGCACATCTAAGCAAAAAGCTTAGTAATTACTTCTAAGAGGTCAATATAATGTAAACAAAAAAAAATAATCCATTCATGGCAGCATATAAAATTAACCTAAAAAGCGAATTAACTTTAAAAACTGAACAGAGAAAATAATATAATCCTGTTAGCAGAATTTATCTGATATTATTTTTATTCCTTTCAACATTAAAATGCATATTTAGACTTTGTCTTTTGTCCACAAATTATAAACAGCTGTGAGTTACCTAGCTTTTATGATTTTCAATTGCTTATATGCCCTGTTTTGTCTTTGACAGAAACTGTTTTTTTTTTTTTCCCTTTTTCATCAGCAATTTAATAATAAAAGATAGTAAAAAAGGTAACTTGAAGGTTCCCTTTTCAATAGCTACTACACCAAGGTTTAGGGGAGGGCGCTACTCCATTCTCTGGATTGCTCCACTTTACCCTTGATCCGTACCTTATAATGCTGAGTGTTAAGCAAGGTGGCATCAAGTACCATTTTTTTTAGTCTTTGGTATGACTCAAACTGGGATTGAACCCCAGTCCCTCAGACCATTGGCGAAGTAAACAAAAAAAAAAAATAGGTTTTTAGGTTAATTTTATATGCAACCATTTTTTGTTTACATTACATCAACCTGTTAGAAATCAGTCTGTTAATGTAATATGCAGGGGCGTATTTACTAGTTGGGCGTGCATGGCATCATTTTGTTAAAAGGTTCATGTGAATGGAAGAAATGATTCACAGATCAAGAAAATTTCATGTTGTGACATGAAACTTGCATATAAATTCATCTAGGATTTGAACTTCTCTCACTGAGTCCATTTTCTATAATGATAACTGTCTAGAATTTGAACTCAAAAGAATGCAATTATACAGTTAAATTTCTTTAACCTAATCAGTGAAGCAGACCCCCAACTCTAAGAAATGATAATTCAAATATTAAATACCATTCTCCATTTCTGATCCAGGTTTCTTATGGGGGAAGTACTAATGTGTTGGACTACACATCCAAGTAAAAGAGTTCAAACTTCAGTCATGCTATTTACATTCACTTTTGGACTAATACCCTTACAAAAGATATGAAACCCCTTATCCTGATAGCAAGGTCATTTAATGCCAAAGATATCCACATAGAACATGATAGTTTTGGCATTAAATAACCTACAAAGGTTGATATGTTATTAAACAAAGAAATCAAATCAGATCTCTTACTACTTAATCAATAGTTGTGAAAATATAAATTGATTAAATATTTACCATGAATATTTCTAAATTCTTTGCTGAAATAAACAAATCCTATTTTCAAAATTTAACCCTTTTACTGTTGTGTGAGGCTATAATAAATTCTTAGCATGTGATGTGTTCAAATGTGGTTAAATTTCATCCCATATTTCGTTTGTTTCATCTTGTTTTGTTTTCGAAAGCCCCAGGAACTAGGAAAAGGGTTAGGAGAGGAGAAAAAAAAATGATTATAAACAAAGCTTATGACAAATAAATAATTTCAAAATTATTTTATTTGAGTGCACTCCTCTTCTCTCATCTTTTTCTAAAAACCTTTTCAAAATTGTCCATGTTTGAAAACAACCAAAACATTTGGAATTCAAATCCAAATGAATTTAATTTCAGCTGATTAAATTAAAAAAAAAAATGTGATTAAACTTTGTTTTGTTTTTTTTCATTCTTTTTTTTTTTTTTTTTTTTAAATGATACTTGGCAGATAACATCAGAAGTCAAAAAGTTCACATCAGCAGCTTTAAATTTCAATAACTAGGCGGAGAGAGGTGAAGAAGGGCTTAACTTTTTTTCTTCTTTTTCTTTATAATCAAAAAATTTTTGGGCATCAACAAATACCAAGGACATTTTTTTTTTCATTCAATATAGTTTGCTTATGACACATTCATTCATGAAACTTAATGGCCTCATGAAAAACAACTTTAAACAAAAGGGAGTTATAGTATTTGATATTTGACCTTGTACCAACTGAGGTCAGAGGCAACAGATGAGGGAGTCTGATGCCAAATCTGTTAACTTTATTCATTTTTAGTAAATATCTTATATCAACAGATCCAAGATAAGTTTGGTGTAAAACAATGTCCACTGAAAAAAAAAAAGAAAAGAAAAGAAAAAAAGAAATCAATTATATTAAAAAAAAGGCAACTGCAGGAATCAAAGAATACTTTGATTCTTTCCTTAAAGTGCCTGTTTCAATTATTTGAACTGAAAAAGGAAGTCAAGATCTTTTTTCAGTAAAATTTGATGATCAAGAAGTAGTTGGTTCAATAATTCCAAATTTAACCAACTACAAATATTATTTAGGACAGATACTCTCGCAAAAGGCATGAACCTCAAAAAACAGACCAAGAAGAATCATCAGTCTGTTTTGCCACAAATGAGGTACAAGAAATTTTTTTTAATATCTTGACATTCTACTTTTTTTTGTAATTAGGATTTAAGCAAAGACATATGGCTGCTTTTTCTATTGTCACTTATGACAGAGGAACAACTTAACCTCCCATGAAGTTTATTCAAAATAAAAACAAACTTGATTGTATTTTGAAGAATAAAAAATTCCTACCCATAATTGACTGCTGACATTGACATATCAGCTTATAACAAACAGATCACCAAGTTTTTATTATTTTAATTTTTCCTCTTAGATATATATATATATATATATATATATATATATATATACACACACACTTTACTCTATAAATAAAGAGTGCTCATTATTAGTGATAGAGCATATATATCTAAGTTAGGACAGGATAGCATAACCACGGTCAACAATGCTTGATGGCTGTCAGTTTCTCGCCTATGGGTCATCATACAAGTAATATATATATATATATATATATATATATATATATATATATATATAGTGTTACTCTGACCTAAATCAGGACCATAGCACACACATTTATAAAAAGATGTTGCACCTTGCCAAATAGGTGTCTATCATAGTGCAATGGTTAACAAGATAGTCTAAGACCAGATCACAAGAGCAGCAAATTCAATTTTCATTTGATGCCCTAATACTGTGGCCTTATGCCAGACTAGGCTTAATAGCTAACCAATTTGCTACTCAGTATCAAATAAATGTAACAAAATATGATATATAACAATGTTAACTGAATCCTTCCCAGGAGTTCATTGAAGACTTAAAAAAAAAAAAAAAAAAAAATGCTATCACTGCGAAGATATTTTCTCTACAGAAAATACAAGGCAAAGAATTGCCAATAAAACAGTCACAGTATAGTTTCCCCATTTATATACATTTTTGTTTTGTGGGTAGGACAGACAACATTGCATATCCGTTTTTCCATGTGGCTATGGCTGAAGGATTAAAAAAAAATAGAATAAGAATAAAGAATAAAAAATAAAATGAATAAAAAAATTTACATATGTATAAAATTTCCTGAAAGCAGGTTTTACGAAATTCTCAGCAAATTTCTGAGTCAAAGATAACTACTTAGGAAAAATTAAAAACATTAAAGCGTTACATTTTCTTTTCTTTTTTTTCTTTTTAAAAATTTTTTTTATTTTGGTGATCAGGTTTTTTTATTTTTTTGGCCATTTCTTCTTTCAGAGAATTTGAGGTAATTTTTGGACATTAGATGTTTTCTTAGAATCTTTTGTTAATTACACAAATCTTACCAGAAAGAGACCGACCCATATTGCCATGAAAAGCTTTACATCATCTCATACTATCAAACTCTAAATTAGATTTCGGCCACGATGAAGCAGCTTCTACTGCATTAAGTGAAAATAGATTACGAAATAGTGTGAAAGTATCGAAAGGTTTTTATGATTTCCCCTAGATTCATGGCCACTGTCATTATATATATATATATATATATATATATATATATATATATATATATATATATAAGTAAAAACTTCCATGTCATTTACTCCTTACAAGTCAGTGAGCTTCATTGGCTGAAGGCACTACACAGCTTTTCTTCATTAACAGGTACATATATGAATTGTTTCATAAGTTAGTGAAGCTAAAATTTGCTGCTTGTTCTTTCTATTATGCATGGATTTTAACCTAATGAAGCCATTTCTTATATATAGGTCAACCTCTAATTTTGAGCCTTAACAAAAAAAACACTTTACTTATTCATGAGAATTATACTGTACTCAAAGATTAGAGATGCTGCAAATAACATTGATGGAAAAATGTGAAATTGTATCTTTCAGCATGTTTGAAGGAGGATTATTGAAATATATTCAATAATTCTATCTCCTTCAAACTATTTTAAATACAATAAGGCCACCTGCATATCTCAAATCATGACAACTACTTTCCCTATATATATATATATATATATATATATATATATATATATATATATATAGATAACATCTTTAGCTTTAAAGGGCCATCAAAATAAACTATTTCACATCAAGTTTGTTTTTACACAGGTTTTCGTTGGGAAGGTTGAGATAATTTCTGAATAGATAAGAACAAAAAGCACCTTTTTTTTTTTTTCTTTAAGTTAAATTCTTAATTAATGGGAAACACTGGAAACTTGGCCATTTAAATTTCAAGCAATTACTCAATTCTTTTGTGAAACATGTTTGTACCATGTTCAGCTTTATTATTGCTGTAAATTTTTGTAATTAACAAACAGATTCTTCTCCCCCATTTAATGCCAACAATTTCAAATCTCTGTTCTCAAGTTCAAGTGTTAACTGTTCTACTTCGGCCTCCAAGTTTTTATTCTTTCGAAACATCTGGACATAATTTAACTGTAACTGTTTCTGGTATCGGATCACTTTGCCCTTTTCCTCAAGCCACTGGTCACGTTCAGTTTCAAAGTCCGCCTTGAAATTGCCCACCTGACGTTCATAATGCTCAATATCTTCTTGCAACTTTAAGATCTGCTTGTCCTTTTCCAGGAGCAAGGCAGCAGTGTCTGCCAGGCTCTCTGCACCAGACCCATTCAGCACCTGTAAATAATCATCAGTCTGACATGCATTATCGCACATGAGGCAGGAAGCAGAACTTAATTTCCGTGGTAGCGTGCAATCAGGGCTCGGACTTCTGGAACTGCCCTCTAAACTCTCCAGTGTGTTAGCCACTTTTTGTTTTAGAGATTTGACTTCCTGACACTTTTTATTCAACATGTTAGCATTCTCGTTAAGTCGGAGGGTCATTTGAGAACATTCTAGGTTTTTCTGCTGCAATTCACATTTGGATCTTTCCAGTTGAGATTTCTGTACTTCAATTTGTTCATCCAGCTTAGCACACCTTTGGGCAAGGGATTCCTTAGATTTGCACAACTGATTGTAATCCTCCTGTAATGTTTTATTATTCTGCTGCAACTTGAACAACTGCATAGAGAGCATCTGCTCGTTCTTCAGCATCTTTTTCTGCTGCAGGGCCACTCTCTTTTCATACTCCTCTTTTGCCTCTTTCAATTCCTGTTGCCAGGAATTCTTCTGTTCTTCATATACCTGGAATATAGCTCTTTCATTCTTGTCCATCACTTCTCTCAAGGCCATTATTTCATGCTCCTTTTCCTTGAGCATTGCCTCGAGTTCACCTACACCACTGTCACTTGGAGAGGGGGTTTGAATGAAGTTTTCTAAGTGGCTAGATGACAGGTGACTCAAACTGGAAGTGGGTAAAGAATCAGATCTCTCAAATTTGAGGTCACCAGAGAAACTGCTCGATGGGTCACTGCTGTCCCCAGGTAAAGAGCCATGAGAAGTGTTGGCTGAACTTTGACCAATTCCATTGTAGTCCTGTGATCCATAGCCATCATCTTGACTAGAAAATTTGCGATCCAGGTTAGTGTGGCCTTTAGCCTGGGCCGCATGACGACTGGAGATGACAGGCTTGAATGCAATTGGTCGAATCAAACCTTTCCCAGGGGCCTGCAAAGAAACAAAAAATAACTCATTAGAACAATTAGTATATAATTTAATGGCAGATAATATACTTTTCTAATAATTTATAGTAGTATTTGGTTGGTTGGTTGGTATGAGAGAGGATATTTTGTTATATCTCCACTTTCAGCATTAGTATATCCAATGATATACTAACACTGAATAAATGAAAGAAAAGATAACTCATTTATACATATGGAAACATTTAATACATACATAATATATATACAAGAAATATTGACAAGAATACACAAACATGTGCCAACAGATAAAATATGCACATTGACCTATGAACTGGGTCCCAAAATGGGAGAAGTCTTACTTGAAAATGGACAGTATAATGATCATAGCTAGGTTGGTTGGTTGTTTGGGTTTTATGGTATATCAACCTTTGTAAGTTATTTAATGCCAAATCCAATTTAAAAAAAATAATTAGTTCTATTTTAAACAATTCAGTTTAGCATGACTACACAGCTTAATTGTCAAAAAAATTTCTATTTCAAGCTATTCAGTTTAGTCAAACAGTTCTAATTCAGCTAATTCAGGTTAGTATAAGTACTGATTTTGTTTACACACAGGTAAATGTCAAAACAGTTCTATATTAAATAATTCAGTTTAGTGTAAGTATAGTTTCAATGTCAAAAACAGTTCCATTTCATACAATTCAGTTTAGCATAAGTACGCAGTTTAAATGTAAGAACACAGTTTGTCAAAAACATTTCTATTTCAAGCTATTCAGTTCAGTCAAACAGTTCTAATTCAAACAATTCAGTTTAGCATAAATATGCAGTTTAGTTATATTCAACCCATAGATAGGGCCCTATCAGGTGCTACCATTCCAGGCTAGAGTCAATCTGAGAGCAATGGCAATGAAGGGGTGCTCCACAATTCCCAAAGCTCCAGCATCACTGGAACCTTACCATCAGATCGTTTAATGTCATATCCAGGACACTTGTTGGTGGGGGTCTTACCCCTCTGCAGAGGTGCAGTCGGTGTATTCTACAACCCCAGCCAACTGGGCAAACTATTGGTGGGATAAGAAACAGCATAGCTACTATTTAAAGGACAGATACAATAAAAGAATATCTTTACTGTTCAAAGAACAAAGACAAAAGCGATGGATTCTGGGATTGTCAAATGTGACCATGTGCCAAATAGACATACTCCATTCTCCAAAGGAGACAATTGCTTACTGTTTCCCTGCAGTAATAAAAGTATTCTAATTTGATCTCTTAAACAGTTGTCCCGCTAACATCCTGTTGCATCAGTAGGTTTTAAAAATTGCTTGATAAAAACATTATGACTTATGAAACTGATGTTCTGATGATGATATTCAAATCAAAGGATCTAGTTATTTTATATACTACTTGCCTGTACCACTTTGAACAATGAGACCAATGTTTAAATTTCTTATTAATAGCAGCAGTCATCATAGAAATATCTCTTATCATTTGTTGACTTGTAGAAGTATGAGTATAACATTAAGTATTTCATTATTAATCAGTAAAACCTACCAGAGTGAATGAGAAATTTTGCAATATTTTGGTAACACAAGGCACAATTCAGCAGCTCTGGATACTTTTATGAAGGTCATGAAGGTAAGAAACCACACTGGACTCACCTGATGCTCTCCAAGTGGTACAAGACAGATTTGCTTCAATAGCTTGGAGCACAGTCTTGTAATCCATGGTTTTACACCTACTTGCATTAAATGATGAAAGTTCTATTTCTAACAATTCAATTTAGCATGAGTCATTTGTGTGCATTCAGTTTAATTGTCAAACAGTTCTATCTAACACATAGATAGGATCCTATCAGGTGCTACCACTCTGGGTCAGGATGGATCAAGGAGCAATGGTTACAAAGGAGTACTTTGCATTTCATAAAGCTCCAACATCAGATCATTTAAATGTCATATCCAGGATACTCGGGGTAGGGGGGAGGTGTCCGCGTGGTGTAATGGTTAAAGTGATGGACTGCGGAATCGTAGTAAGCAAGTTCGTACTCCAGTCTCGCTATTACGTTCATTTTCGGGCAATTTTCTCTCAGGAAAGGTATGAACCCCCTTATCTTCCCAGTTATGGGTTAAATAGTACCACCACTGTTCTTCTAGGAGAATGGCTCTGGCATTAAATAACCTACAAAAGTTGATATGCCATTAAACAAAGAAACCAGGATACTCGTTGATTGCAGAGGGGTACCCCTCTGCAGAGATGCTGTGGGTATATTCTACAGCTCTAGCCAACTGTGTTTCTGAATATAAAAAGAGAATAGTTTTACACTATTCTATAGACTACAAGAGAAAGAAAGAAATCTCCAAACAATGTCCTAATTTTTCAACAAATATTCATTAGTGTTATCTCAATTTTTCAAATACCTTGTATCTGAACTCACAAAATACATTCAAACCAGTATCAGATATAAACTCCAGTCTGAAACTAGCTAATAATTCCATTTAAAAAAAGAAAAAAAAAAGAAGCTTTGTATTAGTAGTATATCCTTAAGCCTAAAATATTGGGCGAACATTGTATAGTAAAATAAGACTCCATTTCTTCAACTCATTAGCAAGATATTTTAGGGTAACTCAGTGCACATCCCATCAAATTGATAAACACTCAACAAAATAACCTAAAAGTTCTCACACTGAGTTTTAATACCAACATGTTTTCTAGATTATCAATCTGTATACAATCCGCTGACCACTATTGATGAACTCAAAAAGGCAACTCAAGGCTTTGGCTCTAAGTAGTACAAATTCTGTGGTCCAACTTTCTTTTAAACTAACAATGGATAAAGACACATCACATTTACTATTTATTTTTGTTTCTATAATACCAGACATTGGCATAATGGTTAGGGAGATTGGGGTTCAATCCCAGGTCGAGTCATACCAAAGACTCAAAAAATGGCACTTGATGCTGATTGCTTAACACTCAGCATTACAAGGTAAGCATTAAGGGTAAAGTGGAGCAATCCAAGGAAAGGAGTAGTGCCCTTCCCGACACCTTGGTGTAGTAGCTATTGAAAAGGGGGCCTTCGGGTCGCCCTCGAGTATGGTCGCCTACTTTACTTACTTTTTACTTTGTTTCTATCAATCTGTGCTACTTAAGACATAGGTGTATAATAAGAGGGCATAATTCGACTATGACGTGATATACTCAAATGGCTAATCTGACATGTCTCTGGACTATATAACTGATTTATTTAGTTTTAACAGATCATCTAAAAGAATTTATAACAATTCTAAAAGAGAAAAAAGTCACTTAAGTCACTCCTTAGTAACAAGGAATTATTAAAAATTCTACTAATCAAAAGTCAACAAATATTTTTTATCGTTAACTTAAAATGTAAAAATGCATTTATTTTTATCTGAAATTTAAAATTTTATTTATAAACATTTTGCACTCAGCTGGGTGATTATTTTATGTATTTTTCATGGTTGAGTGAAGAGAAACTCAAAATAATTTTTAGTTATCATTGAAGTGTGAAGTTTTATCTTCCAAATATAGATTTTTTTATTTATTTATCTTTTACTTAATTTACCTTGCCCAGTCAGCTGGAGCTTTAGAATACACCGACTGCTTTTCTGTAGAGGTGTGAGACCCCCCCCTTACCAACAAGTGTCTTGGATATGACACTAAACAATTTGATGGTGAGGTTGCTGTAATGCTGAAGCTTTGGGGAACGTGGAGTACCCCTTCATTGCCATCAACCCCAGGTACACTCTGGCCTGGAGTGGTAGCACCTGATAGGGTCCTGTCTATGGATTAAATAGAACTAAATTGTGGTTTCTTGAGTTTACTGCTTTTGACATTTAAACTGTGTATTTCTGCTAAACTGATGTGTTTAAAATAGAACTGTTTTAACATTTAAACTGTGTACTTATGCTAAACTGAATTATCTGAATTAAAACTGTTTTAACATTAACTCTGTGTATTGCCCAGTCGACTGGTGCTGTAGAATACACCGACTGTACCTCTGCAGAAGGGTAACCCCCCCTGACGAGTGTCCTGGATATGACACTAAACAATCTGATGGTGAGGTTCCCATAATGCTGGGGCTTTGAGAAATGCAGAACACCCCTTCATTGCCACTGCTCCCTGGTCCATTCTGGACCCGGAATGGTAGCACCTGATAGGGCCCTATCTATGGGTTAAATAGAACTAAACTGTATATTTATGCTAAATTGAATTGTTTGAAATAAAACTGTTTTGACATTTAACTGTGTGTAAACAAAAACTATACTTATATTAAACTGAATTGTTTGAATAGAAATGTTTTTGACAATTAAACTGTACTCATGCTAAATTGAATTGTTTGAAATAGAACTGATTATTTGTATAAAAATAGATTTGGCATTAAATAACCTACAAAAGGGTGATATGTCATAAAACTCAACTAACCAACCAACTTAATATACCAGGGATTTCAAGCATCTGAAAATATAAATGTCTGATTTTAAAAATGAAAAAAAAAGAAAAGAAAAAATTTGGAAGACAGTCAATTTGTATTGTGTATATATATGTATATATTTAATATTCAGTTAGTCATCAAGATTCATTTTTCCTAAAATTTTTCTACTCTATACAAACTGAAAGATACTCCCCACCACCAACAGAAAATTCTATTAGCTTTATCCCTCACACACACAAGTTTATTTTTATAAGGTGTATTTATGTGGAGGTACTTGTGGCATAATGGTTACCATTGTAGGAAGAGGACTTGATAATCAGAGTTCAAACCTTGAACAAGGCTATTTGCATTTCACATAGGGCTAATACTCTTGTGAAAGGTATGAATCCAATTAATCTTCCTCAAGCTATGGTTAAATAATAGGACAAATGGAGCTCTTTAACTTTAGTATGACAACCTGTCTAGGAGAAGAAAAACTCTGAATTCAAACCAGTTGTAGACCTGGAGAGAGATGGGCTATGCTAGTCTTTTTTGCCTAAGACATGATAGAAGGCTGATGATGATGTGTTTATGGACATATGTTACAGATAGAGAAATGTCTCGGCTAATTTTCAACAAATTTTTTTACACATATGCAGTTCACTTCTGAATATATTCTTGGGTGGTAATTGGGGAATTGATAACCAACACCAAAATATTTTTAGGCTACACAAAAAAAAAAAAAAAAAAAATTGAAGGAAGATTACTATTAAATTTAATTAAAGTGTTAGTTTTTCTGATTTTAAACATTTTTTTGCAGATATTCTTATGAGTCAAAGATGAATGAATTATAAGTATAAAATTAAAAATGAGAATTAAAAAAATAAAATAAAAAATAAAATTAAAAGTATATCCATATCTGAATCTTTATATAAACATATTTATTTTCTTGTTATTTTTCAGATTCATGATGAATTATATAAAACCTAGAATTTGTCAATTCTTAAAAATGGTGGATTAATTTGGTGATTAACTTGCATTATTGAAAATTTTCACCTTATTTTTGTTAAACACTTAACTGGTAATTTCATTAAAAAATTCCTGATATACGTATATCTCATTTTAACTAACAACTACTTAAAAAAATAGTCAAGATAACTAAATTCAAATAAATGGGCAATTTACTAATTTAAAGCAAATGTTAAACCCACTTTAAATTAAAATTACAGAAATGCAAGAGTCAGTCAAAAAGTTTTGCAATATTTTGGTAACGTGAAGCACAATTCGGTAGCTCTGGATGCTTTTTGTGGAGGTTGAGAGAGTGACAAAAAACACCGGACTGTAAGATGTCGAGCTTGCCTGATACTCTCAAAGTGCTACTTGCTGAATTTGCCTCAATGGTTTGCATCATGGCCTTGGAATCCACGGTTTTCAACCTACCTGACTGTAATTGTCAAGGTTCTTGCAAGCCAAGCAAAATTCTTTAACTGTCTTGTTAAGTCATCAACTGCACCTTCATTTTTCACACAAATGTTTATGGCCCAGTTGGAACTCATAAAGCCTAAGTTTCTGAATCAAACTATATTGCATGTTTATCTGTGCAGTTTTCAATTCACATATCTGTCAGTGCATCAACTACCACAATACTACTAACCATAGCAGGTACCACTGCATGAACTGAACTGCTTTGGTCATGTGATATACACACTGTAAATTCGTACATAACAAAAGATAAGAAACACTTTTGAATTACACAAATTGTATTTTTCCTAACCCTTTGTACCTTAAATACATTTGTAAAATTTTATTTCTATCATTAATCTAATTTTAAAAAATATACATCTTTTCACATGAATACTCAGACTAAGTGACTTTTTCTTTTCTTTTTGTTACTTCTTAACCAACATTAAAATATTTTCTAAATTCCACACTGTATACTCAGAGTTAGTAAACCATGTATGAGATATTTCCCAATCGTTAAAACAAAGCAGTGGCCTCTAAGCTCTTCTTTGTTGATTTTATTCTCTTTCTCTTTTCAGATGGTTGCTGGAAAATAGATAACATTCTGATATATTCTGCCAAATATTGCAAAATCAAGCCTTCGACAATGGAACAGATCTCTTGTGTGAAAACAAAGCAGTGGCCTCTAAGCTCTTCTTTGTTGATTTTATTCTCTTTCTCTTTTCAGATTGTTACTGGAAAATAGATAACATTCTGATATATTCTGTCAAATATTGCAAAATCAAACCTTGGACAATGGAGCAGATCTCTTGTGTGAAAACATATTATGAAACTAAGTCTTTTGAGATTGATTTCTTTATCTAGGGGGTTCCTCAAGGACAACATCTATCACACCATTGCTGATTGAAGGTAGCCATCACTGAAAAGATTTAAGTAATCACCCAAGAGGAATGTGCACCAATTATCAACAACTTTGGTGCATTCAATAGTGCCTTCAAATGAACAACTAACATCTAAAACATGTACTCTTGACATTTTTGGTTCATGTTTGAGACTAAATGGCCGCAGATCCTAAAGTGTTATCTTTTTACCTTTTTCTTTTCATAACTCTAACCTTTGTGGTCCTTGATTTGTGTCCAATCTGTTTCAAAATAATGAAAGACCCTGAATATTCCAAACTAGGGTGATTTTAAGGGTCAGATTTTGAAGTGTGTCTTCTGTCCTTGAGGGTCATTAAATGAATCTATTTTTTTTTTTTTTGTAAAAAGCCAAAAAAAACCAAACTCTGAATTGTTTGGAATTGGTTTATAGTAAAAATATTTCTTTTGAAGCTATTCAAAATGGTGGAAAATCAAAAAGAGTACTCTAGGCTCAAACAGAGGTCTGTCATCAAATTTTTGTAGGCTGAGAAGTGCAAACTATGTGAAATTTACAGAAGAATGCTCGATGTGTATGCCGAAGCAGGTTTTCATCAAAAAATGTTTACAAATGAACTAAAGATGGGTTTGCTACTATGAGCCTGAGTCAAAAAGACAGTCCATTAAGTTGGAAACACACGGACTCTCCAATGAAAAAGTTCTAGGAACAGTGGTCAGTAAAGAAGATTAAGTTCACAGTGTTCTGGGACATGAGCAGACTCATCACTATTGATTCCCTTTAAAAAGATGCAACTAAACAGTGCTTCCTATTACCAACTCTTGAGGCAATATTCACCTTATTTATTGAATGATCATTGTATCTGTATAGCATATTATATATGCAAACTCTTTTGCTCTCCTCCCCTGCTACCATCAGAAAGTAATTACTGATCCCTGGCATTGTTAGATGAACAAATAGATCTCTCTCTCTATATATATATATATATATATATATATATTAAATATCTGTACATTCTAAATAAATAGATATTTTGGAAATTGTCCTCATCTATATCTGGGATTAAAATAAACTGTGAAAATATATCTCATTTAAAATCTAACCTGGAGCTTTATTACTGGAGTTCTAGGAAAAAATCTATTTCTGTCATTTTCATAATTCTTTTCATGAAGCTCTTATTAACCTTATTGATTTTATTGCAATCCAATGCAACAAAGAGTTTGTCTTCCCCTCTCTAAACTAGTTTGGGCCTTTATAAACTAATGTTATTAAAATGATTGAAACAGTTGAATTCCTCTGCTACAATTTAAAAGGTTCATACACACACTTTCCATTTTCTCCAGATTCCTGTTAGAGATATTAGAATTCTGATTTATTAAATGAGACACAGCAAAATATATTGTATAAGTTCTGTTTATCAGTTCAGGTATTCATTAAATATATCTTCTTGTAGCACAGGGCCAAATGTATGTAGAAATAATATGTTGAACCATTTTTTTTCTCATTTCAGCAGACACTGTCTACCTATAACCACTATGTGGGAGGAAATATGCACATGACTTCACTGACTGAGAAAGCCAGTCCTTTTATCTTTCACACAAACATATATGTGGTGCATTCAATAAGTTTCCAGACTTTTTGTACAGGCATTTAAAATTGTCAGAGACTCTTGAAAATTCAGTATGTTCTTGCTATACATCTTACGAGATGACTGACCAATTTTTATGACTTCAGGTTCAAATTAACAGCTACAGCAGCAATTGGAATACACTCTACTAAAGCCTGATTGTCACAGCTGGTGAATTTCAAAAATGCAATCTGGACATGAGGACACATTAGAAGAACAATATCCAATAAAATTCTGTTTTAAACTTGGAAAAAATACCACAGAAATATATGGAATGCTTCAGACTGCTTTTCAACCATCTTGCATGAATTGAGCATCAGTTTTTGAGTGGTATAAGAGATTCAAGGAAGGCAGGGAGTCTGTGAGGAATGATGAGAGGTGTGGGAGGAGTAAGGAAGTCAATAGACCAGAGTTGATTGGCCAAAGAGTAAGGGTTACTATGTTAAGGTTTTAAGGGAGTTCAGGAAGAGATTCCATCGGAAGAGGCCAGCTCTCTTCAAATCGGCTCAGTGGCATTTCCAGCAGGACAATGCACCAGTCCACAACTCCATCCTTGTCACTGACTATTTAACAAAGATGGGCATCAAGACAGTTCCTTGCTTTCCCTATAGTCCAGACCTTGCTCCCTGTGACTTTTGGTTATTCCCTAAGCTCAGAGGCTGTTGTTATGAGACAATTAAGGAGATGAAAGAGGCTGTGACGAAGGTCATTGACATGCTCACTCAAGAGGACTTCCATGAGGCCTTCCAGAAGTTGATGAAACAGTACAAGTTCATTGCAGCTGGAGGAGATTACTTCGAAGGGGACTAGAGTTTCATGTGGGTACTATCAATAAAAGTGTCCATACGAAGAAAGTCTGGAAACTTATTTAATGATCCTCGTGTGTGTGTGTGTGTGTGTGTGTGTGTGTGTATATATATATATATATATAAAATTCTCTTTGCTTGCTTGTTATCTATGGATTCATGAACTAATCTTGAAACTTGGTATGTGAACTCTTTACTTTGAGGAGTATTTTAATGGTATTTGTTAGAGGTATTTGCCATTCTTGGAGGTACCCAGAACATTTAAATTTAAAATCAAGCCAAAAGCTCCTATTTGTCTGGAAAGCAAATAAAACAGCCATCTGGAAGGACAGGGGCTTTTGGGAGGAAAATAACTCAGAAAGGACTCATTCTAGCTACAATTAACCAATCTTAAAACTTGGAATGTGAACTCCCTAACCTCAAGGAATGTTTTCAAGATATCTGAAGAAAGGGAGGAATGTAGGGTGAGAGAAGGGTCACAGTGGACTATATAATTGATCCCAAAGGTCAAATGCATCAACAAAGCAAATAAAATTGCCATCTGCAGGTACCCTTCACTCACTCAGAGGACTAGGACATTTTGGAAGAAAATTAAGAAATAATTAATTCTTATAGAAAGAAAAACGTGATTTAGTATTTTGTTTTTATTGTAGGCATCATTCAGTTTTTCTGCAAGCGCACATGTGTGTGTAAGTGTGAGTGTGTCTGAGACTATCGTTTTTTTTTTTATATTGGTATCTTTATATAATTAGATAGATGTAAACAGTGACATCACTGGCAGGATTTATTGAATAAACTAGCAAAAATATGTGCCCTCCAAGCACAAGTGTTTAAGTTTTAATATGATTAAATATATTAAATCAGAAAGACTAATGAAATGAATAAGAAGGCATATGAAAAGATTACATTTATTTTTATTGATTTCTATATAAAATTATACATAGGATTGCTTTTAAAACATTTGGGAATAAAATAATATTAGAAATCAATAACACCAAGTAATTATTTATTGAACCCAGTATGCAAATTATCTAGACCATATTCTATGCAAACCTTTATTTCTTAGCAATAACACACATAGCATGATTTTAAATGCATTAATAACTAGAGTCATTTTGAGGTAAATCTAACTAAGACTTTAATAGAGACATTGTTAATAAATAAGATGCTAATTAAGATTAAAGGATGATTACTTAATAATTACTGAGAATATGATAAAAATAACTAATAGAATTGAGATGCCAATGGTGACAAGGTTTCAGTCAAAGATGGGCTCATAATTACCATCATAATATTATTAAACAAATATATCAAAACTTTCATCCTAATGTTTACAAACCTTACAAACTCTAAAATTTTCTATCAGAAATATGAATAGGCCTACATTTCCATAGTTATACACTTAACATGTGAAGAGGTATAGGAATATTCATTATGATGATAATAATCACCTCATGTATATGGACAATATCAAGCTGTTTGCACAAAATGAAAAAGAACTAGAGACTGACACAAACAATAAAAATATATGGCCAGGGTATAGGAATGGAATTTGGCATAAAAAACATGCCATGGTCATAACGAGAAGTGGAAAAAGACAAATAACATGAAGAAAAAAAAAAAAAAAAAAAAGAACTGTCAAATCAAGAAAGAATCAGAACACTTAGAGAAAAAGAAATTATAAGTACTTGGGAATATTGGAAGCAGACACCATCAAACAAGTGGAGATGAAAGAAAAAAATAACAAAAGAATATCTCAGATGAAATAAAAAGCTTCTGGAAACCTAACTCTGCAGCAGGAATTTCATCAAAGGGATAAACATCTAGGCTGTCCCCCCTTGTAAGATACTTCGAACCATTCTTGAAATGGACAAGGAAAGAACTTAAACAAATGGTCCAGAAGACAACGAAGCTGATGATGATGATGCACAAGGCCTTACATCCCAGAGTTGACACAGACTGACTATATATGTCAAGAAAAGAAGGAGGAAGAGGAACTGCAAGCAGATAGTGTGGATGCACAAATACAAGGACACAAAGAATGAGACATACATGTTTCTCTGGGATATTCAGATACAAACAGATCACCTAATCCTGACTTGAAGACCAAACCTAATGATAAGTGACAAAAAAAAAAAAAAAAAAAAAAAAAAGTAGGGGGAGAACTTGCCAAATAGTGGTCTTTGCTGTCTCGGCAGACCCCAGAGGGAAATTTTTAAAAAAGGAAAAGAGACAAATACTTGTACCTTACCAGAGAACTAAAAAAAAGCTATGGAACATAAAGGTGACACCAATTGTAATTAGCATGCTTGGAACGGTCCCCCAAAGGCTTGATAAAAGGGCTGCAAGAACTGGAAGAGTACGAATTGAGGTCATCCAAACTACAGCAGTGTTAAGATCAGTTAGAATACTGAGGACTCCTGGAGACCTGAGGAGACTTGCTGTCACTCAGACTCCAAAGAAAGATAATCAGGTAATGTTGGTGTAAAAAAAACTTGCAAGGAGTAAAATAATAATTTAAAAATTATATTTATTCTGTTAGAAATATCAACTTAAAAACCTCTTTTAGAGGATAAAAAGGATACATTTTGCAAACTTTCTGCTAAAGAAGCTATGATAGGCATCTCTTTGAGAGTATTGATCTCATTCACAAGATTATGGAATGAATGAAATATGAGAGTAATTCAATAAGTAAGTGAATTTAATCTAAGAAGATGGTAATAGGAAGTAGTTTACAGTTTCATTTTTTTTCAAGGAAACCAACAGTGATGAATTCTTTCATAGCGTAGAAGACTGTCAGCATGACCTTCTTTACAGACTGCTGCATCCTGAACATTTTCTTTCACAGAGAGTCAGTGTATTTCTATTACTTGTCTTTTTGACTCAGGTTTATAGTGGCAAACCCATGCTTAGCTATTTGTGAAATTTTTTGGGCTAAAACATGCTTCTGTATATTTCTCATTGTTTGTACTTATCAGTCACCAAAATTTTGGTAACAGATCACTGTTCAAGCTTGGAGCACTCTGATTTCCAGCCATTTTGAGGAGCCTCAAAAGAAATATTTCTGCAAGATCAAAATAATTTTTGGAATGAACCAATTTCAAATAATGCAAAATTTACATTCATAAAGAAAAAAAATTCTTTTTTAACTTCTCAATTATTAAATGACGCTTGTAAATACTTATATTTATTAATATTTAAAAGTGAATCTTGATAATTTGATCTGATTTTAGTAAAATCAGGAAGGAAAGGATTGTCAATAGTCAGTAATTAATGGAAGCATTAGACAAAATAGGGCAATTATTTTTCAGAATTCTGTTCCCATATAAATCATTTTTCAGAATTCTGTTATCGTATAAAGCGAATATTACCGCTTTGTTTTCTTCTTACACATTATATCAATAATATTTTGCATTGAAGCGGGTTTTTTTTTAGATATATATTAAAACCTTATATTTTGAATAATTCTTCAAGCAGATGAGTTTTCTCAATTTGGAAGATTGATGCAACACACTCTTTCTGCATAACACTTATTTGTACTTTTTGACTTAATTCAGTGATAAGTAAATAAATCACAGAGGTGAATGTATAATTAAAGGTACGTAGTATTTTTCACTTGAAAGATCCTATTCCTAGTCGACCTTGTGCTAGACTAGGAATCTTATGCTTTCTTGAATTAATACATATTTCTACTAAATGGGTTCATTTTAGTTTTAATAATACTGTGTACCAGCAAATTGATGGAATTGCTATGGGTAGTCCCCTTGGAGCAGGGATGGCTAATCTTAACCCATCTAGAGTCATTTTATGACTAGATATTAGGGAATTGCATTTATTGTTTTATCTATAGTTGCTTTTGTAGTTGTTTCCTTTCTAATACACCTAGCTATGGGTTAAATAGTACCACTACTGTTCTTCTAGAAGAATAGCTTTGGCATTAAATAACCTACAAATGTTGATATGCCATTAAACAAAGAAATCAATCTTTCCAATACAAATAATTTACATACAGATACATGGTTTCAAGTAATTATTTCTATTTAATAATAGTTATATGGTTTCAAGTAACTTATAATAATAATACTTAGTAAACAATCATAGCTTCAGGTAGCTTTTCTTCAAGTATTCCTATCAAATACAAATAATTTTTAAACAGATCTATGAGACTAACAGGTACTACCACTCTAGGTCAAAATGGACTTGGGAGTAATTGCAGTGAAAGGGTACCTTCAAAATCTCCAAAACTGGAACCTCACCATTTGATGCCATTTAGTGTCATATCCAGGACACCCCAATTTTTGTGGGTGACAGATATTATCCCAATGACACAGGGTGAACTTTTTTTTATATATATTACTGGCAGGGATTTAATGATTTCAGAAAAACATACAATTCTATATATAATGAGGGAATGTTGATTTAGAAAAAGTTCCAAACCTTCTCATTATCGTAATACAGAAACTGCAAAAGGTAGTCATGTATTTTGGGTATGGGAACACTCAAAAACTCTTTTCCTATATAATTGCTTTAGTCATGTCATTCAGTTATCAGGGGTTAAATTTGCTGTACCAATGTTCAGTATTTCTAAAAGTAAAGTGGTGGAAAGAGGGCTACCATCTTTATTTTTTAATTGCTATCAAAAAAGGAAAAAATACACCTAATGCATGCACCTTACTGATGTATATTTCTATAAATCAGATAAATTCTACTGGTTTCATCGTCATTCTCATGTCGCGTCATCAGCACGGATATCCCTGACCCTCTCTCGCCACCACTCCCTATCGTCCATCACTTCCGGCAGGTCCTCAAGGGCTACATCCCGTATCTACACAGAACTGCTGTATGTAGGTTCGAGTTTGTCACCTTGCTTTTGCTTGGCCATGTGAAGGGGTCCACAAGACTACATCACTAATGAGCTCATCCCTACTTCTCCAGCAGTGTCCTGCATGTCTGGTTCGTCTAATTTTGATAGTTTTCGTAATGGGTGGTAGGTGGCCATACAGCTGCTGCTTTGTGGGGTGTTACTGCCAGGTTAGTAAATATTATTCTAAAACATATCAGATTATCTACCACATGTTTTATGGCTGAGTTCAATATAAGAAGGAAAAATGTATGAAGTTTACTAGAGTGAAGTGAATAGATACTAAGACAATGATTATTTGGGTTGGTTGTTGCTTTAATGCCATATCAACCTTTGTAGGTTATTTAATGCCAAATCCTGTTAGGACATATATATATTTTAAATATAATTTGTAAATGAAATGTTAGTAGATAACATCTTTAAACAAGCCAGAGCTCATTTGTTTGCACATAGTTAAATGGTTATACATGTATGGTTTGTAAATAAATAGTTTGTAGATAATATTATTTCTAAATGAATTAGAGCTAATTTGTTTGTACACATGAAATGCTATTATTTGCACACAGTGAAATAGTTGCAAGTATTGCTATATAACACTAATAATTCTATTCGATATTAATCTTGTTTGCACACAGTTAAATAGTTTCAAGTATTGCTATATAACACTAATAATTCTATTTGAACACAGTTAAATAGATTCAAATATTGCTATGTAATACCAATAATTACATTTTTGCACACAGTTAAATGGTTTCAAATATTGCTATCTAACATTAATAATTTTATTTGCACACTGTTAAATAGTTTTAAGTCTTGCTATGAAACACTAACAATATAATATCAGTCATTTGTTTGCACACAGATAAATTGTTAAACTGTTTTATTTGATGAATAGATAGGTCAGAGTGGACCTGGGAGTAATGGTATTGAAGGAGCACTCCAAATTACCAAAACTCCAGGACCGGCATCTCACCATGAAATTTTTTGTGTAATATCAAGGACATATTCGGGTAGGAGTCTTAGCCCTCAGCAGAGATGCAGTCGGCATATTCTACAACTCCTGCCAACTGGGCCTGATCATTAGGAAACAAATTTCAAACCCTCAAAACTAGTCCTCATGCAATCATTTCCGCCCCACCCTGCCTTCTAGGAGAGAAATATTTTTCAATAAGTTGGGCTTTGTATATCAACCAAAATCAATTTAAGAAAATCAATTTTCTTGTTTATTTGTGTAAAAGGGTTCAAAATGAGAAAACAAGGAGATTATGTTAATTACGCTTTGAATAATATCACAATTTTGTCCTATAACATTTTTAGCAGTAGAAGTATAGAGGGAGCTACAATCAATTCCAATCGTAAAGGTTAAGCAGTTTCTAAATACCTCTGTTTTTTTTTTATTTTCAATATTTTCCATTAAAACATGCAGCAGCAGCTGCAGCAGTACAAATACACACGTGTGTGTGTGTGTGTGTGTGTGTGTGTGTGTGTGTGTGTGTGTGTGTGTGTGTGCAATAGGTAAGCAAATATTGCTCAGCTAACAATGTGGGAAAGTCTGCAGGTGAAGGAAGACCTGTAAATTCCTCTCTTCCACTTCCTCATTGAAGTAGATTGTTCAGCACAAACAAGCATTTGTAGCTATTTTCAAAAGAGGGTTTCTTTTCTTAAAGGCTAAAGAAAGGAAAGTAAAAAAAAAGAAAGCAACAAAAAGGAAATTGTAAGACATGCAGTTTTCTCTCCTTGTGGGTTTTGGTGTGAACTGAGAAAATAAATAGTGTTGATTGCTTTTCCCTTGAGATCAACAATGCTCAAAGAACAAGGCATGGGAAAACAGGAAGTTAAAAACAATTTAAAATTATGTGTATGAGAGAAAGAGAGAGTGCACACAATAATAATGATCATAATAATAATAGTCAGCAAAGTTGTCTGGCAGATTTAACCACAACAGTAAAATTGCTCCATAATTGTAATTTATAGATGAATGAAGATGCTCTCATGGAATGTGACCAAACAAGGTTTATTTTTCAACATAGTCCCCATTACAGTCCATACACTTCATCCATTGGTATTATAGTGATTGGATCCCATTGGACAAAAAGTCATATGAACTTTTCAGCCCATCCTCGGATTTACCCAAAGCTGGAAGGAATATAATAGGATTCATACCTTTACTAAGGGTATTCATGCAATGTGAAATGCAAACAGCCTTGTTCAGGTTTTGAAATTGTATCACCAAGTCTATGTCCTACAACAATAACCATTACATCATGAGCACCTCCTAACAAGCAGGATTTAACATAAGGTCAATTTTTAAGCAGAATAAAGCTGGTTTAAATGTTTTCCTTCTTCTAGATTAGTTGCCTAACCAAGGCTATAGCCAAATTGGCTAGGGCTGTACAGTACACTGACTGAATCTATGCAGAGGGGTAAGACCCTCCCCCAACAATTGCTCTGGATTTGACATTAAACCTTCTGATAGTGAGGCTCCAGTCTAAGAGCTTTGGAGAATTTAAACTGTGAGCAAAGAAATAACTATTCTAAATTGAACAGTTAGACATAGAACTGTTTGATCCATTTACTGTGTGTAAACAAATGACTGATGTTTAATTGAATTGTTAGTGATGCATAGCAATACTTGGAATAATTTAACTGTGTGCAAATGAATGAAGAGTATTTAAAAGAATAATTAGTGTTAGATAGCTATACTTGTAACCATTTAATTTTTTTTTTAAGTCTGAGCTCTTGTCTTTTTTGCACACTGGTGCTAAAAGACAAGAGCTCAGACTTTAAAAAATGTTACCTTCAAAATGTGTTTACAAATCATATATCTAATATGTATAAAGATGGTTTAGCATTGAATAACCTACAATGGTTGATATGCCATAAAACCTAAGCAAAACAAACCAAGGTTAAAGAAGCCGGTCAACCCTATTTAGCCATAGCT
Organism: Sepioteuthis lessoniana; assembly: GCA_963585895.1. Taxonomy (NCBI): domain Eukaryota; kingdom Metazoa; phylum Mollusca; class Cephalopoda; order Myopsida; family Loliginidae; genus Sepioteuthis; species Sepioteuthis lessoniana. Next base: position 34,070,503 of record OY757911.1, on the reverse strand, counting down.
GGAGGAAGAAGAGAGAGATTTATGCCATTCTAAAGGGCATTAGCACAAAGTTAAATTCAAACAGCCTTGTTCAGGATTTGAACTCTTGTTGCCAATTCCATTTCTCATGAAGATAACCATTACACTAAGTGCACCTTCACATTATATAATGAATGAGAGATTATATGACATTATATAATGAATGAGAAAGAAACTGCATTTCAGTTACTGCAGCATAAAGGATGCAGAGTTGATTGAACAATGAGAAAGTCCTATTTATAATCTTGAAAAAATTGAATTGTTTAATTGCAATCATTTTTAAACATCCCCAATCTGAACCTTTAGATACCCTAATGAGAATCACATATGAGCAAAGTGGTAAGGATCTGTCCCTAAAGATCTCATCCAGTTCTCATACAAAAAAAGGAAGAGGAGATAGAGAATCTATTAACACCAATGTATTTCCAGTTATTTCTTTTTTAATTTAATTACTTTAAAAAATTATTTTTTATTTGCTCTCAAATCATCTCACCTCCCCCTCTATCAAGTTTAACATGAAAGGTTGCATCAGAGATGCTTCTGAAATGGTTTTAAGTTTTACAACTGCTTCCATATTAAAGCGAGTCTTTTTTCTTTCTTTTCCACACTTAAGAGATGTTCGCCTGATGGTATACCAGCATCTCACCTGTCCATCATTATTAATTTTGATGGAGAAATGATGCGCACACATATTGGTTGAGGTGAGAAAAAGCAAAGAATATTCTAATGAAATCAGAGCAATATCAAGTTAGCACAAAAACAAAACAAAACAGTTTATCATATATAATTATTACTGTATATAGAAGTGGCAGTGCATATATATATATATTTTAATACTGTATATAAAAGTAGTGCTACCTACATTATATATGTCCTGAGTATGACATCAAGCTGCATCTAATGGTGAAGCTCCCATCTTGAATTATTGGTTGGTTGTGTTTTATAGCATATCAACCCTTGTAGGTTATTTAATGCCAAATCCTATTTATACATATATATCAAATATATGATTATAAATGAATAATTTGAAGGTAACATTTTTAAATGAACTAGAGCTCATTTGTTTGCACACAGTTAAGTGGTTTCAAGAATTGCTATTTAACACTAATACTTCTATTCAATATTAGTCATTTGTTTGAATACAGCTAAATCATCTCAAGTATAGAAAATTAAACATTTCTATTTAACCAATAGATGGGACCCTTACAGGTACTATCACTCCAGGTCAGAGTGGACCTGAGAGTAATGGTAATGAAAGAGTACTCTACATTCCCAAACTCCAAGACTAGAGCTTAATCATAAGACATAAGATACAGTCATACCTTGGGCACTCCATATACATATATACATAAACATATACAATGGTGAGTCAAAAAGCAATGCCCTTTTTCTTTAGTACAGGAATAATTACTGACACAGGAACATGTATCATACATCAAAATGAAGCTGTTCCTCTATGGCTCATATCCTTACTTGTCAGCATAGTCACTATTTCTCTTAATAGCAATGTTTCACTTCCAAATGAGAGCATGTATCCTTGCCTCATGAAATTCTGTTGATTGTTCTTTGAGCCACTTCATCACTGGCATAATGTTTGGTTCTAAAATCCTCTTTCATGGGGCCAAAGGGATGATAGTCCAAAAGTGCTAAATCTAGGGAGTATGGAGGATGCAGTAAAGTTGTCCAGCTGAATGAGGTGATTGTCTTCTTTGTCCTAATGCTTATCTGTGGTCGAACATAGTCATGCAGAGGTAGGATATTATCAATTGACAAGATTTAGCAGCTTCTGACAATCAGACTAACAAGCAGTTTCCAACATAATGTTGCTAAGTTGGCTTGGGCTGTAGAATACACCAACTGCATCTCTGCAGAGAGTTAAGACCCCCCCCAACGAGTATACTGTATACGATACTAAAAAATCTGATGGTAAGGTTACAGCAATGCTGGAGCTTTGGGGAATGCAGAGTACCTCTTCATTGCCATTGCTCCCAGATCCATTCTGGCCCCAGAGTGGTAGTACCTGATAGAGTTCTATCTATGGGTCAAATAGAACAAAAGTATGTACTTATGCTAAACTGAATTACTTGAAATAGAACTGTTTTGACATTTAACTGTGTGTTTATGCTAAACTGAATTGTTTGAATTAGGACTGTTTGACTAAACTGAATAGCTTGAAATAGAAATGTTTTTGACAATTAAATTGCGTACTCATGCTAAACTAAATTGTTTGAAAAAGATCCATTTATGTGTACAAAAATGGATTTGGCACTAAATAACCCATAAAGGTTGATATGCCAACTAACCAACATGACAATGAGATGTAAATTAGTCACAGGTTCATGTGGCTTAATTGGTTCAAATCAAAGCCTAATTAGATGCTAATTTTTTATTACAAACTTTATACTAAAAAATTTGGAAAGCTTTAAAAAGTTGTCATAAAAAGCAATAAGACGATGAAAAGACAAGTAAAAAATCTAATAAAGAAAATCATTGGATTGTTGCCTTGGTGTAAGCCATAAACAACTTCCTGTCTGAAATAAATAACCATCGATGTTATATTCTGGGAAAATTGAGTCTTCTGATTACTATAAAAAATAACCATCTTATGTAAGCCATTTAATGTGACATCTCTTGCAAAAAATACAACATATTACCAATGTTGGATTTACCTATTTGGAACGTTACTCCTCTTTCTGGATTTAAGGTTAAACTGGATGATAATCCAGTTTAATTTCTAGTTTAGTATAAACACACAGTGAAATGTCAAAACAGTTCTATTTCAAGTAATGCAGTTTAGCATAAGTACGCAGTTCAGTTCCATTTGACCCATAGATAGGACCCCATCAGGTGTTACCACTCCAGGCCAGAGTGGATCTGGGAATTATGGCAATGAAGGGGTACTCCGTATTCCCCAAAACTCCAGCATTACTGGAACCTCACCATCAGATTGTTTAGTGTCATATCCAGGACACTCATTTGGAGAGTCTTACCCCTCTGCAGAGTTTAGCATAAGTACACAGGTGAAATGTAGGTAAAATCTGGACTTGATGCGATCATTTCTGAGTTAACTGGAATTAAACCCATTTCCTCAAGTTTATTCTTTGTATTATTGTTTAATGTCACATCTTCCAATGAAAACATCTTTATCTTCTAATTTAAGTAATTTAAGTCAGAATCCTAATTTTTGTTGTTTTTATCATAATATTTTGGTTAATATTTTCTCAGGCCTTCTTCAAGTGTATGTTACATAGGATAATTTTTACAAGTTGCTTCGTATTATTTCTATTTTCTCCACTTCCTTGGCACGTCTCACACCAGAACGTGGCTAAAGAATATATTTTATGAAAAGATTGTATAAAATCAAAAACAAAAATACTAATCCCAACATGTGGAAAAAAAAACTTAATTTTGGATAACAGGAAAGTAATGTGTTTTAAATTAAAGCATGAAGAAAATAGCAAAGTTTTAAACAATAGAAAACTGAGAAGATTGTTTTATTTTTTGGGGTTTTTATTTGTGTGCAGAAACTCTAAAAATGTGTGAGTGTACAGTAAAAACTTCTATTTTTTTAATTTTTTTTAACACCATTCCCACAAATCAGCAGAAAGTTACCTGTGTGAAACATTTGTTATCACTAAAGTAAACATCAGGAATGCCTTAAAATTTAACACTTCAAGAGGTATATACAATGGCAAGTACTTCAGTCTAAGGATCATAAAATGTATTACAGTTGATTTGGGTGAAGTAAGTGGAGTACAATTTATTTCACAAACTGCCCAGATTTTAAACAAATGGGCATTTAGCAACATCTCACAGTATGTTGCACATGCATGTAGGCAGAAACAAAGCCTCCAAAATAACCCTAAATGATACAATCGGTATCACAAAATTTTGCCACATCCCATCCAAAAACAAGAACATGGCCTAAGGAGATGCTACAATTGACCCCCCCCCCAACCAACCAGGGAGCATGTGTGTGAATACTAAACAAAGTCTGTTCTTTCCCATAAATCTAGAGTTTTTTTTTCTTTGCTTTCTGACTGTTTTAGCAAATGATTTCTTCTGGATGGGCTGAAAAGTTCATCAGCTGACATATCCTCTGCTGGTGACTTTTTGACTAATGGGATCCAAGCACTGCAACACCAATGAAATAAGTGCATAGACCACAGAGGGGGACTATGTTGAAAAAATAAATCTCATTTGGTCACATTCCAAAAGAGTATCTAGGTCAGCCTATGAACTTTTATGCCAACCTTCATACATGGAAAGAAAAAGGAATATATACAAAGAATGTGTGGAGTAAATGAGCCAGTTCATGTAAATTTAAATAAAATGCTAATTGTACAGTAATTTTCTTTAACTTTTGCCCTATTAGTGAGGCTTAAAATTCACTGACTGAATCCCCTGCAAAAGGGGTAAGAAACCCTTCCCTAAAAGGAGTGTCCTGGATATAATACTAAACTATATCTGGTGGTAAAGGGTTTTAGTTTTGGAGCTCTGAAGAGCATACCCCTTGATTGCCATTACTCCTAAGTCTACTCTGACTCAGAGAGGTAGTTCCTGTTAAAGTCCCATCTATAGGTCAAATAGATCTGTAAGAAAATTATTTGTATTGGATAATAATACTTGAAGCCATATAATGAAATGGAAAAAAAAAAAACATAAGAAAATATACAAAAATTGTTAATATACAAGGGTTAGTTTGGTTTGGTTTCTTTGTTTAACGGCATATCAACCTCTGCAGGTTATTTAATGCCAAAGCCATTCTCCTAGAAGAACAGTAGTAGTACTATTTAACCCATAGCTGGCAGGATAAGGGGGTTCATACCTTTCCCAAGGGTATTTGCCCAAAACTAGGGTTAGTCAAAAGTTATGCAATATTTTGGTATATGCTGGTTTGGGGTGTATATATCACTTGATTAAAGCAGTTCAAGTGGTGACTGGTAGTACCATGTTACTTGGTGGGCTGACATGTTGTGCGTTGCTTCACTGTGTATGATGTGAAAGCCACACAGATGACCATGCAACGTAATCTAAATCATGAACCTATGCTTTACAAGTTCAAACTGAGCGATAACACTGTGAAAGCAAGCAAAAAACATTTAGGCCTAAAACAATATACCGATGTCATGCTTCAAGCTAGAGAGATAAATCTGGTAAGTAGCACTTGCAGAGCATCAGGCATCTCACAGTCCAGTTTGGTTTGTCAACTTCTCAGCTTTGGCAAAAGCATCCAGAGTTGTTGAATTGTACCTTACATTACCAAAGTATAGCAAAACTTGAGTCATCTTTGTAAATATACATTTGCTATTATTTCAGGAATTATTTGGATCTGTCATCTCATCCTTGATATTTTTCGAGTCAGTTTTGTGAGTTATATAATCAGTCCTGTTGAGGGTTTTCTTTTATGCTTGAATATGCAATGTGTACACAACTTCCTAGCCTTTAGACATAAAATAACCCTGATGGGTTGACATACCATTAGATCCAATCAGTCAATTTATTTACTTTCAAATGTTTAAAAGAGTGATTCGGTGACATACTAGATTAGTCTTGTAATGTGTAAAAGGGTAACTCAGTGAACCACTGGACTAGACTAGTAATGATTATGACTTATCTTTCACTTTCAGGTAATGAAGAAGTCTAAAGGAAAAAATACCACCAGAAACAGGAAGAATATAGATATTTGCACAGAAACCAGATGTAAAATCTTGTCACTGAATGGTTCAACAAGTTCACAGAATAATTACATCTCTGTCTAATTTTATTCATGTCATAAAATCTTATTTTTTGGGTTTTTAGAAGAACATTTGAAAATCTTTGACAGACAAGATTTTATGTCTTGGAAAAGAGATATGAAAAAAAAAAAAAAAAAAAAAAAAAAAAAAAAAAAAAAAAAATCGCTGATTACGTCACTATTTTCTGTAAGAATGACAGGAATAGATAGCTAATGAACCTGTCATCTCCAATCAACCTTAATAAACTTTCTACTTGTCCAATGTGCAATTCAATTATCAGGTGAAATAATATGTGGCCAAGTTTCTATTCTATGGAAGGAATTTGAAGTAGAGATAAAACCAAAATTCCTCCAAAGAAAATGAATCTTGTTAAGAGCTTTACAGAAGAACATTTCAGATAAACCAAAATTTGTTGACTAAAGTTCTGAGGGAGACAGTTTCATTAGTCTTTGCATTTTTTAAACCAGGATCTTCATCTTTGTTATCTCTATCATAACTTGATTAAATGGTTGCAATAAATCATTAACTACTTACTCACTCTTAGTTGTGTGCCAATTAATGTTTTGAGAAGGATAAAAAAATCATCTCAAAGCCAGAATTTGAAATAAAAAACTTCTAATAAAGACATAGGAGTAGAGTGTTCACCAATGGTTCAGGAGACCAGGGTTCAATTCTGGGTCGAATCATACCAAAGACTAAAAAAAAAAATGGTACTTGATGCCACCTTGCTGAACACTCAGTATTATAAGGTACAGATCAAAGGTAAAGGAGAGCAATCCTGGGAATGGAGTAGCACCCTTTCCTACACCTTGGTGAAGTAGCTATTGAAAAGGGAGCCTTTGAGTCACCCTCGACTAAGGTCGTCAACTTTACTTTTTATAGAATATTCCAAACATTAACTGAAGTGCTGGTATCAAAATAAGTCTGACGATTCTTATAAACAAGAAAAAAGTGACTGAAGGACATCTTTCATCAGAAAAAATCCAGCATCACTAACCAGAAAAATACTTATAATGAAAAGATTTACTTCAACAGCATGTTATTTTATGATTTACTTCAACAGGTTATTTTATGCCTAAAAGTTAGGGAATTGCATTTATTGTACATTTGTATTTACTTTTTTGTGTAGTTTAAGATTTTTTTGCTCACAGTCCTATCAAATGCAAATAATTTTTAAAAACACATCTATTTGGCTCATAGGACCCTAACAGGTTTTTTCAATTCAGGAAAGAGTGGACCTGGGAATAATAGCAATAAAGGTGAACTCTACACTCCCCCAGAACTTCAGACTCACTATCAGATGCAGTTTAGTGTCATACCCGGGATAATCCGGTTTTTTTTTTTGAGGGCCTGTCTAACCTCTCTGCAGGGGATATGTCAGTGTATTCTAAGCCCCACTGACAGGGGAGGCAGTACAAGACACAATCATCATCATATCGCGCTGGTAGCATGGATATCCCTGACCCTCTCTCGCCACTCCTGCCTATCGTTCATCGCCCTAGGTAGGTCTTCAGGACAACATCCCGTATCCTCACATAGCTGCTGAATGTATGTTCGTGCTGGTCGTCCTGCTTTTGCACGGCCATGTGTGGGGGTCCATAAGAGTACATCTCTTATGAGTTCGTCCCTGCTTCTCCAGCAGTGTCCTGCATGTCTGGCTCGTCTAACTTGAATAGTTTTCGTGATAGGGGGCAGGTGGCCGTACAGTTGGTGTCTTGTGGGGTGTTGCCGCCAGGACTCGTTTAAGATTGCACGTAGCATTCTTGTGTAATTGCCGTCTAGCTTCTTCTCCAGCCGTTTTGTTAGCGTCCATGTAGTGCAGCCATATAGCAGTATCGATGTGACCGCTGCCTGGAAGAAACTGCGTTTCATTTTATCGGTTAGGTCTGATTTCCAAATAATCGATAACCTATTGATAGCTGTCCATGCTTTCGCTAACCTCGTTTTGATGTCCTTTTCGGTTGATTCGACGCTGCTTCCTAGGTAAGTGAATTTGTCTACTAGTTTAAGAGGGGTTCCTTCTAGAGTGGAGATGTCCCCCGTTTGATTATAGCACATATATTCCGTTTTGTGTGCATTAACATAGAGGCCTATGTTTGCTGCTGCTCGTTCCAAACTCAGTTAGGTTCTGGTCATAAGAGCTATGTTTGAAGGGGAGTAATAAAAAAGATAAAATTATGTTAGCTTTCAGATTTTTATATAAAAAATTATTGCTCTGCAGTATTTTTATTGATATGTTGAAAGATGAAAAAATTTGTGCTTTCAAATAACTTTTGGATGGATTCTTAAATGTTTTGGTAATTATCTGTAGAATGTTAAAAACATTTTGCTTTAGAAAAATTTTACAAGAAACAGATACATAAATTCCTGTTGAAATAAATATACGATAGTATAGTTTTTTTTTTTATTTAATTCTTCAAAATGCAAAGCTCTTTAAAAAAGAATTTAGAGCAGATTTCTTACATGATATTTTCTCATTGACAGATCTCATCAGTTTCAGACATGTTTTCAAATTATTTAGTTTTGTTTCTTTACTTAATGGCATATCAACCATAATGAGTTATTTAATGCCAAAGCCGTTCTTGTAGTAGAAGGGTTTTAGTCTGAAAGTGAACTTAATAATTCAACTGGAGTACGAACTTGCTTACTATGATGTTACAGTCCAACATGTGAGCTACTACACACCACAGACTCAGGCTTCAAATTATATTTCAGATTATTATTCTTGTTACCATACTTATAAATTATTTGTGTTTTGGGCATAATGCTAAACTGCATCTGGTGGCGAGGCTTCAGTTTTGAACATCTGAGAGCGTGTGGAGTGCTCTTTCATTAGCATTACTCTCAGGTCCACTCTGACCCAGTTAGGGTCCCTCTTCTATTGGTCAAATAGATCTATTTGGTAATTATTTGTATCAAGTTGATATCATATCACCATTCTCTTACCTTTAGGCATAAAATAACCATAGATGGGTGGGCATGCTGTTAATATGAATTGATCATACAAATTATACATTTCTCATTATGGGTTGGTTGGTTGGTTTTTATGGCATATCAACTTTGTAGGTTATTTAATGCCAAATTTATTTTCATACAAATAAACAGTTCTATTTCAACGAATTTAGTTTAGCATAAAAAAAAAACAGTTCTCTTTCAGGCTATACAGTTTAGTCAAACAGTTCTAATTCAAACAATTCATTTTAGTATAAGTATAGTTTTGGTCCACACACAGTTAAATGTCAAAAACAGTTCTATTTTAAGTAGTTCAGTTTAGCATAAGTATGCAGTTTAGATACCAAAACAGTTCTATTTCAAGTAATTCAGTTTAGCATAAGTACATATTTTTGTTCTATTCAACCCATAGATAGGACCCTACCAGGTGCTATCACTCTGGGCCAGAGTTGACCTGGAAGTGATTGCAATGAAGGGGTACTCAGCATTCTCCAAAGCTCCAGTAATAAATACTGGAACTTCACCATCAGATTGTTTAGTGCATTTCCAGGACACTATTGGGGAGGGGGGGTCTTACTCTTCTGCAGAGGTGCATTCAGTGTATTCTACAGCCCCAGCCAACCGGGCAAGGTGTGCTGAAAGGTTCCCAGATGAAACAAAAAGGGAATGAATTACACATCTACATCTTGAAATTCAGCACACTTGGAACATAATTTCTCAAGTTTCTTTAACCTGTAATAATAATGATAATCCTAGGAGGAATCAAAAATCTTGCAATGCTTGGTAAATGCTACTTTACAGCATATCTATCATATAACCAAAGCAGTTCAAGTCATGGAGTAGTAGCTACTGTAGTTGGTAGTATGGTGGTTGTTAGTATGCTGGCATGTTGTGCATAATTTCACTGTGTATTTTTTTGAAAGTTGCACAGATGAACATGCAATGTTGTCTAATTTCATAGTTGGTTTGGTTTGGTTTGTTGGGTTTTATGGCATACCACCTTTGTAGGTTATTTAACGCCAAATCCATTTTTATGTAAATAATCTGTTCTATTTAAAACAATTCAGTTTAGCATAAGTACACAGTTTAATTGTCAAAAACATTTCCATTTCAAACTATTCAAGCAGTCATATGTAACAATTCAGTTAAGTGTAAATACAGTTTAATGTTGAAAAACAGTTCTATTTCAAATAATTCAGTTAAGCATAAGCACAGAGTCTAAATGTAAGTACGGTTTAATTGTCAAAAACATTTCTATTCCAAGTTATTCAGTTTACTCAAACAATTCAGTTTAGATATAACTGTGCTGTTAGTTCTATTTAACCATACATAAGGCCCTATCAGGTGCTACCACTCCAGGCCAGAGTGGACCTGGGAGCAATGGCAATGAAGGGGTACTCCGCATTCCCCAAAACTCCAGCACTGCTGGAACCTCACCATCAGATTGTTTAGCGTCATATATAGGACACTCGTTAGGTAGGGTCTTACCCCTCTGCAGAGGTGCAGTCAGTGTATTCTACAGCCCCAGCTGACTGAGCAAACTAATTTCATAAACTTATACTTTATGAGTTCGAATATGAACATAACACCATGGAAACAACAAAAATCATTTGTTGTATTAAAGGTGAAGGTACAGTTGATCATAGTACAGTAACCAGATGATTCAAGAAAAAAATCTATGGATTCCAAGGTTATATTTCAAGCTATAGAAGCAAATTCGGCAAGTAGTACTCTAAGAGTATCAGGTGAGCTCAGCATTTTACAGTCCAGTGTGGTTTGTTACCTCCAGGTATTTGTCACATGCCACACCAAACGGGCAAGTGCAGCTCACAGGTTTTTTAAGGTGGGTCCAGGCACAAAGCTGTAGCCTAGGCTTGGACCTCACCTTACCAAAATATAATAAAAATTTTGACTCGCCCAAATAATAATAATAAAAAAGACATTCTTATCTTGAATGGGCCAAGAACTCTTCAGCACTCTATACATTTATATTTGAGGAAACTAAAAATAAATCTAACAGTAAAAAAAACAACAAAAAAACAAACAAGGTGTTCAGAGGATGATTTTATTTACAATTTGAAATATTTGCCAACGAAGTGTTCTTTTTTTAATATGAAAAAAATTAAACCTTGATCAGGGCATTTGATTGGTTTCTTTTTTCAACATAGTTTGGTTTATTTGTTTAATGGGTTATTTAATGCGAAAGCCATCCTTGTAGAAGAATGGCAGTGGTACTGTTTATCCATAGCTGGGGGGATAAGAGGGTTCAAGACTTTCTCAAGGGTATTAGTCTGAAAGTGAATATAATAGTATGACTGGAGTACGAACTCAGTCACTTCAATGTCACTGTCCAGCACTTTAGCCACTTTGCTAAGTGGACTTTTAATATATATATCGACACATGGCTAATGAAGGCATGGACAGCTATCGATAGGCTTTTGATCATATGGAAATCAGACCTGACTGATAAAATGAAATGCAGTTTCTTCCATGCAGTAGTCGTGTCAATACTGCTATATGGATGCACTACTTGGACGCTAACTAAATGGCTGGAGAAGAAGCTAGACGGCAATTACACAAGAATGTTGCGAACAATATTGAATAAGTCCTGGCGGCAACAACCCACTAGGCACCAACTATACGGCCACCTACCTCCCATCATGAAAACTATCCAAGCTAGACGAACCAGACATGCAGGACACTGCTAGAGCAGCAAGGACAAGCTCGTAAGTGATGTACTCCTGTGGACCCCCGCATATGGCCGTGCAAAAGCAGGACAACCAGCTCAAACATACATGCAGCAGCTATGTGAGGATACGGGATGTAGCCCTGAAGACCTACCAGAGGTGATTAATGATAGGGAGAAGTGGCGAGAGAGAGTCAGGGATATCCATGCTAGCAGCATGACATGATGATGATGATATTAGTGCAACAGGAATTAGAACTCACTTCAAGACCCCAGTTCCACCCCCTAAGCCATTATGATAAGGGAACTCCCTACTGCATTTGAATTGTTCATCATCATCATGTCATGCCATCAGCACGGATATCCCTGACCTTCTCTTGTCACCCCTCCCTATCACCCATTGCTTCCAGCAGGTCCTCAGGGCTACATCCCGTATCCTCACACAGAGCTGCTGTATGTAGGTTCGAGCTGGTCACCCTGCCTTTGCTCTGCCATGTAAAGGAGTCCACAAGAGTACATCACTTATGAGCTCATCCCTAATTCTCCAGCAGTGTCCTGCATGTCTGGTTCGTCTACAGTTAAAAACTTAAATACCCTGATGAAGATTTAATGCTTTCATATTTAAGAAACTGAAATGTTTAATGTTGGCAAATATTTCAAATAATAGATAAAATCATCCTCTGAAGACTTTTTTTTCATTTTTACGCACTCATATAAGGAAAATTACTATATTTATAAATCTGCTTAATGCATATAGCTATATTTTCTCATTAACTATAAGATTACTGAACTCTGATGGGAATTTAGGACATCCCAGACCAAGAACAATTCTCGAAGTAAAAAAGATAACCCTAAACAGGACTGACTATACAACTCAGAAAGACTGACAAGAAAATTGTCAAAAAGTTAGACAGAAAAATATCAGGGATGAGATGACAGATCCAAATAACTCATAGAATAATGGTAATTTCAGATTTTGTAATGTTAGAAGTAAAGAACATTTTTAATTTAGGTTTGGTTTCTTTGTTTAATGGCATATTAACCTTTGTAGGTTATTTAATGCCAAAGCTATTCTCCTAGAAGAACAGTAGTGGTACTATTTAACCCATAGCTGGGAGGATAAGGGGGTTCGTACCTTTCCCAAAGGTATTTGCCCGAAAGTGAACGTAATAGCATGACTGGAATACGAACTCGCTTACTACGATTCCGCAGTCCATCACTTTAACCATTACGCTACAAGGACATCCCCCATTTTTAATTTAGTGGATGTAGTTGGGTATATAAAAGCTTGAAGGTCTTGACAGATAAAGGCAATCAATAGGGATTTTTTTGTTTAATTTGAATGTTTTGCTTTGCAAGTTCCAATAATGACTTAAGAAAATCATTCAAATAACTCCACATTTGATTAACATTATCAGTTATTTTCCAAGTCTTTCAATAATAAACTTATGAGAGGAAACTTGGTTTAAGTTTTATTTTGAGGCATTGGAATCAAAGGTTGATTTTATGCAGGCGCTCTAACGAGTTCTATTATAAGACTGAGTAATCACGGAACAGGACATTTCAGATTCTAACATTTCAGGGACTAATTAACAGCAACAGAATGGCATTTACATTGAACACAGCTAACATTGATTATTTTGTAATAGTCTAAATTATATTAGTCATTTGATACCAATTAACTATTTAAAAAACGAAATTTTTCATTGAGTATCAGGACATTTTTACTTGATTTTGGTAAAAGTCATTAATCAGTGTAAATCTTATTATTATTCACCAAATGTCTTTGTCCCATCTAATTACAGCATAAATAAAGGATGGCCATAACTATGGCCACTAAATATTCTGTCGTTAGAATGGGTCATCAGAGCCTGTTTTTAGCAAGGGATTTGATTTACAATCAAAGTATTATGCCAAACTTGACTTACTTTGTGTACATAATGTTAACTAAACTGAATCTATCTTTTTCTTTAATCATATAAAGTAGACTAGCTGAAAATTACCAAGCAAAAAATAACAAAAACAAACAAAAAACAAAGTTTTGACCTCTGTTCTGGTTAGTGGAAGATCAGATGCTAAGTTTTGTAGTATTTACACTTATAATAACCAGCTCATGGGCCTAGTGGGTAGAGTGTTCGCCAATGATCTGGGAGACATGGGTTCAATCCCAGGTCGCATCATACCCAAGATTTGAAAAATGGTACTTGATACCTCCTTGCTTAATACTCAGTAATATAAGGTATGTATCAAGGGTAAAGTGGGGCAATCCATGGAAAGGAGTAGTGCCCTCCCCTACACTTCAGTGTAGTGGCTATTGAAAAGAGAGCCTTCTGGTTGTCCTCGACTATGGTCACCAATTTTACTTACTTATAGTAAAGAGTAGCCATGGGAAGAGGGAACAGTATTCCCCTCAACAATATTTATCATGTTTTTTTTGAGGGCTTACGCCAAAGTTTATTGTTGTAATAAAATGTTAAGATAAATTTATGGTCAGTTTATAAAACATAAAATCTAACTTGTAGAGCAATATTTTCAGTATAATTCTAAATTTGTTCTTTTAGCATTTTAAATATTTAGAAATTGATAAAAGTTGATTTTTACTGTTTTTCAAGATTAGGTGAAACTTTCCGAACATTGTTTTATATATGAAAATAGATTTGATTGAGTAAATGTGTTCATCATTAACACTTAACTACAATGCTACAGTCAAGCTCATTAACCACTATACCATGAGCAACCGCCACCTAATCATAAGATTTGTGAGATCTTGTGATGTCTTAATTTTTTTTATCTTATTCTTAAGTCTAAATTAAAAAGTAAAAAAAGAAATGAGAGAGAGAGTGAGAGAGGGGAAAACAATCTGATATCCTATAATGTAATGAGATTAATGAAGAAAGACTAAAAGATGGGAAAAATCCTATCCAGAATAAGATTCTTGTTATAAACTGTCCAACAATCACCTGAAGGGGAACAGAAAATGGACTAGCTAAAATGTAGGAGAAAAAAAAAAGGACAATTTTATGAGAAATCCTTGTAAGTCTGAGAAAATACTGTTATTACTCTAGATATAATTCTGATGAGTAAAACTTGCTTGGAAAATTACAATGCAAGATTTTTTTTCAGACTGGTTATAATATTACTATTCCCTGCATTTGAGAACTAGAATGTCTGCAGTCACTCATGAAGCTTAGCTTAGTTTGGCACAAGGCCAGAAGTATGAGACATTTGATGAAAACTGAACTAACAATAGACTGCTAGCCCAGCTCACTAACCATTACACCCTCTGGAATGGTTGTAAAAGATAAAAAAAATAAAAATCAGGACCAACTAAGCAATGCTGACATTAATTACACAATTAGGATTATTATCTAAATCTTAGTTGTTATATTTGTTTTTTAGCCACCATACCCTCAACTTAAGCCTTCTTCAGATGTTTTTTTGTCAGTCAGTAACCTTCAGGGAATTTTGAAGGTTAACAATTTTGACAAAAGACACTTGAAGAAAGCCAGAGGGTAGAGTGGCCAAAAGGTGAGTATAACATCTATTATAGATTCTATTTGAACATTTATGGATATGTCTCATTCTTCATAAATTCATAGGACACTATTGGGAAGTAGGGGTAAATATACTGATTAAGTAGTCACCACAAGCAATGGTTTACCTTCTTCATGCCACTGGAAGGTATTGTATTTTGTTAATGTTATCAAGATTTCCATTTCATTTCCAACCTCTGTTTTGGTTATTTCTCATTCAGTAACCTTTTGTTGGGTTACAACAATAACCAAGAAAAGGATAATAATCTAAATTGTGTAAATAACAATCCATCTCAGAAATTTAGACAACTACTGAAAATGATCAGATCAATGACAAAAATCATAAGATAAACAATTAGCAGAATAATATTTTCACTTTATCAAAAAAAAAAAAAAAAAAAAAAAAAAAAACTAAGAGAGTATTTGATTTAGTAGAAGCTGTTGTCATATAACTAAAGTTGGTGACCTAAGTCGAGGATGACCTGAAGGCTCTTTTTTTAATGCCCCGGTTATATATATGAGAGATAGTGGGAGCTCAGACTTATAAAACTAAAAAAGTACAATGTCCCTAATATAGACTCGTTTTATTCATTATATCCTAATCATACTGTTGTACAGCCATAATACAAGTGGAAACATAATCAAACATTATTTACAAACTTCAATGAACGAACGATCGAACAGTTCTTAATAAAAAATATATCTCTCACACTTTATTCTCAAAAGGGTTGATGTTTTTGTTGTGTGTGAGAGATGGGGGGGAGAGACATATACTAAGAGAGAGGACTACTTCTTCCTATATCTTCTTCCAGAAACCAGGGGGTGCCAATGCCTTCATCCCCTTGCAAGCTCGTCAGAGATGTCTCTGCTTGGCTGTGTGTCCCTTGCTCGATTGTGATTCTTTGCATTCTGCCTAAATCTGACCACATGGTTCTCATCACGTGATCCCCTTCTGGTTACACACCTGTTCGACCAGAGTGCCCTGATGCGCCGTCATCTTCCTATTTACAAATCAAAATGTGACAGCTTACCAAAGCACATGGGGTCACTAGGAACGAACTGAAAATCCATGTCATATGTTATATAACGATACTTAGAGTCAATAATTTTTTGCCTTTTTAGGATTATAATAATCTGTTACTAAAGATGTTATAGTTTAACTTTTTGAACTCAAAAAAAAAGTGATGTCAGTGAAGAACCAAATGAAACATGATGTTCTAGAGCTGAAAATATTTTTTTTGATGAAATATTAATCAGTAAAATATCACTCTGATCATGTTCAGTTAGACTGAAACATTGGACTTATCCAAACTCGTATATAAGTAAGTTGTCTCCCTTTAGTCGAGGGTGACCCGCAAGCTCCCTTTTCAATAGCTACAACACCAAGGTGTAGGGAAGGACGCTACTCTTTTCCCTGGATTTCTCCACTTTACCCTTGATCCGTACCGTATAATGCTGAGTGTTAAGCAAGGAGGCATCAAGTACCATTTGTAAAGTCTTTGGTATGGCTCGACCTGGGATTGAATCCAGGTCTCCCGGGCCATTGGCGAACACTCTAACCATTATGCCAATGTCCAGTACAAACTCGTATATAAGTGATTGAAAATTGTAGGGGTCATAAGTAACATCAATTTATGAGAAAATTTTTATGGTTAATGGGGATTATGTGGAGGACTGAAAAGTTCGATTCAGTCTATGCACTGTATGCTCCTGCCTAAATTTGTGTCTACTGTCTGACATGTGCATAAACCATTGTCTGGTGATAGGCCAGAATAAAGTTTGATGCTTAGTTCGATTTCTCTGTCTTTTCTAATGGAAATAAGTTCCGAAAAGTGCTCTGAAAAACTTGAGAAATGAGAGTTATGAGGGGGAGAGAATATTATTGATTAAATTGATTGCTTCCCAATGCTATTGACAGTTAATAAATGCATTGCTAGTTTAATCAATAAAAAAAAAAAAAGAAACCCTTAAAACTTTTCATAACGAGCTTTAAAAAGAAGTTGGTGCTGGGAGAAAATTTGGGTCAGTTTAATTAGACTTTTGTTAATTCAAAAACAACATCATAGATAAAATAAAAAAGAAATAATTCATATCAGGAATATCAAAATTCATATAGAATTTCAGAATGCTTGGCCGAATTTGGTTTCTTGTCTAAAAACAATTTAGTGCTGAGAGAACTTTAATCTTAGATCATAATGATTATATACACAATTTTCAAGATATACAATAATACAATATATATATATATATAAGAATCTGTCAATGTATACAGATGCATCTATTCATTTAATATGTGATACTATCAGAATGATGTACTTGCTTAATAAATCAATGTTTTCATTAATTATATATATAAGTAAAGTTAAGTTGGTGATCATAGTCGAGGGTGACCCGAAGGCTCCCTTTTCAATAGCTACTATGCCAGGGAGTAGGGGAGAGGGCTACTCCATTCCCTGGATTGCTCCACTTTACCCTTGATACTCACCTTATAATGCCGTGTTAAGCAAGGACATATAAAGTAACATTTTTAAAGTCTGTGGTATGACCAGACTTGGGATTGAACCCTGATCTCCTAGACTAGTGACGAACACTATCCACTACGCTAATGTATAGAATATATATGTTTTTTTTATGTTTTTTGCACCTAGTCCTAACAATCATGAATAATCTTTAAACAGATCTTTTTGACCCTAACATGTACTAACAATCCAGGTCAGAATGGACCTGGAAATGAGGGAAATGAAAGGGTATGTGATACTCCTCAGATCTGGAGGTTCACCATCAGATGCAGTTTAGTGTCATACCCAGGACACCCCCTTTTTTGGAGGGTTCTTATGCTTCAGCAGGAGGTACAGCATATTATAAACTATACCAACAAGGTAAAGAGAAAGATTATGAGCAAATACTTTTTGACAAAATCTTATACCAAAGATTTGAATCACTTTTTTTGTCAATAAGAAAAAAAAAAAAAAAAAAATTAAAAAGCACAATTTCAAAGAAAACAATGGTTTGGGATGAAGGAAAAAAGTATTTCTCTTGATCTGAGTAAAGAAAAAAAAAAAGGAAGCAAACAGTTTGCAGCAAAAAAAAAAAAAAATATTAAAAAAAAAAAATAAATAAATAAATGATCAAGTGAAAAATTATCTCCAATATTATTTGAATAAGAGATTAAAAATATTAAAGAGCATTATTAGGATTTATAACTTGGTTGGATCTATCTTAAATGCAATAAAATCTTGACCCTCATACTGCCGCTCTTATACCACCAGCCACAACAACTTTTCTTTTATAGAATGAACTTTCTATTTGGTGGGTTGGTAGGTTGGTTTTGTTTTACTGTATATCAACATTTATAGGTTATTTAATGCCAAACCCTGTTAATACATATAGGTTTGGTTTGGTTTTATGACATATCAACCTTTATAGGTTATTTAATGCCAAATCCTGTTAATACATATAGGTTTGGTTTGGTTTTATGACATATCAATCTTTATAGGCTATTTAATGCCAAATCCTGTTAATACATATAGGTTTGGTTTGATTTTATGACATATCAACCTTTATAGGTTATTTAATGCCAAATTCTGTTAATACATATAGGTTTGGTTTGGTTTTATGACATATCAACCTTTATAGGTTATTTAATGCCAAATCCTGTTAATACATATAGGTTTGGTTTGGTTTTATGACATATCAATCTTTATAGGCTATTTAATGCCAAATCCTGTTAATACATATAGGTTTGGTTTGGTTTTATGACATATCAACCTTTATAGGCTATTTAATGCCAAATCCTGTTAATACATATAGGTTTGGTTTGGTTTTATGACATATCAACCTTTATAGGTTATTTAATGCCAAATCTTGTTAATACATATAGGTTTGGTTTGGTTTTATGACATATCAATCTTTATAGGCTATTTAATGCCAAATCCTGTTAATACATATAGGTTTGGTTTGGTTTTATGACATATCAACCTTTATAGGTTATTTAATGCCAAATCCTGTTAATACATATAGGTTTGGTTTGGTTTTATGACATATCAATCTTTATAGGTTATTTAATGCCAAATCCTGTTAATACATATAGGTTTGGTTTGGTTTTATGACATATCAATCTTTATAGGCTATTTAATGCCAAATCCTGTTAATACATATAGGTTTGGTTTGGTTTTATGACATATCAACCTTTATAGGTTATTTAATGCCAAATCCTGTTAATACATATAGGTTTGGTTTGGTTTTATGACATATCAACCTTTATAGGTTATTTAATGCCAAATCCTGTTAATACATATAGGTTTGGTTTGGTTTTATGACATATCAATCTTTATAGGCTATTTAATGCCAAATCCTGTTAATACATATAGGTTTGGTTTGGTTTTATGACATATCAACCTTTATAGGTTATTTAATGCCAAATCCTGTTAATACATATAGGTTTGGTTTGGTTTTATGACATATCAATCTTTATAGGTTATTTAATGCCAAATCCTGTTAATACATATAGGTTTGGTTTGGTTTTATGACATATCAATCTTTATAGGCTATTTAATGCCAAATCCTGTTAATACATATAGATTTGGTTTGGTTTTATGACATATCAACCTTTATAGGTTATTTAATGCCAAATTCTGTTAATACATATAGGTTTGGTTTTATGACATATCAACCTTTATAGGTTATTTAATGCCAAACCCTGTTAATACATATAGTTTTGGTTTGGTTTTATGACATATCAACCTTTATAGGCTATTTAATGCCAAATCCTGTTAATACATATAGGTTTGGTTTGGTTTTATGACATATCAACCTTTATAGGTTATTTAATGCCAAATCCTGTTAATACATATAGGTTTGGTTTGGTTTTATGACATATCAACCTTTATAGGTTATTTAATGCCAAATCCTGTTAATACATATAGGTTTGGTTTTATGACATATCAACCTTTATAGGTTATTCAATGCCAAATCCTGTTAATACATACATTTTAATATATGATTTTTAAACAGATTTTGTTGATAATATTTTTAAATGCGCCTGAGCTCAATTTATTTTTTTGCAATAAGTTAAAAAGTTTCAAATATTGCTCTATAACACATACTATATATACATGCATAGTATCTAAATGTGTTGATGCCCCGCAAGGTTATCAATAGTTAGAGCAGCTTTTTACAACCATTACAGCCTGGACAATAGTTATACTCCATCCGCAAGCCAAAATTTAATGTCAGTCGTTTGTTTGCACAGATTCAAATAGATATACATGATATGTAAGAAGTTAGTAATTTCATTTTTAAATGAATTAGAACTAATTTGTTTGCACGCGAGTATCGCTACTCTTTCTACACAGTAAAATGGTTTCAACTATTACTATCAAACACTAACTATTCTAGTCAACATTACTCATTCGTTTGCACACAGTTAAATGGTTCCAAGAATTGCTATGCATCAATAACAATTAAACATCAGTCATTTGTTTACACACAATTAAATGATCAAACAACTCAATTAAGCATAAGTCATTTGTCTGCACTCAGTTCTATTTGACCCACAGATAGGACCCCATCAGGTGCGACCAATCCTGGCTAGAATGGACCTGGGAGCAATGGTAGTAAAAGAGTATTCCATATTTCCCAAAGTTCTAGCATTACTGGAGCCTCATCATCAGATTGTTTTGCGTCATATACAGGACACTCATACAGTTGGTGTATTCTGCAGCTCTAGCCAACCGGGCAATTTATACATATATAATGAATATATGATTTGTAGACAAATACTTTATACGTAACAATTTTTAAATGAGCTAGGGCTCATTTGTTTGCACACAGTTAAATGGTTTCAAGTATTGCTATCTAACATTAATAGTTTTATTTGCACACAGTTAAATGGTTTTAAGTAAAGAAAATAATTAGATATTTATATTTGACCCATAGATGAGACCCTAATAGGTACTACCACTTTGAGTTACAGTGGACCTGGAAGTCATGGGTAAGATAGTTTAATGTTATATCCACAACACTTGTTATGGGGGAGGGAGTTTTACCCCTCTTCAGAGATGCAGTCAGAGTATTCTACAATCCCAGCCAACTTGGATATTTCTATTTGGTTATGACTTCATTATCATATGATTAATAACTAAACTCACCACACACACACACACACGATATATATATATATATATATATATATATATATATATAAAGCATAAATTAGTCATGCACTTCTCATGTGGAATACATTTAAAAGATCTAAAACAAACTCACTTACCCACACAGCAGGAAACCAGTGATTGTATAGAGAGAAGGGAGGAAGTGGAAGGACATTCAGCTAAACACATGGGCTTAAGATGTATTTCTTAAGAAATATAATCTGTAGATAATTGCAATCATTCCAAGTGCTGTTCAAAAAATGCATCTGCATCAAATGCACAAACTAATCAAAATGGGGGCAAATAAATACCAACATTATTGGCACTAATAACTTTAGAATGTTCATTTCAAACAAAATTTTGGGCCTTACAGACGCCAGACTCAGGCAGCCTCAGAGACAGATATGATATCTCTTTTTCTCATTGTATCTAAGTGTGTGTGTGTGTGTGTGTGTGTGTGTGTGTGTGTGTGTGTGTGAAATGCATATGCACACACACACACATACGCACACACACTGTAGACATGGATATTTTATACATAAACACATACTATATATACATGCATAGTATCTAAATGTGTTGATGCCCCGCAATGTTAACAATAGGTAGAGCAGCTTTCTACAACCATTACAGCCTGGGCAATAGTTATACCACACCCGCAAGCCAAAATTTCTCCTTGCCTTTCAAGGCCATTGATATGTCAGACTAAAAAGCAACCCAATTCACATGTACGTTCAATATTATCCCTCTCACTTTATTACACCCCCACATTAAACAATCAAAAAATAATTTGTTTCTCATATCCAAAATTACCAATTTTTTTTTTTTCAATGTAGATACTCAAGTTTGCAATATATATCAAGTCGTGCTGATAGCACAGATTCCCCTGACACTCTCTTCATCCATTGCTATCAGCCATTGCTCTTGTTAAATCCTCTAAACTGCATCAATGTTTAAACAAAGCTGATGTAAGTCTTTGCTGGTTAGCCAACACCAGTATGTGCATGCCTCGTAGTCCACAAGAGAATATTGCTTATAACTTCATCCCAGTTTTACCCAGCATGTCTTGGATGGTTTGTGAGATGGGAGGTAAGTAGCCACACAGCATTCTTGTGTAGTTTCCACCTAACTTTTTGTACAAGCATCACTTTAGAACCCAGGTGATGCAACTATACAGTAATATATATATATATATATATATCTACAGATTTGAAGAATTCCTGTTTAATTTTATCAGAGATCAGATTTCCATATGATCAATAACCCATTGTAAATGTAATGGACACAACATACCTGGAAATTCGAAGTGCGCATGGACATGTCTGGCTTGAAGAGCGGAAGCGAAAAACAGGTATGGCTGCCTCAAGCACCATATGTAACGTTGAGAGATCTCGAACCAGCGAGAGTCAATTTGCATGTATGCAAATTCTTGCGAGACCTCACGAGCATAAAAATGCACGGTGACGGCTGAAACGGGTGATTCTTTCTGACTGAGTCAACCGACGTGCATGCTCGATAGTGTTATTACAACTTGAAGGAGAGACAGATGGATGGAAGGAAGGAAAAGCACAGGACACAAGGAATAGAAGTTCATGCCTTTCCTATGCATATATTGACATCACTTTTAGTAGAAAATGTACGGCTACTGAGCTATACAATTTATACAAATGAGAGAGATCTTTCCAGAAAGATCCCATTAAGGTTGTTTCTTTGTCCTCACAGTAAATTTGGCTACTTTTACCATTTTTTAAAATATCTCTAATGGGTAATTTTATGAAAAATATTTTTTACAAGTTATAATAATCAACAAAAAGCACAATGACTAAAATCTATGCCTCCAGAAGTGTTCATTTAGAAAAACTGAATTCTATGGAATCCATAAGATTGTTGTGAATAAATTAGTGAATAAAGTACAAAAGACCAATTTATAAATAGTGAATTCTGTTTTTTTTTTCCCCTACTCACCATAGCACAATGTTCGGTATTTAATAATACCGAATATTGGCCTAGCGATTAAATGTTCACCAATGGCCTGGGAGACCTGGGTTCAATCCCAGGTCGAGTCATACTGAAGACTCAAAAAATGGTACTTGATACCGACTTGCTTAACACTCAGCATTATAAGGTACAGATCAAGGGTAAAGTGGAGCAACCCAGGGAAAGGAGTAGCACCCTCCCTTACACCTTGGTGTAGTAGCTATCGAAAAGGGAGCCTTCAGGTCACCCTCGACTATGGTCGCCAACTTTACTTTATAGCTCAATAGTCAAAACTCATCTCTCAGATCTATTGAAAAAGTCAAGAGTTCAATTCTCATTGAGTATTCTACTATTATGGTCATGTGTCAAACTAATCTTGCTTTATACCATCTTCTTGTGTTAACAATGGTTAACAAGTGTGTTTTGCTGACCATTACTCCTAAAGCCTGTTTTAGTGCTCTATGCTTGTGGCCTTGAGTCAGCCTAAGCTCATTTTGGTCAATATCAAAACTGTCAACAAGATAAACAATATTCAAATAAAAAATATGCTTTCATACTGAAACAGGAACCACAACAACAGTGTTTGATGTGTCAGACAACTTGCACAGTTTAACACATTCTTATAGAATACAGAGCTTTCGCTGTCATCAGAAAGCGATTTTTCAAAGTGACTAGTTTAACCGAATTGTTCGAAAACATCAAAATAGATGACTTTCTGTCCTTCCTGCGAGAAAGAGGGTTGTACCAAAAAATGACAAATTAAAACTGATTAATCATGTGCAAACAAGTGAAATCCTGCTTATAGAAAATTTTACCTATTAAGTATTCATTGATAAAAAGTATATACATATAGACTGAATTTGGCGTTAAATAACCAACAAAGGTTGATATGCCATAAAACCCAACCAACCAACCAAATAAAAAAGGTATCTAGTGATAGGAGATTCATCTTCCAGATAACACCTAACTGCCGTAGAAGTTTAATCAAATGATTTCAAACATTAAAATCAGCTTGGATCTTTTTATTAACCATTTTTGTGGGAGTGGCAAGAAAGAATTTTTTTTGATACTTTATCTTTCCTTTTATATCAGACTAAATTCTCAGTCTACAGAGCATGATGATTGGACCACAAATAAAACCTTAAAAGACAAGCCATTCTTTAATTCATATGCAGTGATTGATGCATTCCAGTTCACAATGAAGACTAATAATATTCTTTTATATATATATATATATATATATATATATATTAAAAAACTAACTTTATGAATGGCACTCATTACAGAATGAATGATAAAAAGGGCAAAGTTTACAAAATTAGCAGACCTAAAAAAATGTAAGAATAAACACATTTTGTTCTTGGTTAATCAAGTATTGATTATCTATAAATAAATATTGGGTAAATTTATTTTAAGTACAATTGAATATTACTAGTATCTGTTGAGAAAAAAAAAGAAAAAAAAAAAAAAACGGGAGAATTATGTATGCTTGGAGTATAACTTTAGCTTAAAATCAAATTTATCTGTGCACACTGCCAACAATAATCAGTGTGTTAAGTGTTCAGTACACTACTGAGGATCACTTTGAAGAAAGATCCAAATTTCTTACAAGCACAAGTTTTTCACAGGAAAATTTTTAAAGAAGGATTAAAAAGGTGAATTATTAGCTATATAACAAATTCATATATGAATAATCCTAATATTTTTTTTATTAGGTACTATACTAGAAAAGCAAGATTTTGGATAACTTCTTTTTATACCATAAAATTTAATGAAATGTTATATTGGAAAATATATATATGATGTCTGACAAATATTTGTAAAAAATGATAAGGACATTCTTGTTTACAATGAAATTATTATTGATTGATTGATTGATTGATTTTAACAGCATGTCACAACCTGTCTCGGGGTTATTTTATGCATAGAGGTTAGAGAATCACATTCATTGTAGGTTCATATTCACATCCCCTTCCTATCAAATAGAAGTAATTTTTAAACAGATCTATTTGAGCCAGAGATGGAACCCTAACAAGTACAATCAATCTGTCAAAGTGGACATGGGAGTAATGACAATGAAGGTGTACTCTATACTCTCCAGAGTTTCAGGACTGGAGCCTTGCCATGAGATGCAGTTTAGTGCCATACTTAGGACACCCCTTTTTTGGAGAGTTTTTATGCTTCTGCAGAGGATACAGTCAGTATACTGTAGGCGCAACTAACAGGGTGCATAAGATTAAGTAATTGTGGATATGATTAATTGTATATGTTATAGGAGCAAAATATTCTTAAAAATTTTTTAAACAGTCTCAAAGTTTCAAGTGTTGAATAATTATAAGAATAGGTTGAAAAGTTCATTGGATACTCTCATGGAATGTGACTAAATGTGGGTTATTTTTCAACATAGTCTCCCCCTTGTGGTCTACATGTGTGTTGCAGTAGTTTAATCCCATTGGTCAGAAAAGTCATCAAAATCAAATATGACACCAGTTTATGAACTTTTCAGCCCATCCTCATAAGACAAAATGTACCTGGTTATAATATGACATCCTAAAAAATAAAAAGTAAATGAACAGCAAGATAATCAATGTCATTGTCGTCAATGGAGGAGACAGATGCAATTCTTTTGCCCACAAGATCATTACAAATCACCCAGTTCTACTTATGCAACAAATATTTAGGATTGGCTTGACTAAACATGTGCACACTTATACAAATGAGAAAAAGCTTTTGGAAAGAGATTATGGGATTTATTGATTTATTGATTGTCTATAATCAATATGATTTCTGTACACATGGGTTTTACTAAGATTCACAGAGGCGACCTCTACAAAGTACAGCTACATTTTGGAGATAGTTGTCAATTTAATCCATTGATTTGTTTTTGTTTCTTCTCTCAGTTACCAAAATTTCATTTAGATTCCTTCACCTGGTCCCAGAGAGTCATCTCCACCTCAGAAATATTACAGTTCCCCTCCCATAGGTAAATTTATTCTGGAAAAACATTTTAAAGTCATTTATCAAATGTCCAATAAAATCCTTATATTTCTTCAGTATGAAAGAATGGAAAGTATTTATTTTAAAGATGCAAAGTTTTGTGTTTATTCAGAATTTTTTTGTCATTTCCAAAGATAACCTTCCTTTGTACAATGAGAGAATAGACATAATAAGCAAGAGATTTACTATGAACCAAATTATCTTAATATCTTTCTTGGATCTATAAACTTAAGAGATATTCTCATCAACCACCCACTCTTTTCCCTATCCTGGGACAAATTTACTGGAATGATGGATATTTTCTTAAAGTACTTCCTATATTCAAATGATCTATTCAAATACAAACAAGACTAAATAATTCTTAATGTATTTTCAATGTGTTGGATTACATACTGGTAATATTATCTTTAGCATACAACTTACTTTATGTGAGACATGAATAGGCTAACATTTTTACAGGACACACTCAATAAACAAATAAAGACAGACACTGACTGTGCAACAAACATTCATCAGAATTGGTCTCAGGTTTCAATTCACAATTGAAGGTATATATATATATATATATATATATATATATATATATATACACACACACATACACACACTTTTTTTCTTCCAATAAAAAATAACCACCTGAGCAACAAATCCAACTTATTTTTAAGATTTAGGTAAAATTTTCATAGAACATTAATGACTTCTCACAATTTGTCTATGAAATAGTCACAAAACTTCAAGTTCAGAAATTTTATATCAGATGCAAGGTAAATGAAACTTATCACTCTACAACATCCTTCAGATAAATCAACTTTGCCTCAAATAATCTTGTGTGTGTGTATATATATATATATATATATATATATATATATACACATACATAGACACACACATATATATACATACACAAACAATTATATATGCATTTTATGAAGGATAAAGCTTTACCATGAGTATGTAGAAGTTATATACACATTTCTTTGTGTTTCAATACTTAATGTATTTTGTGTATAAAGCTTAAACAATTAGAAGAATTTAATGGAAAATTCTTCCCCTAGTTTACACCTTCCAACAAGTCAACAATACTGCAGTGTTTTGTTAATAAATTTTGAAAACCATAGGTTCTTAATGTATCTGAGTGTTTAACTCAATCACCCTAAAAATGTCTCAGAAATACATCTTCACATAGGCTAACTATAGTGACTGATTTCAGGGCTACAAAGAAGTTAAAATACAAGTTGTCAAAAAGACAGTTGCATCTTTTTAGAAATATTCTTTGTGTGTGTGTTTGTGTATATATATATATATATATATATATTAGGCATGATGAGTATAATGGTTATGATTGTATTAAATAGAATCGGTAACCAGAGTTCAAATCCTGGATGAGGCTGTTTGCATTTCACTTTATGCTAATTCCTTTGGGAAAGACCTTAATCCATCTCTTCACACCTCCTATGGGTAAATAGTAGGGCAGACAAGGTTCTCTAGCCTTGATAATGCACTCAGTCTAGGAAAATTATGGCATCAAACCAGCAGTTCTTAGTTAAAAATTGACTTTGTGCTTCATCCTTTCCTTGGTGGAGAGGTTGGGTGTATATAGTGTCCGAGCAGAGATAGTTGTATTTACCTGTCCATTTGTAGATTTGGAACAAAAATGATCAGTAAAAGAGAACTTCTCATTTACTCCCAGGTGTAAAATGAGAGAATAGATGCTGTTATTTATATTTCAATGTAAAATTGAAAACTGCTTATAGCCTTCATTGAGTACAACACAAAGTGCTTCACTTAGACTCTTTGGGACCAAACATTCTAAAGAGTGAGTTAAATAACCAAGTTATTCATGTGTGAATATAAATTGACCTCCTCCAAATCTATTTGGATTGCTGTAGTTAAAAACAACAAGCCTGACTAGAAAAAAAAACAAAACAAAAAAAACTTACTTTTAAAAGAAAAAAAAAAAAATTTTTTTTCCTTACTATTTTAAAATTAGGATTTCTCTCCACCACATTTTTTTTTTAACATTTAAATACTTTTGTATTAAAATTCTTATTCCATGATAATTTCTATAGCAGTGACATTTCTAATTTGGGAAACTATTGTCTGTAGATAAAAATTGGTTAGTCTTCATTTTGCAGACAATGCGCTTCACAAGAACATTTTGCTTCAGATGAAAGAACAAACAATATTGTCGCTGATTTTGGCAACTTTCTCTCATTCTGTTTTTAGAAAGTTTCATTATGTCCCCAACTCCAGTGTTTTATCTTGTATCAGTCATTTCAATATTGTTTTTCTATGTATGAAGAGAATGGAAGCAACAGAGAGGAACAAAGCCAGGAACATATTGACATTACTGAGAACTGATGGCACTGTGGTTTATCTGCTTGCAGACTGATGGAAGAAACAAACTGGATTCTTGTCTCTCAGTTTTGGATTTCTTCAGGCTTCTTACATATAAGTATGCATCCATGTGTGTACGGAATAGATTACAGAGATGGAGGAAATGAATAGAGTAATTCCTTTTACCTCTTATTGTCCTCTCATTCCACATTTTCCTTCTTTATTCACACAGACACACACCAGCTCTATCCACCCCCATGTGGACACACACATTCATCAACCAATATGCACATTTGTAGAAAGACATATAGAGACAGAAATAAATACATATATCATAGATACTTCAAATAATATCCGAAACATTCACTTTGTTCATGGCTGCCATCTGTAGGTTTGTCAGCTGGTGATTATATACCATCAGTCGGTCTTATATATATTATATAAGAAGAGAGAAATCTTTGAGTCTACTTTTTGCCCAGCCTAAAAATGCCAGTGGTAGCCATATGGCAATTGAACAAGTTGATGTGCATTTAGTGAGAGAGAGAGAGAGAGAGATGTCATTTTTTTTTACAACTTCATGTATGAATAAATGAGAAGAACAAAAGAAAATACCAATAAAAAAAACAAGTAAAAGCTAGAACCATAATTAATTTTAACCCACTGTAGCCATATTGTTTGAATGTAAACAAAAATAACAGTTTCTTCGATAATTTAATCCAAAATCTGTTACAATATTAATCTGTTACTCATCATTGTTAACTTAAAAACAAAAAGAATAACTCTTCTTAATATAAATAACTAAAAGTTAGTGATATTATGTTTCCTAAATAGACATTTAGTTAAATTAATATTAATATCCATTATCTAGAATACTTAGACTATATTATTGAATATTTAAAACAAACATTAATCTTATAGAAAATGAGGAATCAAATGTTATCTTCATCTTTATTATACTTTATGTAATTAGGTCTTAACTCACGAGTGACACCTTCTGATATTCACTGGTTTTTAAAAAAAGATTAAAAAGTAATTTAAATTATACATCACGATTTCTTTAAAATAATAAGAGGAAAACATAAGCATTAGGTTTATATATATTTCAGAGGATGTATTATATATATATATATATTCAGAGGATGTATTATATATATATATATATATATATATATATATTCAGAGGATGTATTATATATATATATATATATATATAGATATATATGAGATTTGCCAATGTTTCAGCAATTAGCAACCATCTACAAAACAATGTAATTGATGTTTAATGTTTCATTTGAAAATTATTTTTCTGATGAAATATTAGACATCAGTTAAATTGCTTTGAAGATGGCTGTTATTAAGCAAAATCTTTGCAAATCTTGTAAAATATACATCCTCTGAATATTTTTTTCATACTTATATACCTTTGGATTTATTTCCCTTTTTCTCACAATATATATATATATATATATATATATATATATATATACACACACACCATAACCAACTTTTTTTCATAAAAAGTTAATTTTCTTCAAACCTAAAGATATCAGGATAATATCATTTTTAGTAGAACATTCCACAAAACAAATATTATTAGGTATTATTTATTACCAAAATCTACAGCACTGAAATTTTGTAACCAAAAGTATATGTGGTAGTGCAAAAATAAAAACACTTCTAATATATCAAAAAAGTTTCAAATGTTCTTCAAGCAATAGAAAACTTCCAGGAATAAGTATGCTGAACTTACCTTACTCTAGTATAAGGCCAGCAATATGGAGCACCGAGTGTGAATAGAACTCAACATAAGGTTGTTGAGTCCAGAAGAAAACTATTTGTAAGAAAATTCATGTTTTCTTGATTGTTTATTTCTGTCTTAGTAAATTCATCTTCCTGAAGGCATAATGCATAGTAAGTAGTTGAAAAAAAATCATAAACAAATATACGACTTTGGAAATTAGTTAGTCATAGGACAGAAAAAGAGTGTGAAGAAGAATCTCTCAAGTTTATGACCCCAAGGAAAATTTTAAAAGACTCTGGGATTCATAATAAATCCATGTTTTCTCACTGTGAAATGAAAAGTTATATTTGGAAATGCACTGCCACTCATCATACTAAAAATATACAAAACATCTGACAAAATCTAACTTCATCACAGAATCCATGAAAAAATGGAATATGGCATTAACAGCAGGAGGAAAACCTTTAGTAGAGATAAAAATCAAGAGAGGCGTCATCCAGGGAGATGTGCTTTCACCATTACTTTTTGTAATAGCAATGATTCCACTCAGTTACATACTTAGGAAGTGGACTGGGGGGCTACAAATTAACAAAACCACAAGATTCATGGATGACATCAAACTATTTGCAAAAAATGAAAAAAAACCCTGAGATCTTGATATGAACAGTAAGATTATACAGCCAGAATATTGGAAAGGAATTTGATATTGAAAAATGTACTGTGCTGACAATAAAAAGTGGGAAAAGAGAAATGATGAAAGGAAAATAACAGCTAAATCAGAAAAGAATCAGAAAGCTCAAAGGAAAAGAAAATACAATTGGAAACATTGGAAGTGGACACCATCACACAAGCGGAGATGAAAGAAAAAATAAGAGTTACTTAGACAAATGTTTGTTTGTTTGGGTTTTATGGCATATCAACCTTTGTAGGTTATTTAATTTGAAATAATTTAGTTTGGCATAAGTACACAGTTTGTCAAAAACATTTCCATTTCAAGCTATTCAGTTTAGTCAAATAGTTCTAATGCAAACAATTCAGTTAAGCCTAAGTACAGTTTCAATGTCAAAAACAGTTCCATTTCAAACAATTCAGTTTAGCATAAGTATGCAGTTAGTTCTATTTGACCCATAGATAGGACCCTATAAGGTACTAAAACTCCGGGCTAAAGTGGACTTGGAAGTGATGGTAATGAAGGAGTACTTTGCATTCCCCAAAGCTCCAGCATTACTGGAGTCTCACCGTCAGATTGTTTAGTGTCATATCCAGGACACTTGTGTGTGTGGGGAGGTTCTTCCCCCTCAACAGAGAAGCGCTTGGTGTATTCTATAGCCCAGCCAACTGAGCAATGAAGAAATATGATTCTATAAAACATTTAATAGATAATTTTAAGATTTGCTTTCTATTAGAGTAAATTTGCCACTGGATAGGGTACTGTAATATGTCTCTGGGGTCAGGTGAAAGAATCTAAACAGAATTTAGAGACAGAATAAAGAAATAAACCAGAATCAGAAGAGGTAGAAACAAAAAAACATAAAATACAAGGCTCATTCAATAAATAAGATAAATCTATAAAAAAAATTTCTTTAAATTTTTTTCAGAATTGTTTTCTATGAATATAAACTAGCCATTACTTGAAAATGGTTTATTTAAAAAGATATTTAAAATGGAAGCAAATTAAACAGAATGCTCCAAGCTTGAATAGAGGTCTGTAAGATAACAAGTGCAAACTATGTGAAATTTACAGTATGACGTGTATTGAGATGCTTATTTTAGTCAAAAAAATGTTTACAAGTGGCTAAACATGGGTTTGCCAAGTTCAAAAGACAGTCCATGGAGTGGAATATGGATGTTATCTGTCTGTATTTCTATGATAAAATATTATTATTATCTACACATTGCAAATTGCTAAACTCAAACTTAGATTGCTGAACTCTCCAGCACTAATATCCTAACAGACTATCACCTTGAGGTTGAGAGTTCGATCCTTGGTCCTGGTTCCAGTAGCAGTGAAAAAAAGCAAAAAGGTGGCTGATGCAATACACCCTCAAGGCATGGACAGAGGAATGAGAACAGCCTACTTCCATGATTCAAATAAAAGTTTAAGTTTGGAATTCCTGGAAGGTTACAGAGTATGACAAAAGGCACCAGAAGAAGGAGACAGCAGCTGAAACATCATGAATATAGCAATCAAGATGAGTATAGCAGTCCACAATGTGTTTGTTAGAGGAAAGAAAATCTGAGATTTTTATTTTGGTTATCACAAAAAGAAAGACTTTTGGAGGAGAGGATCAGAGTCAGCAAAATGTTAATAATATTGAAGTTCATTTTTGATGGTTCAAACTGAATGGATTTGTAATAGATGATAAGGGGAAATATAATAGATGACAGGAATAAAGGGAGGGATAAAAAATAAAAATATAAAGCTGTCTCATTGTTAATAACTGCTGAGTAATCACCAGGCATTACTTTGTGTATATAAGCTCTCGTGTATTGAAGTCCAGTCATCTGGGGCTGTAGAATACTATGACTGCATCTCTGCAGAAGGGTAAGACCACTGTCACAATGAGTGATCTGAATTTGACACTAAGCTGCTTCTGATGGAGAGGCTTCACTTCTGGGACTTTAGGGAATGTAGAGCACCACTTCATTGCCATTACTCCCAGGTCAACTCTTATCTGGAGTTTTAGTACCTGTTAGGGTCCCATCTATTGAATTATTTAGTCATTTTTTATATTTGAAACCATTTAACTGTGTGCAAACAAATGACTGATGTTAAATTGAATTATTAATATTACATAGCAATACTTGGAACTATTTAACTGTGTGTAAATGAATGAAGAATGTCGAATAGAATTACTAGTTTTAGATAACAATACTTAAAACCATTTAACTGTGTGTAAACAAATGATTCTATGGCTTGTTTAAAAATTATATTACTGAAAAACTATTTGTCATATATATTTAATATATATGAATAAATAGGATTTGGTATTAAACAACAGACAAGGTTTGGTATGCTGTAAAACCTATCTAACCTTGTTTATTGATGGTAAATTGCATGACCAATGGTGGTGACTATGTAGAAAAAATAGTCTGGTCTATTTTAAGGCTAAAAATTTATGCGAACCAACAATATTATTGTGCTCTTTATATCAATCGTAAAGAAATATGATTGATTTAATCATCAATGGCATATCAACCTATCTAGGGTTATTTTATGTGAATAGTTAAGGAATTACATTCTTTGTACATTGATATTTATATTTTTTGTGTAGTTGTTAAGGTTTGGTTTCTTTGTTTAATGGCATATCAACCTTTGTAGGTTATTTAATGCCAAAGCCATTCTCCTTGAAGATCAGTAGTGGTACTATCTAACCCATAGCTGGGAAGATAAGGGGGTCCATATCTTTTCCAAAGGTATTTGCCCGAAAGTGAAAGTTATAGCGCGACTGGAGTATGAACTCACTTACTACAATTCTGCAGTCCATTGCTTTAACCATTACACCACGAGAACAACCCTTGTGTAGTTAAGTTTTTCTTTTCTTTTGCAAACAGTCCGATCACATATGAATAATTCTTAAATAGATCTATTTGGCTCATAGATGGGACCCTAACAGGTATAATCACTTAGAGTGGAGCTGGGAGTAATGGCAATAAAGGAGTACTCCCCACTCCCTAGAAACCCAAAATTGAAACCTCACCATCAAATGCAGTTTAGTATCATACCTAGCATTCCTCTCCTCATCTTTTCTTTTTGGCAGAGGATATAGTCAGTGTATTCTATGGGCAGCTGACATGGCAGTAAAGAAATATGAGGATTTACTTTTTGTAGTTTAATTATGGATAAATCAGAAAGATTTGAAAAGTCAAATCTTTAATGAAATCAATAAAGAAAGGGAAGGTCATAATGATGAAACGTTTGTTTGCTAGTAAAACAGAATTTATAGAAGACAAATGGGAAAATCAGAAGATTGTTGGCAGGTGAGAAATATATTAATTACAGGTTTTACAAAAAAAGAAACAAAGAAACAAGACTGACTTATTTGATCTGAAGTGATTTAATCCTCTAAGAAAATCTGGAAGAGAGCCACAAGTAAAGAGAGAAAAAAAAAAAAAAAAAAAGGTCAAAATTGTATATGGAACAATTTTTTAACAAAGTAGCTCAGCTTCGTTCCCCTTTAACATTATTGTTCTTGATAGGAATTTGGCAGATAAGTGTTTCTCTGTACCTCCTCTCTGACAAAAAAACAATTACTCTAGATTATTTTTCTGGTTATATAAAAGAAAAAGGTTGGTTTGTTTGGTTTTATGGCATATCAACCTTTGTAGGTTATTTAACGTCAAATCCATTTTTATGTAAATAATCTGTTCTATTGAAAACAGTTCAGTTTAGCATAAGTACACAGTTTAATTGTCAAAAACATTTACATTTCAAACTATTCAAGCAGTTATATGTAATAATTCAGTTAAGTATAAATACAGTTTTAATGTCAAAAACAGTTCTATTTGAAATAATTCAATTAAGCATAAGCACGCAGTTTAAGTGTAAGTACGGTTTAATTGTCAAAAACGTTTCTATTTCAAGCTACTCAATTCATTTTAGCATAAGTATGCTGTTAGTTCTATTTAACCCATAGATAGGGCCCTATCAGGTGCTACCACTCTGGGCCACAGTGGACCTGGAAGCGATGACAATGAAGGGGTACTCCACATTCCCCAAAGCTCCAGCACTGCTGGAACCTCACCATCAGATTGTTTAGTGTCATATCCAGGACACTCGTTGGGGGGGGGTCTTACCCCTCAGCAGAGAAGCAGTCGGTGTATTCTACAGCCCCAGCCGACTGGGCAATACACAGAGTTAAATGTCAGACAGTTTTATTTCAGATAATTCATTTCAGCATAAGTACACAGTTTAGACGTCAAAACAGTTCTATTTCGAGCAATTCAGTGTAGCATTAGTACACAGTTTAAATGCAAAAATCAGTAAAGTGAAAGAAGCATGGTATATAGTTCTATTTAAACCATTGATAGGACCCTTATCAGGTGCTACCACACCGGGCCAGAGTGGACCTGGGAGCAATGGCAATAAAGGGGTACTCCGCATTCTCCAAAGCTCCAGCATTGCTGGAACCTCACCATCAGATTGTTTAGTGTCATATCCAGGACACCCATTGGGAGGGTCTTACCCCTCTGCAGAGAAGCAGTCAGTGTATTCTACAGCCCCAGCCGACTGGGCAAAAAAGAAAAAGGAATACTAAACATAAATAAACAAAAGAATAAATTAGGATGTTGTAATTTAGGCCTTCAACTGGACTTCCAAGACAAACATAAAACTATCTAAACCGCCACACAGACCTTTGTTATTTAGCTTAGTCTGGCACAAGGTTATGACCATTGGACGAGATTTAAACTCATCCCACAAGTTATTCTGTAAGACAAGCTTGATAACCATCATACAAGGGTTAGCTGAAAAGTTCATAGGTTGACCAAGATACTCTCATGAATTGTAATCAAATGAGGTTTATTTTTCAACATGGTCCCCTTATGGTCCACATAATCCTTCCATCAGTGCTGTAGCGTTTGTCATTAATGGCAGATATGACATCAGCCTATGAAATTTCCAGCTGTACTATACTAGGTACCCAAGCAGGCCTTAATGATTTCCCAAAGGTTTTCACAATATAGCTCACCTCAACTTGAAGAGCTTTCTTCAAAGAAAAAGAAAAAAAAAAGAATCGACACAAAAAAATATCTATTACAACTCATGGACCAGGAGACCTGGGTTCAATCCCAGGTCGCGTCATATCAAAGACTTTAAAAATGGTACACTCAGTAATATAAGGTAAGTATCAAGGGTAAAGTGGAGCAATCCAAGGAAAGAGTAGTGCCCTCCCTTACACCTTGGTGTAATAGCTATTGAAAAGGGAGCCTTCTGGTCATCTTCGACTACGGTAGTAAATTTCAGGAATTAGTAAAGTTACTTTCTGTCATTCTACAATCAAGAATCCCTCAAAAAAAAAAATCTGATTACAACAAAATGCTCAATATTCATAACTTTTAGTACAAAAGAAGCAGAAGAAGTTTAAACTTTCCACCCTTATTTTATTAAATCAAAAATTAATTTCAGCCTTTAATTTCAATAAATCAGAATTATTGGGGGGAAAAAAAAAAAGTCCCCGTTAATCAACACGTGAAATCAGTTTCATCGTCGTCGCTGTTTCTTAGTATTTTACAAAGCTCTTTGCTTCAATGTGGCACAAGGCCGAATGAATGGGGTGCCCAATGAGACTCAAACTCACTCATGTCGTCGCTGTTTCTTAGTCTATCTATCAGGTACCTTTTTTTCACTTTCGTCGAAACCGATTTTTGTTAGCTACTTTTTTTTTCTTCATCATACTTATCTTACATAGAACTGAAAACTCGTTTATGCAAAACACGAGTCATTTGCATAAGCCTAATTTCAGCATTGCTCAGCTACCACAACAATCAAGTTTTCGCTAGTGGACGTCCTCGGTTCGTGCTGGCCATCTTCTTCTGCAAACGTGGTCTCTTTGACGGATGAGGACGGTCATTCTCACTAACGGCAGCCGGTGGCTCACTCAGCCTTTTGCTCCCACCACATTTATCCAATGTGTATTGATCTAACCTCACTGCCAAGGACAACGTGCAACACAAGTTTAATTTTTAAGCAGTCAAGGTGGCTTGAATTCACAGTTGTCCTTCTTGACTGGTTGCCCTATCAAGGCTAAAGAACCCAGTCTATTCTATTTTCCCATTGCTGGAGAACAGATGGATTAGCAAAAAGTGAAATGAAAACAGCTTCATTCAGGATTTGAAGTTGGGTCATCAATTTTCATTTTCTACGACAATAACCATTACAATAACAATGGCAAGAGTAAAAGAAACTTTAGTGAAAACTGAACTCACTACATTTGCAATGGTCTATATACATATATTGAACCGACTCATTGGCCAAGTGGGTAGAGTGTTTGCCAAAGGTCCAGGAGACCGGGGTTCAATCCCACGTCGCATCATACCAAAGACAAAATCGTACTTGATACCTCCTTGCTTAACACTCAGCAATATAAGATACGTATCGAGGGTAAAGTGGAGCAATCCATGGAAAGGAGTAGTGCCCTCCCCTACACTTCAGTGTATTAGCTATTGAAAAGGGAGCCTTCTGATCGCCCTCGACTATGGTTGCCAACTTACTTTATATATATCGAACATGTTAACCATTGATCCTTGTCAAAGTGTATTTTTGTGTGTGTTTTAAGTGTGGCATTCAAAACTGACATCTACTAATAGTTGAGAATTCTAATGTCTTTACTTTGTTTTTCATTTCAAAAATATTTTAACAATTGATGCCTGTAACATTGTTTCAAATTTTTAACTGTGTATTTTATGCTTAACATGAATAAATATAACTTGAAAAATTTTAAAGACAAAAGTTGCCAAATTCTTTACTACTAACAAAGTTTTATTGGGTTGGCCAGAAATAAATCTCCAGTTTTTGTCATGAGATGGCATGAGGTATGTTTAGTTTTAACTAACTACATACTGAAGTTTCTTTTGATTGTGTGATGACAGCTGCCATAGTTTTTGATTTTTTTAAAAATATCTCAATTGACACCTTTGTTTATTGTTTTAACATTGAAGTTGGAAAATAAACATTTTTGGCATATTTGTCTTTTTTATTTCAAGAAAGGTAAAAATGTGACTGAAACACAAACAGATTTATGCAATTTTTAAGGAAGAACTGTGAATAATCAAATTTGTCAAAAGTTGTTGGTTAAGTTACAAATCTAATTTTAAAACCAAAGTTGAACTGGTATAAACAAACAGTCACATACTTAGAAGATCTAGAAGTTATTTTTCTACATCAAATTTATACACACTCATTTTTTACTAGACTAATAACTTTTTTTTGTTGAGGAGGGGTATCTTTCTAAAACTCATGTTGCAAACTAGAGAAATAGCAGTCCTTGTGCCATAGCAAACAACTCACTTTTCTAAGCTAATTTACATATGTAATAATGATATCAAATTATTCAGTTATATTTATATTAATCAAAATGATATTTGAAAGTATAATTCTGAAGTTAATGTCAGCTGAGCTACAAAGTAAAAATGGCTGATACAATCTTTTTCTGATAAAGATGTTGGCCTACGACCAGATTATTGGTAGGATTTGTTTACTTCTAATGATAATAATCATCAAGATGGAGCTAAAATAGGAAGCAAAACAACAAGAGATTTCAAGAGACAAAAGCAATTACAGATGAGATATTATCAGCTTGGTTGCAAAGACATCTAAAAAGATAAGTAAAAGTAAGTTGGTGACTGTAGTCAAGGGCGACCTAAAGGCTCCCTTCTCAATAGCTACTACACCGAGCTGTAGAGGAGGGCGCTACTCCTTTCCCTGGATTGCTCCACTTTACCCTTGATACATACCTTATAATGCTGACTGTTAAGCAAGGAGGTATCAAGTACCATTTTTTGAGTCTTTGGTATGACTCAAACTGGGATTGTACCCTGGTCTTCCGGGCTACTGGCAAACACTCTACCCACTAGGCCAATGGGCTGGTAATCCTTATTAAGGGCAACTCAGATTATTTTGATAAAAACAAATGGTTGTTAAAAACTGAAGATGAATAAGAAGCAGTAAAATAAATGTTTCAGAGATAGAGATGAATCGATCAATCATATAAACAGATCTAGAAAGCTGGCTTAGGACTGAGTGAGAAAGAGGATTTATTAGTTGGTTGGTTGTTTTACAGCATATCAACTCTATTCGGGTCATTTAATGCCAAATTAAAAATTTCAAACAATTCAGTTTAGTATAAGTATGGTTTTTATTTACAAACAGTTAAATGTCAAAACGGTTCTATTTCAAACAATTCAGTTTAACATAATTACACAGTTTAGTTCTATTTGACCCAGAGATAGGACCCTATCAGGTGCTAACACTTCAGGCCAGAGTGGACCTAGGAGTGATGGCAATGAAGGGGTACTCTGCATTCCCCAAAGCTCCAGCATTAATGGAACCTTACCATCATGTTTAGTGTCATATCAGGACACTCATTGGGGGGGGGAGGTCTTACCCCTCTTCAGAAAAGCAGTTGGTGTATTCTACAGCCCCAGCTAACTGGACAAAGACGATCTATTAGGAATTGTACAAATTATACGGATTTGATTATGTAAATAAATAGTATTTGTACAAACCAGGGTCTCTCCAACAGAATAAAAACTATATTTCTAAAAGGTGGTTTTAAATCTAAACAGATCATCTAATTCTGACCTATTTTTCATATCGTGGATGCCATTTTTCTATTAGATTAAAATATGAAAATTAAAGAGTTTAAAAAAAATATCTAGACTATATAAGAGAGTTTAAAAAAAAAAAAAAGTATGGGGAAGAGAAAAACAGAAATTACAGAATATAAAATATGTACCCTTCATTACTGACCGGTTTTGAACAGGTCCAAAGAACATTACAAAAAAGCTTGGATGAGATTAAGGAGAATGCAAAAAAGCAACTGATGACAATCCTAAAAGGCAGTTTTGAAAAGTAGAGTGGATACTGGGATTCACATGATGTACCAAGGGAAAGTAATTTAAAGTAAATAGGGCATTATTTCCCTAAGTAGGTAACTTATTCTTTTTATCAATAGTAAATGGGTGGATACATTTTGGACAGATCTTGTAGATACTCTTTATAAACTTGCTTCAAAGCTTTGAATTATACACAATATGCTGACTCAACATTTAGGTAGGTTGGTTGTTTTATGGCATATCAACCATTGTAGGTTGTTAAATACTAAATCCTGTTTTGACTTATATATTGAATAGATATGATTTGTAAACATTTTGCTGATAACATTTTTAAAACAAGCTCATTATTCTTCAGTTAAAATCATTTCAAGTATTTTTACCTAATGCAAATCCTATTTACTTTTAATCAATTGTTTGCTCACAGTTAAATGGTTGGTTGGTTGGGTTTTAGGGTGTATCAATCTTAGTAGGTTATAATGCCAAATTATGTTTTTATATAAATTAAACCTACAATTTGTTTTGGTTTGGGTTTGGTTTTATGGCATATCAACCATTTTAGGTTATTTAGTGCCAAATCTGTTTTTATACATATAAATAATTCTGTAAAAAAGAAAATGTACATAAACAGTTCTATTTCAAACAATTTTGTTTAGCATAAGTACAGTTTTTTTGTTTACACACAAATGTTAGAATAGTTCTATTTCAAACAATCCAGTTTAACATGAGTACAGTTAAAATATCAAACACTTTTATTTGACCCAGAGATAGGACCCTATCAGGTAGCACCCCTCTAGGCCAGTGTGGACCAGGGAGCAATGGCATTAAAGGGGTACTCTGCATTCACCAGAGCTTTTGCATTACAGGAGCCTCACCATCAGTTTTAGTGTTATATCCAGGATCCTCATTGGGGGAGTCTTACCCCTCTGCAGAGATGCAGTTGGTGTATTCTGCAGCCCCAACCAACTGGGCCATCAACATTTAGGAAATTTCGACATCAGACCTAATCAATGTATTGATTCTGGTCGCCCTCGACTACGGTCGCCAACTTTACTTACAATATTTAAACTATTGCTTTCATTGGATGTTGAAATGTGTCACAAAACAAAAAAAATCCTCTCACTCCTACTGCCGTAGCGACGCGCACAGTCTACAACCCTTGAAATGTCTGCCTCTTTCTCTCATTCCAGCTCTTTACATAGAGCTTGGTAACTCGCCTATGCAAAACACTATGCATTTGCATAGACAAGCCAGCTACCAATCGCAGTGTCCACGCCTGCCCACCTCCACTCGCTTTGGGGGTGTCAAGTCGACTGACTGACTCATTACACATTGTTATACTCACGTTTTGGCTGATATGTCCTTTGTCCTTCTTCAGGTGTTTCATGTTAAACTCCAAAGCCAATATTTATAAATCTGAAAAATTCACTCTGAATTGTCCAGTAGGACACATAGCACAGCAGATATAGGTGTTTGGTTGAAAAGTGCTTCTGAGTAAAATCATCTGGTGGTTGCAGGTTCAATCCTAACTACAGGTAAATTACAAGGAATACTTACTATAGCTTAACACTTGTACCCAGTCATGGTTAACCGAGTTAGAACAATACCCACCCATCCTGGATTTAATAAAGAGTTCAGTTCTAGGTTCTATGTAGGCTCCCAAGTTTGATATAAAGCACCTAAAGAAGGTTGAAGGACATATCAGCTAGAACATTATGATTTATAACAATGGAGATAAAGACACTTGTCTGAATATTCTAAGTGATAAAAGATTAAAGTTACAGGGAGAGATAAGAGAAGTTAGAATTAACTACTTTATTAGAAATAAGAATGAGATATGATCTAACTGAAATTTTCAAAATTATTAGTGAAATTTCTAATAATAGTAAACATTTTTTTAAGTATAATTTCTCCATGAATCAAAAATTCACAGTGAAAGCAGATTTCAAAAGCTAAATCTATCAACCAATTAGATTTTTTGCAAATAGAATACCCTTTTGGAACAAATTTCCTAACCAGATCAAAACTAGTGATTCAGGTTCAGGTTGGTTGGGTTTTATGGCAAATCAACCTATGTAGGTTATTTAACGCTAAATCTATTTTTATGCAAATAGTCAGCTCTATTTCAAACAATTCAGTTTAGCATGAGTACACAGTTCAATTGTCAAAACAGTTGTAATTCACCTAATTCAGTTTAATATAAGTACAGATTTTGTTTACACAGTGTTAAATGTCAAAACAGTTCTATATTAAACAATTCAATTTAGTGTAAGTACAGTTTTAATGTCAAAAATAGTTCCATTTCAAACAAGTTTAGCATAAGCACACTGTTTAAATGTAAGTACAGTTTAATTGTCAAAAATATTTCTATTTAAAGCTATTCAGTTTAGTCAAACAGTTTTAATTCAAATAATTCAATTTAGCATAAGTATGCAGTTTAGTTCTATTTAACCCATAAATAGGGCCCTATCAGGTGCTACCATTCCAGGCCAGAGTGGACCTGGGAGCAAAGGCAATGAAGGGGTGCTCTGCATTCCCCAAAGCTCCAGCATCACTGGAACCTAACCATCAGATATCATATCCAGGACACTCATTGGGGTGGGGTCTTAGCCCTCTGCAGAGAAGCAGTTTGTATATTTTATAGCCCCAGATGACTGGGCAAATAACCAGTGATAGTGTAAAAAAATTAAGATTGAATTGGATGATTTCAGAAATAATGGTAAGAAAAAGAATTTAAGACATTTTGGGGATCAATCAGATTAATGATTTAACAGATTTTTTAGCAGTATTTATTTTTTTTCAAATCTCTACACGGAACTATATGTTCCGTGTAGAGATTTCTTTTTAAAGGTTAATGTGAGAAGATAGTAAAATGGGAGGTAAATGTTTGTTTGTTTGTTTGGTTTTATGGCATATCAACCTTTGTAGGTTATTTAACGCCAAATCCATTTTTATGTAAATAATTTGTTCTATTGAAAACAGTTCAGTTTAGCATAAGTACACAGTTTAATTGTCAAAAACATTTACATTTCAAAATATTCAAGCAGTTATATGTAATAATTCAGTTAAGCGTAAATACAGTTTTAATGTCGAAAAACAGTTCTATTTGAAATAATTCAGTTAAGCAGAGGCACGCAGTTTAAGTGTAAGTACGGTTTAATTGTTAAAAATGTTTCTATTTCAAGCTATTCAGTTTACTCAATTCATTTTAGCATAAGTATGCTGTTAGTTCTATTTAACCCATAGATAGGGCCCTATCAGGTGCTACCACTCCGGGCCAGAGTGGACCTGGGAGCGATGGCAATGAAGGGGTACTCCGCATTCCCCAAAGCTCCAGCACAGCTGGAACCTCACCATCAGATTGTTTAGTGTCATATCCAGGACACTTGTTTAGGGGGGGGTCTTACCCCTCTGCAGAGGTGCAGTCAGTGTATTCTACAGCCCCAGCTGACTGGGCAAAATGGGAGGTAAAGGAGGTATAACTAAGAAAATAAATAAAAATTGATCTCTTATCATAGTTTGGTTTTGTAACCAAATTTTTTTTTAGGGTATTCTACATCTGGAAGAGACCATCAAATGACCAGCAAGGCCTTTACAGGAGAAGCAGACCTTCTCATGTTGATTTCCAGAGAAGATGAGGCAAGTGGAAGACTCGTGCCTTCTGTTGCCATCTTTCTTCAGCTCTGCAATTTACTTTAGCTGATATGCTTGTCTGGTGTACATTGTGTAGCTATATCCTCCTGTTAACAGATTCAACTGCCCATTGATCAGGGTTGAATAATCTCTTGTGTGGAGCTTCTCAACTCCCCTGGCCAGAGATTAGTTCTCTGAATTTGAGGGTTTTGCAAGAGGTGAAAGTCTTTCATCCTTGTCATGGAGCCTGTTTATCAAAGGGTGGATATTTTGCAGCATTACCTCAAATGCTTGGGGTTCTGATTACTTAATATTAGTAATAATTTTGCTCCTGTGTACATTTACAATAATGTGGAAGCAATAAAGGAGATGTGAGGGACGTTTGTATAAGACGTAGGATTTAGTTGCAGAAGAGCATGTTTGTATAATCTAACACAGGCTTTGTTCACTTAGCTAGTCTTATCTGTTTCTCTGTATATACCTATGATAAACGAGACGAGTTCAAATCCTGGACGAGGCTAATTGTATTCCATCTTGTGCAGAGGGGCTGATAAATACATATAAGATTGGATACAATATCCAACAAAATGGTAAGAAATAGTATCGGAAAACCTTGAATTTTCAAGCCTTATTCCTCACACACACACACACACACAATTTTTCTTCTTTTTTCTCATTGGTCAGATTATCTGATATTTTCCACATCACTGGCCACAATGCACTTCCATTCCATCCTTGATCATACCCTTCTTCATATTGAGCCAAATCAGTTAGCAATTCTATCTTCCAATTGCTATGGTTTTCTGAGTAGCTGTTTTCTGTCTCTCAGATTCTTCTTGACAACTGCACAGGTCCACCTGTTGTCTGTGAACCTTCCACAATATGTCTACCCCAGTAGAAATTTGTCTCTTTGTACTGTACAATTACATGTCTGTGTGTATGTGTTTATTATAAATGTAAAGTAAAGTTGGCAACCAAAAGGCTCCCTTTTTAATAGCTACTACACCGAGGTGTAGGGGAGGGTGCTACTCCTTTCCCTGGATTGCTCCACTTTACCCTTGATACATACCTTATATTTCTGAGTGTTGAGCAAGGTGGTATCAAGTACCATTTTTAAAGTCTTTGGTATGGCGACCTGGGATTGAACCCAGGTCTCTTGGACCATTGGCGAACACTCTACCCACTAGACCAATGTGCCAGTTTATCATAAATGTACAGGACATAATATTCAATAAAATGGTAAGAAATAGGGTTTGAAATCTTCAGATTCTTAAGTCCTATTTCTTACAAGTCATCTCCAATCCTTTCAAAATTTTCAAATGGATATTAACATTTAAGAAATTACTCAAACTGTTTATTTTCTCTTTATTTCAATTTATTCACTGCTTTCATTCATGTATCTGTCATCTCTAAATTTGCTGGTATATCAGTGTAGATGAATGAAAGATTTGTTTTACTCTGAAACAAGGCAGCTTAGATAACTTCCCCAGGCGAAAGACGAAACTAGTTGGCTTGTTTTCTTCTTTTCCACCCCCACAGAGATTACCAATTGCATCATAGCTATGTATATGGGCATATCTGAAGTGATGAGGAGAAAGTGTGAGCATATATATATACTACATCTATGTAAAAATGTTATGCCACTTTTGAATGGTA
Source organism: Sepioteuthis lessoniana (assembly GCA_963585895.1). Lineage (NCBI taxonomy): Eukaryota > Metazoa > Mollusca > Cephalopoda > Myopsida > Loliginidae > Sepioteuthis > Sepioteuthis lessoniana. Next base: position 34,025,531 of record OY757911.1, on the reverse strand, counting down.
CCGGAGATTCACAACCAATATTTACTCATATAAATCTTTCGATCACACATATATATATATATATATATATATATTCAGCTCATTCCCTTACTCATTTTTACATATGAGACATGAGAGTAAGACTGTGTGTGTTTGTGTGTAGAGAGATATCCACCCCACTAGAAAACTATCAAATCTCACAGAATGGGAGAGAGAAGGGTATGCCATTTATAATAATAAAACAGTTAAAAAAAAAATTTTTTTTAATGAAGATAAGATTTTATGCTCTGCTACCACTTATACTTTTAAAGCATCAAGATTTCATCAAAGTAAATAGACACAAGTGTGTTCTTATGCAAATACAGAAAGAGACAGTCCAAGTATGCAAGAAAAAAAAACAAAAAAACCATTCAAATCAAGTAAGCAAAACAAATTCAACTTATTCTTTTTCTTTGTTTTTCAAATGACAGCAAAACCTGTCATGAGCACATTAAGATTTTAATTTTTTGACATACATCAAAGAAAGAATTCTTAAAGAACTTCAAGTGGCAATGAACACATCTGTATTGAAAATAATCATGAGGAATGAACACGACTAATATGATAATGAATTTTGCATTTGAAATTTGGTAAAGTCATAAGTTTTTCATCAATAAAAATAAAGGAAAGTTGAACAAAAATATCCTGGAGTTGACTTTAAAAAATAATAATACACTGAGAAAATAAAGATCTTGATATATCCATGTTTTGATTTAATATTTTGGAATTTTTTTTTTTTTTTTACACAACTAGACCTTAAAACAAACTGGTTTTAAGGTTCAACTTCCTTCTCCTAAACCATAAAATACACACACACGCACACACACACACAGAGGGTGTCTCAAAAGTCACTTAGGCATTTAAAAGTGAAAGAACATGAGTTTTTGGTAATTAGTTAATTTTTTGTAGCCTCAAAACATCGATACAATAGAATAAGATTATGTCAGTTATGAAAAAATGCCAATTTACTTCATCTTCTAAAAAAAAAAAAAAAAAAATTATTTATTTCATACTATTTTTAAAATAAAAATTCTAAATTTATTTATTTTATTCTATTTTTAAAATCCTCAGATGACTTTTTGGACTATATATGTGTGTGTGTGAGAGATAGATAGAGAGAGAGATGCTTTAGAGTTGGGAGGATGTAGATGGGGGCAATACCAAAGATACATCAATTAATCCTTGTTTTAACTGGAAGAAAGAACTTGGTCTCAGAACTATATTTAGGCCATCCGCCTGAGTAAGTAAAAATTATTGCTTATATAAACTGAGCTAAAACAAAGCAAAATGTTAAAATTATGTTTATATGATTGAAAAGATTGGGATAATTCCAAAGATTGAAAAGAATTAAATTTATACTGATGTAATTGGATACAATTTTTTTTTTTAATGTTAGGATGAATTTTCAGTTAAGGAAACAAGAACAATTTACATGGAGGGAGGCCTGGTGTGTATGGAGAGTGGTATACTTGCAAAAGACCATGTTTCAAAAAAAAAAAAAAAAAAAAAAAAAAAAATTTTCATTCAAAAATTATCAAGACTGACTTCATCATCCTCTCCCCACCATATTGGTACCAACTCATCTAAACAAAGACTAAACAGCCATCAAGACATTATAAATTGATTATAACCATTGTACATATCATTTAAACTCTCCAAAATATAAACTTGAAGCTTCAGTCTTGATACATTTTAATTACATTTCCTGTGTACATATTCATACACATAAGGGTGCATGGAAAAGTTCTTGACTAAACCAAGAAAGAAATGTCTTAGAGTCAATGCTATTTTGCCTATTGATTCTGAAGTACCACTCACTTTGAACACCAGTTTGGTTCTTAAGTTTCTTCAACTCTTCTTTAAATTCAATAATAAAAAGTTGACTCCTTTCTTGTTTGGGCCAAGAAATTTTTCAGCAGACCTGTTGTATGTATGGTTGGTTGTGTTTCATGGCATATCAACCTTTCTAGGTTATTTAATGCCGAATCTTGTTTACATATATATGTATTAATATATATGTGATTTGTAAATGAATAGTTTAAAGAAAATTTTTTAAAAATGAGCCTGAGCATATTGGTTTGCTCACAGTTTAATGGTTTCAAGTATTGCTATCAAACACTAGTAATTCTATTCAACATTATCCATTTCTTTGCACACAGATAAATGGTTCAAAGTATAGAAAAGGGCTAAATATATTCTACTTGACCCATAGATGGGACCATAACAGGACTACCACTGAGTGTTGACCTGGGAGTAATGGCAATGAAGGTTAGTTGGTTGTGTATTACAGCATTTCAATCCTGGTAGGTTATTTAAAACCAAATCATATATATATATATATATATATATATATATATATATATATATATATATATATATATATATATACACACACACACAAACTAGTTAAATGATTTCAAGTATTGCTAGAGAATACTAATAATTCGATTTAATATCAGTAATTTGTTTGCACACAGTTAAATGGTTTCTAGTATTGACAATAATTAGCTATTTCTATTTATTCTATAGAAAAAACCCTAACAGGTATTATCTCTCTGGGTCAGCATGGACCTTGGAGTAATAGCAATGAAGGGTGTTATTTGTCTCTGCCTCCCACCAGACAGGACTTGACACAAGGTCAATGACCCAAAGGTCGGATTATAGTGGGGGTTAGGGGAGAGGACTGGAGCCCTATTGGACTCTGGTGGTCATTGGCCCACTTAGTGCAATGTGGGCCTGATGAACTTAGCTGGACAATGTAAGGGTGTTACATATTCCCTAAAGCTCCAGAATTGGAACCTCACCATCAGATGGTTTAGTGCCATATCCGGGACACTCATTGTAAGGAGAGTGGTTTTATCCCTCGGCAGAGATACAGTCAGCATATTCTACAGCCCTAGCCGACTGGGCTGGTATTTACGTATGAATGAATGGTGTGATTGATATAATGGTTCTTGGCAAAAATAAATAAACAAAATTTAAAAAAAATGAAAAATAAAAAAGGCATCAGTTTGCCAAGTTTCAATTTTGGCTAAGGCTGCATTCATTTTATACTAATACTCTTTTGGAACAACATGCTGGCAATTCTTGATTCTGCTTTAAGAAGAAAAAAAAAGCAATTCGTCTAGAAAGATGACAACACTATGAAGGCGGTAACAAGAAACCACTCCACTATCTTTTTCAAGAACAGACATAGTTTGGTTTGTTTTCTTTGTTTAATGGTATATCAACCCTCATGGGTTATTTAATGTAGAGCCATTCTTGTTAGAAAACAATGGTGGTAAATGTAATAACATGACTGGAGTTCAAACTCACTTACTATGATGTTGCAGTCCAGTACATTAGCCACCACACCAAAAGGATTCCAAAAAAATCATAAGGTAACTTGGGTGCAGAATCTATTTCATGATAAATTTCATCTTTACATTTCAAAATAAAGAGACTGAATATGAATATTTTTTTTCTTTTAACACATACACTCTTGTCTGAGATTATATATAAGTAGAGTAAAATTGGAAAACAAAGTAATCCAAAAGTGATGTATTTATTATGAAGGAATAAATACATCGCTATTGGATTAAGTTATTTTTCAATTGTTCTTCACAAAGTCAGACTCCTTTCCATTATTTACCGTGTGTGCGTGTATATATGTGTGTATGTGTGTGTATATATATATATATATATATATATATATATACATACATACATACACACACACACACACATACATATACATGATGGCTGTTCTCTTAGTTTCGAGCATGACCACCTCCTTTGTCTCATGATCTCTCTCTCTTCCTCTACCCCCTTCCCCCCAATTCTATGTGTTTGTAGGTGATTCTTCAGGCCAGCCAAGCTGCGACAGATTTTACCACAGAATTGGCACAACCGTTCAGTTTAGCTTGAAGTGACAATTATTTGGGTGCAAGATAGATTTTGCACATTTACGCAGATGATTTTGAGGACAGCAAGAGATTTTTCACATATGTCACAGTTAGCGTGGTGACATTGTGGATCCGGTGCTGGAGCCTGTTCACCTTTGCGAATCAGACGTTTGTAAGCACTGTACTGCATATGGCTATTCTCAAAGGCGACTAGACTGGTGCTCCCACCAGCTCCTCTGGTGAGGAGGGTGGCTAACCTCCCAGGAGGATGAAAAACAATACCTTACAAAGGGCGGATGAACCCCCTATGGGGTCAACAGCCAACTAGCACGGGGTAGATGGAGACTCCTCAGCCACTGTAGTGGCAATCCATCTAAGAGAAGGAAAACTCCAAATATCAAACCTGAGTATCTGGTATGGACCAATCGTACAATTTTTTGTACCATGGGAAAACTATACCACACTCAGAAAGTGGATTGCATGCTCAACTCACTATAAATAAACTCCTGCTCAGGTACCTCCTTGAGATATATATATATATATATATATATATATATATATATATATACACACACACACAAACACACACATATATCATCATCATCATCATATCGTGCTGGCAGCACGGATATCCCTGACCCTCTCTCGCCACTCCTCCCTATCGTTCATCGCCCTAGGCAGGTCTTCAGGACAACATCCTGTATCCTCACACAGCTGCTGAATGTACGTTCGTGCTGGTCGTCCTGCTTTTGCGCGGCCGTGTGTAGGGATCCATAAGAGTACATCTCTTATGAGTTCATCTCTGCTTCTCCAGCAATGTCCTGCATGTCTGGTTCGCCTAACTTGAATAGTTTTCGTGATAGGGGGCAGGTGGCCGTACAGTTGGTGTCTTGTTGGGTGTTGCTGCCAGGACTTGTTCAGGATTGCACGCAGCATTCTTGTGTAATTGCCATCTAGTTTCTTCTCCAGCCGTTTTGTTAGCGTCCATGTAGTGCATCCATATAGCAGTATCGATGTGACCGCTGCCTGGAAGAAACTGCGTTTCATTTTATCGGTTAGGTCTGATTTCCATATAGTCGATAGCCTATTGATAGCTGTCCATGCTTTCGTTAACCTCGTTTCGATGTCCTTTTCGGTTGATTCGACGCTGCTTCCTAGGTACGTGAATTTGTCTACTAGTTTAAGAGGGGTTCCTTCTAGAGTGGAGATGTCCCCCGTTTGGTTATAACACATATATTCCGTTTTGTGTGCATTAACATGGAGGCCTATGCTTGCTGCTGCTCGTTCCAAACTATGCAGAAGTGTTTCGGCTTGGTCAGGTGTATTTGCCAGTATCGCTATGTCATCGGCGTAGTCGGCGTCGGTAATTGTTGTTGCGGGGTATCTTCTGCTTCTTTTCTTCGTCAGTTCGAAGCCATTCTCTTTGATTTTGTCAATCGATGTTCTAAGTACGTAGTCTAGACAAATGATAAAGAGATACGGAGCCAGCGTGTCCCCTTGTAGTACTCCTGCTACAATGTCGAAGTATTCTGTGTCTCCATCTGGTGATCGTACTTTTACTTTAGTGTTTCTATAGAGAATCGTTATTGCCGCTACGGTTTCTTTAGGTATGCCGTACGCTAGTAGGATTTGTTCCATCTTTCCTCTGTGAATGGAGTCGAAAGCCTTGGTAAAGTCGACAAATATTAATGTCGCTTGTAGGTTCTTTGCCCGTACACCTTCAAGGATTCTGCGGATGGTTAGTATTTGTGAGGTCGTAGATCTATTTCTTCGGAAGCCATTTTGGTTTTTTCTAAGTATGTTGTCGATTTTGGGTTCTATTCGGTTTCGTAGTAGGGCATTGTAGATTTTGGCAGCTATGGATGTAAGTGTTATGCCTCGGTAGTTTTTGGCTAATCCGAGGTCCCCCTTTTTAGGGAAGGGGAGTATGCATCCCTTCGTCCATCTATCTATCGGATTTTGATTGTATACTGCGTTGCAGTGTCGGAGCAGTATGTCGTCGAATTGTCTGGTCTTCCATACTTCCGGGGGAATTTCGTCCAGTCCTGCAGCTTTCCTATTTTTAATTTTTCTGAGAACCGAGTCGAGTTCTCCTTGTGTGAACGGTCCAAGTTTAATGTCTAATTGTTTGCTAATTATTCTGGTGATTGGTTCATGCGTTATTTTTGGTGGGTTTCCAAGTAAGTTTTCGAAGTGCTGTTTCCACAGTTTTATTCTTTCTTGTTGGTTTGCTGCTTTAAGTTTTGCTTTGGCTGTGTTCTTTCTTCTGCTCACTTCGTTTATTGTTTGCCAGGCAATTCTAGATTGTCT
>OY757911.1:33885985-34019119 GCA_963585895.1 Sepioteuthis lessoniana | reverse complement strand
GGTCCTTAAGTGAGCTGGTAATCTATACATCTCACCTGATAATTGTATCTGTTAAATTCCGAGTTGTGAGTGTTTACCTGGCCTTACATTTCTTTTAATTGATAACATATTACTCTATATTTTTGGATATTAAGATTCTGGACATTGGCATGATAGAGTGTTCGCCAATGGCCTGGGAGACCCGAGTTCAAGCCCAGGTCGAGTCATACCAAAGACTCAAAATACGATACTCAATGCCTCCTTGCTTAATGCTTACCATTATAAGGTATGGATCAAGGGTAAAGTGGAGCAATCCAGAGAAAGGAACCCTTCAAGTTACCCTTGACTACGGTCACCAACTTTATGAAAAAATCTTACAATTTAAGGGCACTTTTCCGAAATTAAATCATATATATTACACACACAATGAATATGGGAAAATATGTTCTTTTTCCCCTATATCTAAACTTCAGTGATGCATCTGATTTAAGAATTATTCATACATATTACATACAAAAAGAATTATATAAATCTAACTAAGTTATTTAAGTTTTAAAAACTTTACTATATATGAACCCTGGACAATGCCATGTACCTCCACTAGTGTACACAGACACACAAAGTTTCTTTTGAATCCAGTATCATACAATTTTTTTTTTTTTGGGTCAACAGTAGTTGAGGGTGAACAGAAGGCACCCTTTTCAATAGCTACTACACAGAGATGTACAGAGGATGCTAATCCTTTCCCTGGATTGCACCACTTCACCCTTGATACGTACCTTATATTGCTGAGTGTTAAGCAAGGAGGTATTAAGTACCATTTTTAAAGTCTTTGGTATGACATGACTTGGGATTGAACTCAGGTCTCCTGGACCATTGGCAAACACTCTACTCACTGGGCCAATGAGCCAGTCTAATACAATTTATACGGCTCATAAAAGAAAGAAATTTTTCAATGAGAGCCAACAATTAATATTAGACCTCAATAAATCTATGCTTATAAAAAAATAAAGTAGATATCAGATAAATTCTTAGTCTGGCTCAAGACCCAAGATTTTGTCGAATATTATAAGAATTATTGCAGCAATCAGCAAATAGTCTGACTCTTCTTTCTTTGAGTAATCAAGAATCTTGAGACGCTATCTGGTCCAACATTCGTTATTAATGATTCTTTAAAAGTTTTTCTTGTTGAGAGGCCAACTTCATTAACAGGTCACATTCAGCCTTGCATTCTTTTTCTTTAATCTCTTTGTTCTTGAACTAGTTTTGGATAGAGTTAACACTGATTTTTGGCCCAAATTCTTCCATAGCATTATTCAGTTTCAAGACAAACCAAATCAAGTAAAATATTCATCAACCAACTAGAACCAGCTATTTTGAATACCTCAAGAATCAGTTCTTTGACCGATATAACTTGGCAAACTAATCAGAAGGAACCTTACTGCACATGTATGAATAGATGTTATTGAGCAAACTGGTGTTCGAGGTGAATAAAGCATTTACAATTATCAAGTAACTAGATTCTTTCCATCAACATCAAGAGAGAGTTATGGTTATTTGTCTAATGGCATACCAACTCCTTATGAGTTATTTAAAGCCAAAATTTGATTTATTTGAAAATCTTTGATTATGATTATAATCTTAACTATATTTTCAATGTTCTATTACATTTTTTTTTGAAAATGGCAATTTTTTTTTTTTAAATGTCTATAGAATTTTGTTTGCACAGAGTTGTGAAATTTCAAGTATTCCGATCAAATATTAATAATTTATTTATGGCTTAAAGTAATTATTCCTATTTAAAAATAATCAGTTGGTTACACAGTTATATGATATCAATCATTCCTATCTCACACCAATAATCTGCAAGCAAATAATAATTCTTAGTAAACAATTATAGCTTCAAGTAACTATTCTCAATACAAATAATTTGCACTCAGTTATAAGGTATCAAGTATTCCTAATTTTTTAACAGATCAATTTTACCCATAAATGGGACCCTAATAGGTAACACCAGTGTGGGTTAAAGTGGACTTTGAAGTAAAGAGTTACTCCACATTCCCCATCCACTATAGAATCTTTTGATAAACTACTGTACAACCTACATACAAGGTCTGTCAAGAAAGTAACAGGACAGTGTGAGCTATGAGTGAAAGAGGGGTAAACAGATTGGATTATCATCTAAGATATCTTGGGAGTATATAACTGTAATCTTAGCTTTCTATAACCATTGCATTTCTTTTTCACATGCTTTTGTTTGCACCACCGCTTTTTCAGGTTGTTCAGCTCTGAGCATTGAGGAGTAAATAAACCTGAAATTTTGGTTCCAATTGGGGAAAACTCAAGCAGGTAAGGCAACTGGTGTGTGGTAATAGTCAGTTGAACATTGAAATGATCATAAGTCAGTTGGACATGAAAAAAGAAAAGTGTTTAGAAGATTATCACCAAAGATTTGGGCATGTCTGAAAAGTATTGGAACTGAGAGTGTGGAGCAACTGACAGTTGCTGATTGAGAGGAACATCACCATACTGGAACAACCTCCTTCTTTGCCTGATCTTGTTTCGTGTGACTTTTTCTTTTCCTCCAGCCTAAGGAGATAATCAAGGGGACTCATTTTGAAGGCATAGAGATCATCAAGAGGGCTAAAAGGAGCTGAGAGGATCCCTAGCAGAATTCTTCCAGGAATACATAGAAACCTGGCAGAAAAGGATGAGAAAGTGCATTAGACTTGAGGGGGATTACTTTGAAGGAGAAACTATATAGTTTATTGTTTGGAATTTGAATAAATTCTTTGTGACACCAGTCTTGTTACTTTTTAGACACACCTCGTATTTCACCGTCAGTCCAAATTTGGCTCCTCTATAAACTCTAAGTAGATACCACAATTAAAACACAATGGACAGGATCAAGAAGAGCTCAATAATGAAAACCATAGGAATCTTGCACTGAGATTCCTAATGAAACTACTATTTGTACCTTCTCCCCAGTTTTGTGTAAGCAGATGATCTCATTTTCCATAAATCCTGTGTGACAACTCGAAAGAGAAGAGTAAGAAGGAAATGGTTGATTGGTTGTTTTATGGCATATCAACCCTTGTAGATTATTTAATGCCAAATCTTTATATATGATTTTGAAATGAATAGTTAATAGCTAACATTATTTTTAAATGAGCCAGAGCTCATTTGCTTGCACACAGTTAAATGGTTTAAAGTATTGCTATTTAACACTAATAATTCTATTCAACATTATTCATTTGTTTTTACACAGTTCAACAGTTCCAAGTACTGCTATGTAATACTAATAATTCAATTTAACATCAGTCATTTGTTTGACTGATGGTTTCAAGTATGGAAAATGATTGGATATTTCTATTTGACCCATGAGACGAGACTTAACAAGTACTACCACTCCGAGTCAAAGGGGGTGTCCTCATGGTGTAATGGTTAAAGCGATGGACTGTAGAATCGTAGTAAGTGAGTTCAAACTCCAGTCACACTATTACATTCACTTTTGGGCAGATACCCTTGGGAACGGTATGAACCCCCTTATCCTCCCAGCTATGGGTTAAATAGCTACTGATCTTCTAGGAGAATGGATTTGGCATTAAATGACCTACAAAGGTTGATATGTCATTAAACAAAGAAACCAAACCAACCGAGTCAAAGTGGACCCAAGAGTAATGGCAATCAAGGGGTACTCCACATTCCCTAAAGTACCAGGAATAGAACTTCAGCATCAAATACAGTTTGGTATCATACCCAAGACAAAGAAGGACATGGGCACTAAACAAGAACAGAATATCCTGAAAAGGGGCTTTATAAACTGTTTTAAAGCATAAAAAAGATACGATGGGATAAATATGAAGCATCAAAGAGAAAACTTTGAAGGTTATTAGAGTGACATTGCCCTAGGTAACCTTTGTTGATATTAAATGGATGGATTCCTCCCTGACAGACACTGTAGATTGTTTCATAAATGTATGTGTGTGTGTGTATATATATATATATATATATATATATACACACACACACACAAGAATTTATGAAACAATTTATTTTTAAAAAATAGATACATAAATTCCGAAGAAAAAAGTTGAATAAATCTCTTTGATAAATAATCATTTCAAACAAAACAAATTTTTATGAGGTCTTTTGGGCCATTCATATATAAATATATATCTATACACATGATGAAACTATCATTGCGAATGCTTTTCCCTATAAAAAGAATTTACTTGTTGAATGAATATTAAGTATCTGTGTTTTAATATTTTTAAATAAGAAATAATCACAAGAAATAAAGGAAAAAAAACAGAAATTCTTAAATATGCAAATTAAATCCAAGTCTCAACTACAACAAAAATCAGATTGTATTTTAAACTGGTTATTTTCAGTCACTGGTTCGTGCTCTTTTGGGATGGGCCTTAATAGTGATTTTCAACACCAAAATAGTTTATTCCACAACTGGGTGGAGATAAAATAAATAAATAAATAAAGACAAGATTTAAAAAGAATAAGATAATTTTTTTTTTCATAACAACATTACTCTCTTTATGTTTAACATTGGTTAAATACTATTGGTTACATCCACTGGTTAAATACTATTGGTTACACATTAGCAATTCATATCAGCACGGAAAGGCAAAACTTGTACACAGAGCTTGAACTTCAAATGACATTTTGTTTAGCCATGATGCCCATGGAAAAGTCATGGATATATTTTTCTCTGTCCCATCTCCAGATACCTAGGGAAAAATTTTAAAGAGAGGATAAGAAAGCAAATGAGCATATCACTCTCCCATAACTACCTTACAACTCGGGTAGTAGTAAAAGTATAAAAAATGCAAAAATTTAAAAAAAAAAAAAAAAAAAAAAAATTATTTCTATTTTTAATCATGGTTGCATTTTTTTTCTTTTTACAGGAGAGAGAGAGAGAGAATAAAAAGATGAAATCAAGAAGAGAGGAACACAAATATAAAGAAATTGTTACACAGAGCAAGGAGAGGGTGGATCAATATGTATGTAGCTATTATCAGTACTTAGTTGAATTTTGATCAGAAATTTTCACTGTATAATGTGATTAATATTTATCATGAGAAATAACAAGGAAGCAAATCCTGTTTAGAAAAAAAAAAGTCTGAAATAAATGCTTTTTTCTACATTAGGCTATTATTTATTGATATGCATCGAAATAATAGTATGGCAAGATACAAGTAAAGAGATTTTTTTTTTAGATTATCTACAGTAGTTCTCATAAGTATTGGAACAAATAGACAATTTGCTTTTAAGAGTTCATTTTAGAGGAACATTATGAGAGAAGAACTATATCTTATAGCAATCAATATACTAGAAACATTTAGCCAAGTCTTCAGAATGTTAAATATATGGAAAATGTTTTTTTAACAGAATTAAATTGATAAACAAATAAAAGGCTTCTTTTTTTAATCCTAAAATCTAGTTCAGTATTGATTCAAGGAGATTGAAAAGGCAAACTCACATTGCTCTATGGAAGAGTTGCCAAACAAGTTAATTTGGATCCCCCTTTCCACTTACAATCCTTAATGGCCCATGCAATCTTCGGCAATAAAAACATTTTATGTTTGTTCAAATACTTATGACCAGTATTTTCTCTATGATAATGCTCATAATGGCTATAAAGTACTGTATATTTAAGGGATTTATTCTTCTCTCCCCTTTTCACCTAGGACAGAGAGTATCATACCCTACCCACCAGATAAATTTTATGGCATTGGTAGGTCATCTAGAAATTACAGATCTCTGCCATTTGCACATCAGAAGATGCTTTAGTACAATGATTAGAGGGCTGGTGCAGCCTGGGGAGTCAGATCCTGACTTGAGTACTATTTTTCTGGTTTTCTAGCCCCACCACCACCACCACCACAGAAAAAGGACGCCCTGTCAACAGGGCTTAGAATATGCTCAATGTATCCACTACAGAGAAATAAGACCCCCACACACACCAGAAAGGGTATACTATCTGGTGGTGAGGCTCCAGTTCTGGAGATCTGGGAAGTGTGGGATACTTCATTGCCATTACTCTCAAATCTACTCTAACCTGAAGCGAGAGTAAGGGTAAGTGTCCCATCAATAGATCATATAGATCTGTTTAAAAAATATTCTTATTCGATAGGACAGTGTGCAAAAAAAGAAATTTTTTAAAAAAATGTTTAATGGAAACAGTTCCCTAACCTATATACATAAAATAACCCTAGAAGGGGTTAACATGCCATTAAAATCAATCGGGGGGAAAAAAAAAAAGAAGCTTTTTTTTTAAATCTAAATAAGCTAATAATTCTACATCCATAAATTGTGTTAATGAAAATAAAATGCACAAATTTTAATTTAATTTTTCTTTTAAAACAAAATATCAACCAGCTTTTATAATTTTAAATTTCTATACATCAAATATTAAAATTTCTATACATTTCTATGCATTAAATATTGAAGAATTCTTTTCTAAATCTACGAAATTTGTACTTGTTTAACAAGTTTCATTTGATCCAGAAAAAAAAAAAAAAAAAAAAAAAGACTAAAAGTACTATGGTAATATTATAAAGTATTAGGATTCTAAATTCAAAAACAGTTAATGGTACTAAATATATTTTGCTAAGTCATCATTTACTAAGCAAAGAAGACTAGAAGTATGAGGCACCTGGTGAGAATTGAACTCACCAGTGATGATCTACAAAATCACTTAATCCTTACACCACAATAAACCATCAGTAATATTTTGATGAATACAGTACCATGCAAAAGTCTTCAGTCAGTTTAAACTATTCTAAATTTCTACTTATTGCCAACTTATAAGTAGATGCTTCCCATAGCGTCTTTTTTTTTTTACAGATAAAACATTGGCTCTGTTGTGGAGTCATTTCTATACCTAATCATTATATTTTGTACTAAGACTTCTGCATGATGTAAGACTACCCCCAAAAATAGCCATGCATAAGTTTTTGGCGACCTCACATTGTTATATTTTGACCTTCGACCCAGCCCCAAAAATACTATTCCAAGATGATACACCAGAAGGAAGTGACACATTCCAACGGCCAGTAATCGAAAGAGATCGCGTGGGCGGATTAAGGCTTATGATATGGGACAAGGTGAAGGTCTCATTGTGCCATTACAGTCATGCACCGGAAGAGAGTAACCTCTGAACTGCATGACAGTTATTTCCGCTTGATGACGATTAAACATCCGATTCAAAGATCCAGTAGGCGATTGTGTGGGCGTTGAGTTATTATTTAACTCAGTTGAGTTTGGGTCCCAGAGCAGTTGCCAGCAGACTTCCAGACAGTAGAGACCAGATGTGGTAGGGGAGGCCACACCCGACCGAGGGGGCCCTCGGAAAAGCCCCGATGGAGTGGACCCCAAGACCTCTGGTTGAGCATCTAAGAGAACAAGAAAGACACAACGTGACGGTCATAACAGTGGGGTCAAAATATGAAGTTTATGTTCGGTCTCCAGCATCCTCTCACATGCTAATCTTTCGAACCCTTACAAATAAAGTGAGAGGTGAATATTTTTCTAAAGAAGTCTTCTTGTGTCTTCCTTCCTGCATCTTAATTCTTCTTGCGTCCTTTCTTTGTGCGTCTGTCGTTTGTCATGCGTCTGTTATCATTGCATCGGTATGTATCCAGTATATATATATATGTATGCAACAATATAAACCAATCAAGATACAGCGTTTTAAGACAGAAAAATGCCTATAATGAAAATTTATTACATAATGTTCATTTCAAGAACTTACATACATTGTTAATATTTCATGCAGCTTCCCTTAGCTTGAATAATTGCTTCAATACACCTGGGTAAAGAAAATCCTTCACCATCTTCCCAGGTATGAAATGCCATTCTCTGTAGCTGAACTCCCACAAACTGGATTCTTCTGAAAAACTCTTCTCTTTAGTTCTATTCACATTTACTTGATATTTAAGTCAAGGCTCTGAGCTGGCTAATCTTTCAATACAGTAACCTTCATCAGTCAAATTCTGTTGTGTTGTACATGATCCATAGCATAGAGCTCCATCATACTGAAAAATCTCACCTTCATGCAAGTCTGGTATCAAATTGTCCTGAGCAACTGGCTGTATTTGGCAATATTCAAGTTACAGTCAGTTTTAACCAACTTCCTTGAACCATCACTTTATGTATCCCTAAAGCATCAGACTCTTACCCTCAAATTTCACTGATTTCATCATGTAACATGGGTCATTTTGCTTTGTCTTATTAGAATGGAGTTCCATCCTAGTTTTATTGCTGAATATGATCTTATTCCAAGTATCTGGATTCCATAGTTCATACTTCTTTGAACAACTTAATTGTGCTTTCAAGTGCTTTTGGGTTAATGTTGATTTCTTAATTGTAATACATCCATTCAGTTCATGTTCTCATAGGATGCACTTAGTGGTATTTACTGACACCAAATTGGACAAGTCACACTCATTCTTCACTTGTCTTGCAGCCTTCTTTGGCCGAGTTGTTGCTGTCCTGATCAGTTTCTGTACCATCCAGTGCTGCATTTTTCGAGAGTTGATCCATAACACTTTTAGTGCCTTGGAACTGAGAGGATTTCTGAGATGCTGTTTCTTGAAATTCCAAGTTCCTTAACTATAGCTCACTGGATCATACTCTTACCATCTTCACTATCTTCATCCTCATTTCTTTGGAAATTTTTGGCATGATTTTAGCTATAAGAATTTTCACTATATTACAGAAAAATTGGTGCTATGACAGAAAAATATTTGCATATTAATGGTGGAACATTTCTCCATTTAAAAACACTAGACAAACCAGACACACAGGACACTGCTGGAGAAGCAAGGATGAACCCAGTGATGTACTCCTATGGACCCCCGTATATGGCCAAGCAAAAGCAGGACGACCAGCACGAACATACATACAGCAGCTATGTGAGGATACAGGATGTAGCCTTGAAGACCTGCCAGAAGTGATGAATGATAGGGAGAAGTGGCGAGAGAGGGTCAGGGATATCCATGCTGGTGGCACGACATGATGATATCTTGATTGGTTTATATAGTCTCACATCTTCTCTCATGCAGAACTCCAACTAAAAAAAGTAATGATTAGGTATAGTAATAACTCCACAATAGGACCCATGTTTATCGGTTAAAAAAACAAAAAAAACATGTGAAACATCCACTTAAAAATTGGCAGTAAAGAATTTACAACAGTTTAAAGTGACCAAAGATTTTTGCATGGTACTGTAGAATGCAATTACTTTTGACCAAGTCTTAAAGAATATTAAAACTTGTTTTGTATTTAAGAATCTAAAAATTCAGGGGAAAAAAAAATAAAACAGTAGATATGATTTGCTTATTTCTGAAGGAGAAAGAACAAAAGTCACACAAAAACAAAGAACTTTAAAGGATATTTCAAAAAAGATATTTCTAAAAGTGAATAAAATGTGACCCTCAAGAAAAAAAACAATAGTTTTATTATTATTATTATAATATTGCTCATTTTTCTTTCATCTCTTTTTCAGAG
This sequence comes from Sepioteuthis lessoniana, assembly GCA_963585895.1. Classification (NCBI taxonomy): domain Eukaryota; kingdom Metazoa; phylum Mollusca; class Cephalopoda; order Myopsida; family Loliginidae; genus Sepioteuthis; species Sepioteuthis lessoniana. The sequence continues at coordinate 34,009,612 of OY757911.1, read as the reverse complement.
CATTTATTTTGTTGCCATATTTTTGATTGTACATTTTATGGCCATCAATGGATTAGAAATAAGTGATTAAATGTTTGATTTTAACAGCATGTAAACCCATTTAGGGTTATTTTATGCCAAAAATGTTAGGGAACTGAATTCATAGAACAGTTTCTATTTATGTTGTTTGTATAGTTGTTTCTTTGCAGTTATATAATATCAAGTATTCCTATCTAATACAAATAATTATATGGTTTCAAGTAATTTTTTCTGTTTAATAATAGTCGTTTATTTGCACACGGTGATGTGGCTTCAAGTAACTAATAATAATACTTAGTAAACGAAAACTTAGTAAAGAAGATAGGAGAATAGAAAGATAATAAGAACCTTTAAAAATATTTCCCAGGTTTTATAACTCCAAGTATTCTTAATACAAATAATTTACAGTTATACGGCATCAAGTATTCTATCAGATGAGTAATTTTTAAACAGATCTAACTGACTAATTGATAATACCTGTGAGGGTCCCATCTGAGTGGACCTGGGAGTAATGGAAATGAGGTACTCCTCAGCTCTTCTAAACTGAAGCCTCACCATCAGATGCAGTTTAGTGTAATACCCAAGAAACTTTTTTGGAGGTGGTCCTACTCTCTGAAAAGGATGTAATTAGCATATTCAAAGCCCCACCGACAGAACAGATTAGAGATTAAAACAATTAACCTTATTAATAACAATACTTCATCTAAAGAAAATCACATGCACAAATTGTTTAATCATACAGAAATATTCATTTTGGAAAGTGAAAAATATTAGCCAAGTTAAAAGAGACAGTCACATTTATATGACAAAGTGTCTGTAATATACAAGGTTTTTTTTTTTTTTTTTTTTTTTTTTTTAAATAGTTCTTTTTTTCACTCTTCCCCAGTAAGTAATGAAGAAAAAATGTTTCCTAAAAATTGATTTTTTTAAGCCTCATCTTTCTTATTAGAGATAAAAAAAAAAAAAAAAAAAAAAAGGAAAAAGAGCTTTCATAATCAATTTATAACGGAAAACAAAAACAAAAAACAACAAGCAAAAAATAAAATATTAGGAAGAGACAGAATATAGTTGTACGGAGTGGAAGAACAATTGCCTCACCAAATTCAAATGACAATACAAAAAAAAATAAAATAAAATGTAATCCAGAGTGGATGCAAACAAAACAAAGAGACAAGATATAGCAAGATTCACCTCAAGAAGATAGGAGAATAGAAAGATAAGAACCTTTAAAAATATTTCCCAGGTTTTATATGAGATGAGGAACCTGGTAGACTCATATTTAATCAAAAACTTAACTAGTACTCAGACTAATACCATAATATCAAAGGAAGAATCTTGAATGACATCAAATTCAATTTTTCTATCTACTCATTGTACCTTTCAATAGTTTGTAAAGGAATTCTAAACAATATTTTCACAGTAAGTATCTCAATAATCCATATTTTTTCACTTAGACTTCTTTACATACTACACCATTTTTTATCATTAACTTTCTCTTATAATTAATGAAACCTATGCCCACAATGGTCCAGGAGACCTGGTTTCAATTCCAGGTTGTGTCATACCAAAGACTTTGAAAATGGTACTTGATACCACCTTGCTTGACACTCAGCATTATAAGGTAAGGATCAAGGGTAAAGTGGAGCAATCCAGGGAAAGGAGTAGCACTCTCCCCTACATCTCAGTGTAGTCCTATTTACCAACCCCTCTGCTCGGGCAGGATATGACACAAGGTCAATTTTTAAGCAGAGTTTAACAGGTTTGAATTCAGAGTTTTCCTACTCCTAGACTAGTCGCCTCACCAAGGCTGAAGAACCTAGTCTATCCTACTATTTACCCATAGCTGGAGGGAGAATATTTGGATTCATACCTTTCCTAAGGGTATTAGTGCTATGTGAAATGCAATCAGTCTCTTCCAGGATTTGAACTCGTGTCGCCGTGTCCTGCGACGATAACCATTACATCACGGGCACATCTCAGTGTAGTAGCTATTGAAAAGGGAGCCTTTGGGTCACTCTTGACTACGGTAGCCAACTTTACTTTTTTATGCCCACCACATTTATTTCTTGCCCTGGCAACAGAGTTAAGAATATGCCGACTGTATTCTCTGTAACAGAATAAGACCTTCTCCAAAAATGGGATGTCTTGGAAAAGATTCCAGTTCTGGAGATCTGAGGATAGTGAAGTTCTCTTTCATTTCCATTACTCAGAAGTCCAATCTGACCAAGATTGGTAGTACCCATTAGGGCCCCATCTATGGGTCAAGTAGACTTGTTTAAGAATTATTTGTATTCAATATGACCATATACAAAATAAATAGATAAAGGAAGAACTGCACAAAAAATGTAAAAATTTTATAATGAATGCAATTACCTAACCTTTAGGCATAAAATTACACTAGATGAGTTGACATGCCATTAAATGAAGCAATCTTATTCATTTCTATGATAAACTTTTGCAGTATTTTTAATTCACTGATGACTTAAGAACTTAGAGGTAATTAAAAGGAGACTTCTGTTATAATAATTCCAAGTACACCTGTAATTTATTGTTTTGCCCTATGGGACACTGAATTTCTGGAAACCAAATTCAGCTTTTCTTTATAATTGCAAAGCTGTAAATATTGGTGGCAGGATCATTCAATAAACTGGCATTTTCTGAAAGCACATGATCATCTCTTTCAGAAACCATTCCAAAATAATTAGGTCCCCTTAGTTTATGACATTGGCTATTTTATTTCTTCTCGCCTAGCTTAGTCATCAAAACTAATGAGGGATTTCATTTCTGCACCTGTCTTTATGATAAATATGAAAATTCATCAGATTCATTGTTATCTTCATTTCTTGTTTATGTAGCATTCGTCTCCCTTCTAAATTAATTGGCCTCATTAAAAAACATCCAAATTACCAAGTGTAGAAAATATTTGAAATGTTCTTGTAGAAGTCACTGCTCTAACGTGCAGAATAAACATGAATAACTCATTGCTACTGAGACTTATGATAGAATTCCAACAGTTCTGACATAGCTGTTTCATTATATATCTTTTTTTATAGATATAAGTTATAATGAATAAAAAGGTTATGGTAGTTACATCTTTCAGTAGAAGTAGTTACTATGTCAGTTCACCCGCCCTGTATCCATTGCAAATGGGTGATACTTCATCTCCTTGAATAACAAAAAAATTTTTTAAATAAATAAATAAAAAATAAAGGAGGGAGTGTGTCCCGGATATGACACTAAACTGCATCTGGTGGTGAGGCTCCAGTTATGAAAGTCTAGGGTGTGTGGAACACCCCTTCACTGCCATTATTCCCAGGTCCACTCTGACCTAAAGTAGTAATACCTGTTGGGGTCCCACCTATGGGTCAAATAAATTACTCATACTTGATAGAACTGTGTAAAAAAAAAAAAAAAAAAAACACACACACACACACACACACACACACACTCTCTCTCTCCAGAAATAACTATACAAGAAATGTAAATGTGAACGTAAAATAAAGAATTCCCAAAACTTTAGGCATAAAATAACCTAAGACAGGTGGGCATGTCATTAAAATTTTTCAAATATCAGTCCACATAATAGTGCCTATCTATGGCCAGGTGGGTAGGGTTAAGGTTATGAGCATATTTACATATTAGTCACTATAGAGAACAAAATAAGAGATTATGGCAGTTCCATCTATTTATTAAGTAAGGTACTATTTCTATGTATGTTTTTTTTATATGTAAGTGTGTATCATTTATAAAATTAAGTACTAAAAATAAAAGATAAAATCAGTATTAGCCACATGACAACAACAATAAAAATTTCTCACTTCTATTCCAATAATTCTGTTTATTTCAAGATTATAGTAGAATACTATAGAAAATAAAATAAAGAACCATAGTGGCTTTATTCTTTGATAGGGCTAAGTACTGGTTCAATATTAATTATAATGTACCTACTGCAGAATTAACAGAGGCATTTATTGTATGTATCTGTAGGTAGATTATTAATTTTAATTGTACTTACTACAGAGAATGAAATAAGCAGCTATGGTTTGGTTTGGTCAGGTTTTATGGCATATCAACCATTTAGGTCATTTAATGCCAAATCTTTATGCATTTATTATTAATCATACATGATTTGTCAACTCATTTTGTTGGTAACATTTTTAAATGGGCCCGAGCTCATTTTTTTTTGGCACACTGTTAATTGGTTTCAAGTATTGCTATGAAACAGTAACAATTTATCAGTCATTTGTTTGCACTCATTTAGATAGATATATAAATTATTTGTAAGTGAATAGTTTGTAGGTAATTTAATTTTTAAATGAGTTACAACTAAATGTCAAACAGTTTTATTTGACCTATAGATGGGACTATCAGGTGCTACCACTCCGGGTCAGAGTGGACCTGAGAGAAATGGCAGTTAAGGGGTACTCCACATTCCCCAAAGCTCCAAGACTGGAGCCTTACCATCAGATTGTTTAGCATCATATTCAGGATACTCATTAGGATAGTTTTACCACTCTACAGAGATGCAGTCGATGCATTCTACAACCCCAGCCAACTAGGCTGTAAGCAGCTATGATAGTTCCATTACTAGCCAAAGATACTAGTTCAGTGTTCACCAATGCCTAGGAAAAAAGTTTTTCACTTTTGACAAAAATTATAAAGCTCAAGCACACCATTTAGCTGGATGGAGATATTAATCTTAAGAAAAATATATAATAAAATGAAATAAAAAATAAAATAAAATCCTAGTATAAACTAAATAGAAACTAATCTTAAAATCCAAACTTTTTACATCTTAAAAATAATTGAAAAAATAAAGAGGAGAAAGATGGTGTTAAAGTTTCAATTTTTTTTTTCTATATTCAAATTAAACCTAAAGGTAATTTGAAAATTAATCTAGTAAACTATATCCCCACCTCCGCCACATTAAGAGCCCAAACAATTTTGGTAAATCCCAGACAAGAATTTAAATAAAAAAAATAAAAAAATGAAAATAAATAAAAATCCAGCTGTAAGTTAGTTAAATAAAACCGTAATAAAAAAAAAAAAAAAAAAAAAAAAAAAAAAGGAAAAAAAAAAGGTAAAAATCAGATTCAACTTTTCAAAATTTCTTACAGGAAGTTTTTTTTGAATATTCTTGGAAACTAAAAAGGATACACACAACTTTGATTGTTCTTAACTGAGCAACAAGTAAATCAAATTTTATAACAATTTATTCAGTTCTCAATATTTAATTCACAACTAATTTTGAAAAAGTTTAATTCAAAGTGCTAAACTGAGGTTTTATTGATTTTTTTTTTCCCAGTTTTATAACTAGCTTTCCTATTTTTTTTCATCTTGAGATATATATCATCATTGCAGTATATCAAAGTTTAGAATTTAGTATATTATCTTAAAAATATTTTTAATTAGTTTAGAAAAAAAAGTTGTTAAAAAAGGAAACTAAAAAGATAAAAACTGCAAAGTTTTAAATTCTTTTCAAACTTTCATTTGTTATTTACCAAAATTGAATACAAAAAAGTTTTAAAACTATAAACTTTTTATTTTGAAAGTTTAATTAAATTCTCAAGGATTTTTGCTTCAATAAAATTAATACAAAGATTTTGTGAAGTCATAAATTTATAGCTTTTTAAATTTACATTTAAACCATTTAAGTAATTTGTTTTTAAAAATTTTAAGCTTCATAACTTATAAATTGCTTATTAACCTATTATTTTTTAATTAAAACATTAATAGTTTTTAAACATTCTTTGAAAACTACAATCACACTATAATCAGAATGTTTCCAGTTCTTATAGAAAAAAAAAAAAAAAATGGGTGAGGAATTATGGAAGAGAGGAAGGCAAAATTAGACACAAATTGTTGGTGCAAAAGGTCATAATAGTAATTTAGTCCCTAGAAAGGGAAATAATAAGTTTAGAAATTATAATAACAAAGACACAACTAGCAAAGGTTAATTTCTTTGTCTTTCAAAATTCAATTTAAAAAATATCTTAAAATAAAAATCCAGTTTGAACCTGTTAAATTGAAAGCTTTTTATCTTTTCCATTTTTGCATTTCACACATGCGGAGCAGCAGCAAAGCAACAGACAACAATAACAAGTCATTCAATTGTTACCAAAAGTTATAGAAAAGACTTGGGAGTATAAATTTGGCTAGAAAATTGCTTCCTAAGTGATGAACAGGAAAATATGGAGCAAATAAAATCTTCAGTAATCAGCCCATGTGGCTGAGATAGCTGCATATTTTCTGCGGGTACCAGTGTTCATCATTGTTAGAGCTCAGGTAAGAAGAGAAGACTGAATACTCATTTTCCCAGTTGGATAATTGATGCAATACAATCTTCTTCCATTTAGCCTTATACCATATTAAAATAAGATTAATATTGTAAGACTTTTTAAAGTAGAAATTTTAAAAAAAATACTTTTCTATTGGTAATGAAAAATCTGGCAAATAACCAAAATGTTAGAATTCTAATTTTAATGACAAATCCATGTTTTAGAAACAGTCTAATTTAATAAAATCATAAAAACAAAGAAAATACAAGTAAACAAAACTCAAGCAAGTAATTCAAGTTTATTGAACAATGAATAAATAAATAAATATGAAAGAAAAAGAGAATTGGCAAGAACTGCATTCTGAGACAAAAACAAAATTAAGATAAATTTTATATTTAGACAATCTTTGGTTCTAAATAAAAAAAAATTTAAAAAAAGATACATCATATCAAAGTAAAAATTTTAAAAGATAAATTTTCAAAATGATTCTAATAACTTCAGACATTTCACAAAAAACTCCAAGATGAAGATAAACAAAAACAAAACTTTACAAAACCAACTAGAGATCTTTTACAAGTGAAAAAAAAGGTTCAAAGTAAAAATGAAATCAAATTAAACTATTTTTTGGTATTAAAAAAATTCTTGGGAAAATAAATAAGATGACAAAAAATGTTTCTAAAGTTTTGAAATAGAATATTTTCATCATACCATTTTTTTTTTTAGGCAGCTATCTTAATCTGTTGTCTTTAAAACATTTCTGACAATATATTCACTAGTCTTTCTGTATTTTCCAACATTCTGAAATTAAGTATTTTTTTATCATTCAATTAATTTTTCCAACTATTATCTTTAGTATTGCTGCTTTTAAAATAAAAGATTTTAACTGATATTCTTTGGTTTTCCACAACTCATCCAAGTCATCTTTAGAAAGTACTGAACACTTTTCTTTGTCTTTTAAATTTCCTTAATTGCAACTAGAAAATAACTGTCCAACAGAATCACAAGACTGAGTGTTATGGTCACAGGGTAATTAAATATATTGGTTGAAATATGTTGATAAAAACAACGAAGATGATAATTAAAATAAAACATTGAATCTTAGAATTTTAGGAAAATGTTTTTCTCTTGGTTTTATTCTATTTATAGTCCTGAGACTTTTTTTTAATTATATAAAACAGTTTTAGGTTTTCAACAAGATTTTGAATAAAAGAAAAGTACTAAATGAAATCTGAAGACAGGATACAAAATACGCCTGTATCTGATTAAATGTATTAAAACAACAAAGATGAAGATAACTGTTAGAAAAATTTATGGAATATGATTTTGATGCAACTTTCTCAGTTTATAAATTAAAGTTTTTTGGATAATATATCTAAAAAAAAAAATTTTTTAAATGAAATAGACAAAAGCTAAGAAAACTCGTGTCAAATGGTAAATGTTGTAACAAGCAGTAAATAACAGAACGAGTTGGCTGTAAAACAACATCAACTTTAAAAAAATATCATCATCATAATCATCTCAAGCAAGACTCCCGCTGCTGCAGCCCATAGTGTCTAGTTAAAAATGTGCACTCACTCCTAATAAAGCACATGCACCAAACTAAAGAGCGAAACAAACCTCCAACACAAAGAACTTATCTCTTTCTGGCTTTCAACTTTAGTGAATAGAAAGAAAACACATCTTACCTTCAAAATACGAAAAAATCACTTATCAGAAAAGGTAAAACATAAGAGTAGCGTTGTAAAGCGCATATCATTGTAGAAATCCGTGCAGCAGAATTGTTTTCAGAAATACTTATGTTTATAATTAGAAGTGAACGTCTGCCTGTTCTTGTGACAATGTCAGGAATATTCCTGCATGTACCTTTCGACATAGAAACAAACAAGAATTCAGTCTGTGACAGATTATCATTTCTAGCTGCTTGAACCTACACATGGTTGGATGTCTGTGTGCGTCATTTATTGAGAGAGGACTTACGATCACGTTTTTTGGTAGATATACTATGAAAATGCACTACCAACAAACCAAAAGCGACGTGCATACTCTTTCAATAACAACTACACACACGGCTAACTCCAACCTTATTATCATCATCATCATCACAGTCAGTGATGGTGGCGGTAGGAGAGGAGGCAGTCTGCTGCCCCAGTGTGCTCGCCTGCTCATCCACTTTATTTATACTCTTCCTTCCTTCCCTGGTTAGTGATGATGATGATAATGATGCTGAAGAGAATATAGAAAACCTCTGCCTGCTGCCAGAGCTCTCGCATTCTGCCATTTCAAAATATTACTTTACCGACTTTTCAACAGACAACTTCCCACCCTCTGTCAATCTTTTTTTTTTGTTGTTGTTTTGTTTTGTTTTTTTAGCCAACAACCATTTAATTTTCCTAAGACAGTTTAGTTTTAGAAACCTAAGATAAATTAATTTTTTTTTTTTTAAATCAGTTTAAAATTTCATAATTTTTTAAAATAATTCAAATAATTTAATAACAGTTATTCAGAAAAAATATTTATAATTCAGATGAATAGATTTGAAATAAATTTATTGGATTTAAGAATTATTAAATGTTATTTTATTTAAGTCCACACACAAATTTCATATTAAAAAAATTGTTTAATTTCAGCATGTTTTATCTAAACTTATTATTTTAACTTATTTAAGTTAATCTTACATGAATATAATAAGAGGTTTAATTTCCCCCTCCCATCACTGGCACAAATTATACTTCATTAAATGATTATCAAGCATTGGAGAGGGGGTGGGCGCACACACACACACACACACACACGGAGGGAAAAAAAAAAAAAAAAAAAAAACATCTCATGTTTTAGTTTCAATAACACAAAGGATTGACTCAAATTTAAGGCAGCAGGGTGAAATGCTGCAGACTTCACTCAAGTGATGCACAAATATATTTAGGTAGACTTCTTTGTTTTAAGAGACTTCATCAGGAGTCACACTTATCTAAACAAATATTCAAGAGAATTATTTTAAATTAATCATTTACTTTAGGAAAAAAATCTATCTAAAAAAAACTTTGCTGTTACCAAAAAGTCACAAGTTTTAAAACTGTCTTGAAAAATAAAGAGAAATTCAAGTTTTTTTATGAAACAGTCACATTTTTGATTTAAAAGGAAAACTTTAAAATTCTAATATTATTAAAAGATAATAGTTGTTACCCAAAAGTTCAGAGAATTTAGACACTGACACTTTTGTAAGAATTTTTGTGATTAGAAATTATTATATAATCAATAGGACTAACAACTATGATTACGACATGTGTCTGCATAAATTATTGCAACTTTTGAAATAGTTTCTCTACTGATTTGTGCACCAACTAATAAAGAATAGTGATAAAAGTCTGCACCACATTCGATTTACACATGATACTCAAATTCTGTTTCTTTCAAAAATAATTTTAAAACAATTCCATTATTACAAACACATACACTTTATGGTCGTTTTTTTGTTGTTGCTTTTTTCTTCTTCTGATATATGAGTATAGTACCAGATTGATAGAAGGAAGATAATGTAGAGCTAAAGTTACAAATAAGAGATTGAAAAATAGCATTCCTAGAATATTAGTAACAAATATTGATAGAAAAAAAAATGTCTTGGTCACAAAATGGACTTGTGTGGGCAAGTACATTATGTATGTATTAATCTCATCTTGTAGACACAAAAATTCTAGTACATAATTGCCTTAGGTACAACCAAGAATATTTAAATTTTTGTAGATGATGAAAATGGGGGGAAAAATAGCTAAGAATAAATCAGAATGTATGTAAAGCTTTCCCTGATAGCCTTGGTTTTAGATTATTTGGTGAGTGGGGGGGAGACAGTAAATTTGGTTAAATTCTAATGTATGTAAGTAAAAAAAAAATTGTAAATTAAATGTTCAATATGAAAGAGGATGATGAAAATAAGGATTCTGACAATTTCAGAAAATTATTCCAATCATAAATTTTTCAGTAAGTTATTTCAGCTGATAAAGAAATATAAAATGATGTATTGTTATGGAATTTAGCTCAAGGTGTGTTATATCAATAATGTCTGGTTGGTCAATAGGAGACATTTTTAATCCTATAAACAATGATTAGTAGATCCCAGAAAATCCAAGCCATTTAATAAAAATATAAATATCTGATTACTGTTTGAAATGAAGATGATTTTAAATAATTAAACCTAGGAATTTATAATATAGTGATACAACATTAATTATATATCAAATTAATATTTCTAGTATGTCAACATTTCTGAATATAAAAATATATAGACATAATGACTCACATTTTTTATTACTTTTTTAAAGTAATATCAAAAAAATGTTTTGTATTATTCTTCCACAAAAATATTCTAACCAATCTAATTAGTTATTTAGTTTTTTTTGATTCAATTAAGCCATGTTTTGTTTTTTAGAAATTCTAACATAAGTTGGACTGAAAAGTTTATATGATGATATCATGTCTGCTGTTGATGACTTTTTTTACACTAATGGGATCCAAGCACTACAATACCAATGGAAGAAGTGTATGGATTGCAAGGGGGACTCTGTTGAAAAATAAACCTCATTTAGTCATATGAGAGTATCTTGGTCAGCCAATGAACTTTTCAACTGATTCCTCATACACTACCTGAAGACAGAAGATTCACTGGTCAAATATTGTGATAAAATAAAGATGTGAAACTAAGCCTGTTTTTGAAGATTAAAACAGCCATTTAAAATTTTTTTTTTTTAGCTCTATATGTTCTTATTAAGTTACACCCAAACAAGAGGGAACCAATGATAAAACTCCTACAAAAAAATGGGGATGGGGAATCAGTCAATATTTTCCTTTTTAGGAATAGTTCTATAGATAAGTTCAGCACAGAATCAATTAGGGAAGAAGGATGGAAAAAGAGTGGGAAGATTGTGATTTACTCATCTTCAAAGTGTGGAGGGCTTATTCGTTCAAGAAAAATAAATAAAGCACACCGAGTTCAAAGACCAGCTGTTGGTACCAGTAGAAACTATCTCTGCCACAAAACAGGCAGATTGCATCATCATCTTTACAATTAGGCATAATATTTTTTGGAGAAATTTGCTCCAGAAAAAACTGAAGTTTAAAGTTTTCAAATGTTTCATATCCTACTATTTTAGATATCTTATGAACATACTTTAAAATTGCAGAAAGCAAAAATGGTAAGATTGTATTCTACCAATGGGGAAGGCATGCTTGTCCGGAATATCAGCATTTAGAATATTGGCTTTTTATAAGAGCTGGAACACTGACCCTCTTATGTCAGTAGAAAATACATTACTCAGCTGTGCACACATCTTGATTAAAAAAATTTTTAAATCTAAAGTTTCAGTGATAGTACTTGTTGGTTGGTTTTATGGCATATAAAGTTTTATAGGTTATAGGTTATTTAATGCTGAATCCTATAGAATATATAATTTGTAAATGAATAGTTTGTAAGTAACATCTTAAACAAGCCAGATTATTTGTTTGCACACACTAAAATAGTTTCAAGTATTGCAAACACTAATAATTCAATTTAACATCAATCATTTGTTTCTATACAGTTAAACAGTTCTTTTTTACCCATAGATAGGACTAACAGTGAACCAGAGAGTAATGAAAGGGTACGCTACATTCCCCAAATGTCTAGAACTGAAGTCTCATCATCAGACGGTTTAGTGTTATATCTAGGACACTCGTTGGGAGGTCTCAGCCCTCTGCAGAGATGCAGTAAGTGTAACTGGTCATTTGTGTGTGTGTGTAGGGTTAATGCATAATGGCTAAAGTGCTAGACTGTGGCCTCAAAGTGAGTTTGAACTCCAATCACTCTACTACATTCACTTTTGGACTAATACCCTTGGGAAAGGTATGATTTCCCTTATCCCCTTCCAGCTATGGGTTAAATAATATCACTGCTGTTCTTCCACAAGGATGGCTTAGGCTATAACTAACCCATAAAGATTGGTGTTATTAAACAAAAAAAACAAGAAAAAAAACAACATTATATATATATAAAGTTTTAGTCTGATGATCACAAAGGCAAGAAACTGAGTCATAAGTACTGTTGACTGTATCTTAAATTAAAATATATGCTCTATCACCAATATTGTGCACAATATATAATATGATATATGGTTTGCACAAGTGTTCACTTACTATTTCTTCATCAATTGTCAATAGTGTGCTCGTAACAATATTTTTTCAAGGTGAAGTGTATTCATGCTTCTTATTATTATTAATGCTTAGTGAACACAAGAAGTCTCGGATGAAACTAAAACTTTCTACTGATTTTTCAGTGTCACCTAGTATCTTCTATACTGATATACAATGATAGATTTGAAACTTATGAACCAATTCAAAATTAGAGGAAAAAAAATAGGATATTTTAAATGGAGATGAAAAGTTTGCTTTGAATATGCAGTCTTTGTTTTTCTTCTTTCATTTGAGCCTCAACAGTGAAACCAGAAGAGATAGATTACATTTTATAATTCTAAATGATTAAACAAGATGTTATAAAAGGAGTTTTTTCTTTTTGTTTTGTTTTTTTAATACAGTCCATTATTACCTTCATTAAACTGCTTCTCATCCTGCCAATTTCTTACCCAACTCCATACCAACCTTCCCTTTTTATCAGTCCAGAATGTCATCAAGAAATAAACAGACATCTGTTCAAGGGGAAACCTATTTACTTACTTGCTGTCCTCCTGAGAAATAGTTCACAAGTAGATAAAACTGCTGCAGAGCAAGAATGTGTCTCGTGTCACCAGAATACAAGAGAAAAAGAAAAAACAAAGAACAAAAAGAGGGTCAGTTATTTGACAAATATATAACCATTCATTGCCCTATGTAAACTAATACAGAATAAAGTGAACGAGAGAACCACATAAATTCGTAGATAGGACTTTTTTTTTCTTTTTTTTTTTTAAATCAAAAGAACTTTTTTTTTTCCTTATCAATTTGAATGTTGGAAAGAGAACTAATACTTGTCTTAACTTTGCCAAGAAAGAGACAGTATGAATTAAGAAACTGGTGTAGAACTTTCAACCTGACAATGTGGTGGGGGAGGGGACATAAAGCAAAAAGATCTCAGCTTTTCTTTCAATTGAACTGGAAATGGTCCGGTTTCAATAAAGACTATCATCGTAGTCTTTTTATACCACCAAAACAAGGTCGTCGTCTGCATGACACATTTCATCAGGCAGACTAATTATTAAAAAAAGCATCAACTTAATCTAGTCTCTTGGGTTCAAATTGCAACGACACTGAAGCAATTAGGAACGTCCCCGAAACCTGAAACCAGTTTTCAAGAGATTAGAAGATTTTACATGCACTTTAAGATAGGCGAACCAGCCACTTTTCCCCCAACATACTCTTCCCACATTTTTTATATATATATATATATATATATATATATATATATATATATATATATATATATATATATATATATATATATATATATATATATATATATACACACACACACACACACACACACACACAAACCTCTGCTGACTTGTAGGTATCCTCTGATGGTAAAAGTCTAAGAGAATGTACTTTGAAATAAAACTTGCAGTTTGCATAGTCACCAGTTTGTCACTGGGCTGAAGCTATGTAAAACCAGAGATTGTCAGAAGTATCATAACAAACATATGTTACTATAATCTAATGATGTACTACCTTATCTTATACATCTTGTACATTTTTCACTAGTTGAATTAGTTATTAATCAAGATGTTTAAATTATAATTTAGGTGGTAAAGATGATTATCATCTGTCAAGATGAGGCAGTCATCATATTCATATATTTATAAAGTGCAAGAAAAGACTATGATAAATCCTTCATATTTTGTACCTTTCATCGAATAATTTGTAAAATTTTTCCTTTTGAAATTAATTTTTATTCTAAAAAGTTCTTAACCCTTTTGGTGTGAAAAGTAACTTGTCTCCCAAATATACTAAATGCATGAGAACAAAATGCAACTTTAGTTCACATTCCCCCTGCCAAATTTTGTATCTTAAGCTATATACATCCCTGAAAGTGTCTCTTGTTCAATATATCCCAATCCAAAAACTTTAAGAAAAATACTTTATTATTTCTAAAACTTTAGACAAACTCATTTTTAGAAGTATCAACAAATAAAAATTCTCTTATAAAAAGACACTTGAGTGATATACTACCCATTGTACAAGATCCAAATTTTTTCCTTTCAACATTTTAATTGCTTTTCAGATTGTATTGTAATATTACAATTGTGAAACTCCAGTAAATTCTTTTATTTGCAAGATTTTTTATTCTAATGGTCAAAAGTACCTTTAAATTTGTTGCCAAATGTACTGCACTAAAAGGGTTAAATACAAGAGATTTTTTCCTGACATTTTTATACAGAAACAGATTTTTTATTTTCTGATAAGACATTCATTTTGGATATTTTTATTGCATATCTTAAACCTTGAGGTCTAAAATCATATATATATATATATATATATATATATATTACTTGAATTAAGAATACCACACTTGTCATTTAACCCAAAAGAATTTTGGGTAATTGTGATGAACAAGTTCAAGTCTTCCCACTTTTTCTGTTAGATTTTCACATTTAGAGGTAGAGGGATCATATGACGTAAAATCTAGGAACAAAGCCAACAGATAATCCATAAAACTTGTTATTTGACAAGATATTATTATAGATATAATAGCATTATTGTGTCAGTAAGGCTTTTATTAATTCCTGATGAGTGACAATCCCTTCATTATTTTCAGTCTATTTACATTACACATCTATCAGCCCTGTTCAGTTAGTAATGTTTCCATTCATTCCTGACTACTGACAATACCTGATTTTCAATACACAGTGTCTAACACTTCCTCAAATATTTTAATGTTTAAGTTTAGTGATTAATTCTGTTCTCATTGGATTCACCTCTGGCAATCACTAGAAATACTTACTAAAACAAGGACAAAAAGTTTTGGGCCATCAATCAGAAAATTTGAAACCTTACCTAATTATTCATGTTTCAAAAGTAGTAGTAGTTCTAAAATAGTTATTTTACAATACAAGCAGAATTTGGTGTATGTATATGAATAAATGTATATGAAATTTTTCATGCAGTTATTTAAATCCTGTCATGTGTGTGTGTATATCTGTCGAAAATTCTATATGGGGCATTTCAAAAACATTGATATTATTTCTTAAACTAATAACTGGACCAATTCTCATTCAAATGATCTCAAATTATAACAGCATGCATAGAAACAACTTGAAATTCTTTGTTTAATGCTTTGCCCCTCACTGGAAAAGAATATTTTGAATAGCTTCTCCATAAGCTGATCGCTTCTCGAACTTTTGGCTGGGCCGTCTGGCATTCGTGCCGGATGGGTGATCGAAACCAAGAGCAGACTCAGGGCCGAATAGGCCCCCAGCTTCGGCTGGGCAACCTTCGGGTGGGCGAGCTGCTTTTCAGATCCGTTTGCATGCCTTGTATAGCACTAGACCTCACGGTCTAGTTCAAGCTATATTCTGGCATACGTGCCCAGACCTAGATTTAGGTCCGTGATACGGCTTGAGTCATTAGATCCACATTGCACTTAGTGGGTCAATGACTAGCAGGGTTCGAGTCTCGGCTCGTTCCCGACCTTCCCCTCCCCTTTATCCCCACTTTAATCGGCCTTCGGGCTTTTGACCTTGTGTCAAGTCGTGTCTGGTGGGAGGCAACGACAAATATCGCTTCTCCATAAGCTGATCGCTTCTCGGCATTTTGGCTGGGCCGCCTGGCATTCGTGCCGGATGGGCGATCGAAATCAAGAGCAGACTTGGGGCCAAATAGGCCCCCAGCTTCAGCTGGGCAACCTTCGGGTGGGCGAGCTGCTTTTCAGACCCCATGTATAGCACTAGACCTCACGGTTTAGTTCAAGCTATATGCTGGCATACGTGCCCGGACCTAGATTTAGGTCCGTGATACTGCTTGATTCATTAGACCCACATTGCACTTAGTGTGTCAATGACTAGCAGGGTTTGAGTTAGGCTCGTACCCGACCTTCCCCTCCCCTTTATCCCCATTTTAATCGGCCTTCAGGCTTTTGACCTTGTGTCAAGTCCTGTCTGGTGGGAGGCAGCGACAAATAAAACTTCTCCATAAGCTGTTATAATCTGAAATCATTTGGACAAGAATTGGTAAAATCATGAGATTACAAAATGATATCAATTTTTCTGAAACACCCTGTACTTTTCAAATGAAATGAAAAATTTTGAAACACCCAGTAATTCAAAAAAAGAAAAAAAAGATATTTTATTTTTTAAGTGGAATATTATAGATATTCATTTATCAACAATAATGATTTTAGCTTTTAAATTTTCACAAAACCATGTTCACATATTCAATGGCTCCAAAAATTCAATGTCTTTTTAAGATAAAAATGAATTTTGCTTTTAATAAAATAATTTAACCTAATCTAATAATTGTATAATTAAGCTTATATAATACAAAGGGTAAGTATGTTTATTCTGAAGTACTGAAAATATCCTATAAAGAATGGTGTATACATATTTAAATCTTTTTCTTCTCAATCAAAGAAATTAAATGACAAAAATTAAGAATAACTTATGTATTTTGATGTAAACTCCTGCAGATTAATTTGAAAGCCAAAGAATGTATCAACTAGAATTCGTGATGGAAAACAAAAATCTACTAACAAACTAACAACTTTTAAAAACTAACATCTAAAATGTTTTCTGATGAATTAAGTTTGTTAATTATAACAGCTGAATTTGAAACTATGACAAATCAAGAGTTGTCACAAGATTTTTAAAAAAGAAATTTAAATTTCTCATGAATTTTACAGATTTGTCTAACAAAAGCAAAAATAAATGTTTCTTGCTGCTGATCACTTTGCTAGTCTAGGAACCAAATAGCCAAAATACAATTACAGGGTGGAAAGACAAAATTGTTGTCCGAAAGAAAACAACACTACAGCTTTATTTTAAAACTTTTATTGAAGAAATCAATTCAGGTAACTTGATTATGTAGTAGAGCTGACATCTACAGGGTGGAACGATAAAATTGTCCTAAAGAAAACAACACAACAGCTTTATTTTAAAACTTTTATTGAAAAAATCAATTCAGGTAACTTGATTATGTCGTAGAGCTGACATCTATTCAATGTAGCCACCTTCAGCCTCAATCACCGCCTTGATACAGATCTGGAACTGGGAGCATGCCTTTTTCACAAGCGCAGACGGGAGCTTGGCGAATACTCGGCGGATGGCGGCAATCAGGCTGGCTTTGGTGTTATGGGAGGTCATGTTGGTGATGTTCTCGACGTATGACCAAACGAAGTACTCCAGCGGGTTCAGGTCAGGGGAGGAGGGGGGGGCAGTGAGAGAAGGGTACAAAGCCAAGCCTGGGTCTCTTTGGACTGTGGGCTGGTGCCAAGTCCTGCTGCCACACCCAGGGTCTGCCACTGGCCACCTGATTGCACCAGGGGATCACCACACTCTTCAGCACATCCAGGTACACTTTGGTGTTGACTTTAGAGCTGACTTCAAAGATTTGAGGTGGTATGATGTGGCCCTCACTTGAAACTACACCAAAGACCATAACCGTAGCCGGAAACCTTGTTTTCATCATCTTGGGCACGTCCCTGTTATTCATGGCAATCCAGATTTGCATTTTGAGGCTGCTGACAATGGTCCTGTTGTCATAACTTGGATCAGTAGAGAGCATGAGTTGTACGGCAGCGCATCTCCAATCTCGCTCGTTGAACATTGTGTCACTTTCAGACATAATAGAAGGCTCCTATCGCTCTTAAGATTTGTACACAACTGGTCAACTAGGAGATGGTCTGCAACTAAAGAAAACCAGTTTTCATTAAATGGAAATGGAATCATGTTGTCTTTTCTAGGGTGATAATTTTATCATTCCACCCTGTATTAAAATGACTAAGGCTGCAAATGATTTATAAAATAATGGTAACAGTTCACATAACCATTAAAAAAAAAAAAAAAAAAAAAAAAAAAAAAAAAAAGTTTAACATATTCAGAATGCAATGCAATTGCATACAAGATTTTGAATAATAAATGTAGAAGGTTAAAAAAGAAACAAAAACAATCGGCAAGTTTCCACTCACTTCAAACCAGGAAGGAATATCTTGAGAGCTTTCTATTAAGAAGATATTATCAATTCCATAAAAATCTTACATTTAAACTTCTAATCTACCCAAACAGAACCCAGCACACATAATGGCAAAAAGAGATAAGGTAATAAAAAGAAAAACAAAAAAAAAGTGAAATTTGAAGAGGAGGAGAGTAAAAGTAAAAACAAAAAGCAAGTGAGAGAGAGAGAGAGAGAGAGAGAAATTAGAATAAGTCATTATCAAGCTATCAATGATTTGAAGATCACCTTCCATCAATCATAAACTGAAGCTAAGCATGTTGACAACCAGCAGTGTGGAGGAGACTGGCTCCAGGGATGGAGGATGTCAGAAGTACAGTACCAATTATAATTCTGCAATCTTCTCCTGGTTATACAAGTTTGGCTGCTGTCGTGTTATGTCCGTGGGTTTTTCTAAGAAAGCTCACCAGGTGATGTTTAACTATATAGGATTGGTCTGCTGAAAAGTGATGCCGGAACAAATTTTGGGCATGGAATCTAATGATGAACAAACACTGTTGAAACTTTATAACAGTTGATTGATTAATTTTAATGGCATGTTAATTCATATAGGGTTATTCTATGCCCAGAGGTTAGGGAATCACATTCATAGTTACATTTACATTTTTCACAGTTGTTTCATAAGAGCTTTTTTTGCACACATTCCAATCAAATACAAATAATTTTTAAACAGGGACCCATCTATGGTCAAATTGATCTCACAAGTACGACCACTCCAGGTCAGAGTGTACCAGGGAGTAATGGCAATGAGGAGGTACTCCACACTCCTCAGAGCTTCAGAACTAGAGCCTCATCCTCAAATGTAGTTTAGTGTCATGACCCAGGATACCCCCTTGGTGTGTGGGAAGGACTTACCCCTCAGCAAAGGATACAGTCAACATATTCTAATCCCTACCAAGATGATAGTACAGTTTATTCAGTTAAAGATCAGCATGCACAATCCACATGTCCTTCCACTCTTTATGACTGAAGTAGTGATATGCTGATGCTATACTTCATCTTACAGCAGTTGATTCTTCAGGAAAGCTAACAAAGACAGCTGAAGACTAGAAGAATGGTGATGGCAGTCTAAAATCTGCAAAGACTAACTGATGAGTATGATCTTAGTTCATATGTAGGCTAGTTTTGCATACTTTAAATCAAGAGCAATAAATTTCGAAATGCTTTTTTTTTTCTTTTTTCCTTTTTATTTCTAAGCCCAGTCAGCTGAATCTGTAGAATATGCCAACTGCATTTCTGTAGAGGAGTAAAACCCCTTCCAATGAGTGTCCAAGAGCTTTGGGGTATGTGGAGTACCCCTTTATTGTCATTACTCCCAGATCCATTGAGCTTGTTAGGGTCCCATAATTGGGTCAAATAGAACTATTTAATCATTTACTATACTTGAAACCATGTTTAACTGGGTGCAAACAAATGAATAATGTTAAATAGAATTTGTGTTCGATAGTAATACTGGAAATCATTCAGTGTTCTGCATATGACATTAAGCTATATTTGATGGAGAGGCTCCAATCTTAGAGTTTGGGGAATGTAAAGTATGCCTTCATTACCATTACTCGCAGGCCCACTGACAAAAAGTGGTCATACCTGTTAGGGTTCCATCTATGAGTCAAATAGAACTGTTCAATCTTTTACTAAAGATTATTGTTAGAATTAAATAGCAATACTTGAAATCTTTTAACCATTTTTACCCAACCCCTCCGCTCGGACAGGATATGACACAAGGTCAATTGTTAAGCAGAGTTTAACAGGTTTGAATTAAGAGTTTTCCTTCTCCTAGACTAGTTGCCTCACCAAGACTGAAGAACCTAGTCTGCCCTACTATTTACCCATAGCTGGAAGGAGAATAATTGGATTCATACCTTTCCCAAGGGTATTAGTGCTATGTGAAATGCAATCAGTCTCGTCCAGGATTTGAACTCATGTTGCCGTGCCATTTTCTACGACGATAACCATTTCACCACGGGCACCTCCTAAATAAAATCTTTTAACTGTGTGCAAACAAATGAGCTCTGGCTCATTTAAAAATAAGTTACTGACAAACTATTCACCAACAAATCATAAATAATATATATATATATATATATATATATATATATATATATATATATATATATATATATATATATATATATATATATATATATAAACAGAATCTGGCAATGAATAACCCACAAGGATTAATATCCCATAAAACACAACCAAACCAAATAAGCTTCATCATTTAATGTCATATGGTCTTACTTCAATGTCTACCAATGAGGACTACTTAACTGACAGACAGAAAACTTTCAGTGACCTCTTATCATAAAGGAATCTAGGTCGATTATAAACTCAAATAAATACTATGGCCGATATTCAACTTCAGACCCATTATTCACATCAATTCCATATCAGTAGGTTGTAAGTATAGTGTTTACCAGACCTATCCTGGGTTCAATTCTCACTAGAGCAGATTATGATTTCAATTTGTGATTCCTAATCATCATTTTCAAAAGGTCCTTTTATTTAATCCTAATAAGATCAAACCTTTCTCTGTTGATGATCTTGATAAGATTCAGCCATTCAATGCCTCAAACCACCCAAAAGTGTCTTCATGCTCTAACAGGGTGCCACTCTATAAATTCACTATCTTGGAATTTAACTGACTTATTAGCAAAGAAATTGCACTTTCACTAACAGATCATGGGAAGGATAAAGTTAAGGAATTTACCAGTGAGAAGATGCCTTTGTGCTTTCCCCAAATGAAAATGGCTCACAATCAGTAATTAGTTGAGGGAGTTTTTATTTTGACTACAACTTGGTAAAAATAAAAAACAATATAATGGTATATTTTTGGAAAGAATTCTATAAACAGACAATCTTTTGTTTTTTTCCTCTCTGTTCATTCATTAATAAGACACTTGAATTTTCTTGTTCATAATTCAGAGTAAAAAGAAAGTGTGAAATACTTTGGTTGTTAATCTGACACATTATTAATCTGCCATTAAAAATATCCCTAATACAAAAGAAAAAAATGAATTGAAAATATTATGAAGATGACAAAAAAGATTTGAACCTTAAAAGCAATGAAAATTAAATTCCTCTTAAATTTTCTTACTGGGAATCAGATCATGATTCAAGATAAATGAAAAATGTTGTCTTAAAGCAGCTAATAAGATGGTCAAAAATATGAATCAGGACAAAAAAAAATACTTGTTTAAAAAAAAAAAAAAAAAAGAAAAAAAAAAGTTAAGTGAGCATTTTTTGGATATGGCAGGTTTTAAATAATCTGGTAAATATTGGAATCCAAGGATTGGGGAAAAAATGTTAAAGTTGATAAAACTTGGAGTAATGTTGATACTGTATAAAGTTTGGTGAAAAGTAGCCCAGGCATCTTTACAATGTAATTCATTATTTCTTTAGGCTCATGTAAGCAGAGTGTTGCTTTAGATAGTTGAGAAATTCAAAGAGAATGAACAAAATAATTTACAGTTCTAAATCATATTTTTCACCTGAGCAGTAAAATTCAAAACTCATAATTCCTCCTTGATCTCTTGTGGAATATCTATCACAATGATGTTGACAGCTCCTCAGAATAAACAGCATTTGCAGGAGTGGATTTTACTAAGAGGTTGCATGGATCTAAATGCACTCTCTCAACTTCTGAATCCACCAGTAAATTGTGTTCAACAATGAAGATCAGTTGCAGTGAAAGACTAAGTTTCAATACTCTTACATTTTATACAAACCAGCTCATTGGCCTAGCAGGTAGAGTGTTCGCCAATGGCCTGGGAGACCAAGGTTCAGTCCCAGGTCGTGTCATACCAAAGACTTAAAAAAATGGTACTTGATATCTCCTTGCTTAACACTCAGAATTATAAGGTATGTATCAATGGTTAAGTGGAACAATCCAAGAGAAGGTGTAGTGCCCTCCCCTACACCTCGGTGTAGTAGCTATTGAAAAGGGAGCCTTCGGGTTGCCCTCGACTACAGTCGTCAACTTTACTTTTTTTTACTTACATTTTATAGCACATGTATGCAAGATGACTATTGATCCTACAAGAAAGATCTTATTTTGATTTTGTCGGGTGTCTAGCCACTTCCCACATCAAATAAATCGATTCAGTTGCGGACCATGTAGCTGGTAGCACTGGGTTACATGGTACCAGTAACACTCTGAGTAGACACTGACTAATATCACTTAATCATATACTTCCCATAGACAACTGCAATCAGGGTTTGAGCCCAAGAAAAGTCAAAATTTTAAGTATTGATTTCAAGGTAAGCTTTTCCTACTTGTAAGATTGTGCACTGTTAATCTTCCTGTCTGCAGAGCAAAGTGAATTAAGCTTAGTAAATATTAAGTATGAGTGTTTTGAACAAAACTTTACAAAAAGAGAAAATTTAATTATACCCCATTGCCAATATATTTGTAGGCCTTTCTCTATTATCTAACGTTCAGGCATGAATTCCTTTCATTATCCACCCAGACTATTATCTTTATCATTGTTATTTTTATTCTAACTTCTCAGCTTATATTTTCTTCAGGTTTCTGGGTTTTTTTTGTTTTTTTTCTTTAATGGCATATCAACTCTTTTTAGGTTATTTAATGCCAAAGCCATTCTCCTAGAAGAACAGTAGTGGTACTATTTAACCCATAGCTGGGAGGATAAGGGGGTTCATACCTTTCCCAAGGGTATTTGCCTGAAAGTGAACGTAATAGCACGACTGGAGTACGAACTCGCGTACTACGATTCCGCAGTCCATCGCTTTAACCATTACACCACGAGGACACCCCCTCAGGTTTCTGTGTCTGGTAGAGTTAGGCATTGCAGATTTTGCAGTTGAGAGACACTGCGTCTCTCAACTGCAAAAACCTGCAATGCCTAACCAAAACCTCCTTTTCGTATTCAATAGATATCTTCTCCCTGTCTCTTTAAACTGAACTCCATTTCTCCTTTAATCAATTCTTGTCCAAAGCAACAAACTGTCACAAAAGCAAAGCAAAAAACTCATCCCTCACTGACCGACGTTCATTCTTTTTAGATAGTATTTCACTCTCTGTCGCTTTACAAGAAGATACAAGACCATATGTGATATAAACTCGCTCAGGGCAGTCATGTTTTTTCCAGTCAAAAAAATAAATCTTGGACACGGAGCATATGCGCTGATATTTATGCTGAGGTGAGTGGTGATTTTCATCCCAATTTTCACTACAATCAATGCATCTTGAATCCAATAATCTTCAGAAGTCAATTTATATGTAAGTCATCTTAGTTTTTATATTTCTAATTAGGATCACCAGATGCAACAAAGAGTCCCCATGGCAAAGTGGCTAATGTGCTTGACTGTGATATTTTGATAAGTGACTTCAAACTAAAGTCACACAATTACATTTACTTTTGTACTAATAGTCTTGGGAAAGGTATGAGCTACCATATTCCTCCGCTCAACTATGGGTTAAATAGTACCACTAATGTTCTTCCATAAGAATGGCTTTGGCATTTCCTCCACTCAACTATGGGTTAAATAGTACCACTAATGTTCTTCTATAAGAATGGCTTTGGCATTAGATAAGCCCATGGAGGTTGATATACCATTAAACAAAGAAAGCAAGTAATCAAAACTCTAAATAGATCATAAAGTGTAGAAAGTGAAACTGACAATATAATTGCAAACCATTTAATGACAAATTCATTTTTACACATAAAAATAGTTCTATTTCAAATAATTCATTTTAGCATAAGTACACAGTTTAGTTCTACTTAACCCATAGATAGAGTGCTACCACTCCGAGTAAGAGTGGAACTGGGAGTATTGGTAATAAAGAGACACTCTCCATTTCCCAAAGCTCCAGTATTACTGAAGCCTCACAATCAGATTGTTTAGTGTCATATCCAGGATACTTGTTGGGTGAGTCTTACTCTTCAACAGAGATGTAGTTGGTATATTCTACAGCCCCAGCAAAATATTGAGTATAACTTTGGAAGTAAATCTAAAATCATTTAGTCAGTACTTGATTAACAGACAAGAAATTGTGCATCATTTATATTTTCATATTTATTCTCATCACCTTTATATTGAAAATTTAAAAACATGTTTGTATTTAATTAAACAAATATTGTTGGAGAGAAAATCTAAGCAAGTTAGTGAGATATATATATATATATATATAAGGGTGAAAGCAGACAGACAAATAGCAGATTAAGAAAAACAAATTCTATTTTTCATTGTCTACACAAAATCAATTTTATTAAAAAAAATAAATAAATAAAAATTTCTATTGGCATCTTTCACTCATCAAAATGTTATGGATATTTATTAAGCTTAGTTTGGCACAAGGCCCAACTAAGTGGGGGAGATTGGTTTTGTTGTTTAATGACATATCAACCTTTTTGGGTTATTTAATGCCAAATCCATCCTTCAAGAAAAACAATAAATGTTCTATTTAACCCATAGCTGGGAGGGTAAGGGGCTCAGACCTTTCCCAAGGGTACTTGTCTGAAAGTGAATGTAACAGCATAACTGTAGCTTGAACTCACTACAATTCCTTCTGTAGTCCAGTGCTTTAACCATTACACCAGGAGGACACCCCCAAGGGGGAGACTGAAGAAAGTTGTGTTAGGCTAATCTTCAAAGTGAGGAGGACTTGTCTACATTAAGATATCTGCCATTAAAAAATTAAAAAAAAAAATTACAAACCACAGACACCATAGAGATATATACCAAGTTGAGTAATTGTGTATATAGATATTTAGTAAGCTTATCTTATATGGTATATGACAAGATAGTGAAGAAATAGGGAAAGATTGTGTTGCACCAAATATTCCATGTTAGAAGATTTAATTTGATTACCCTATCAGCAAGAGCTGTTGATGTTTTCACCCTTGTTTTTTTTTCAAACATTTGTCACAAAATAAAAAAAGAAATGGGAGGGAGATCGTCTTTTCATGACTTGATGACTATTGTAAATATTATGCAATTAAATCTAGGTTACTGTTGGGGATTGTTTTTGTTTTGTCTGTCTCTCAATCCAGGGGTTTTACTAAGGCTTAAAAGATTATTAGCACCAGATGGCAGCGATTGAATGAAAGTACACTGCTCATCAATTTAACATCTTTATATAATATATTTAACAAAAATAAAATAAGTGTGTGTGAGGGTGGGGTGGCAGTAGGTTTCAACCAAAGATAGACAAATTCTAGAAATAAAAACACAGCACAGAAATAAATAACAGCTTTTTCAACTATACCAGAATAAACAATTTAAAAAAATGTATTAAAAAAAAAAAAAAAAAAAAAAAAGTCAAAATTAAATAACACAAAAGTAAGTAATCAATATTAGCTCACAGAGCAGAATAAAATCTACAAAAAAAAAAAAAAAAAAAAAAAAAATGAAGTTCACTAACCCCTTCTTGGTTGCTGCATTAAATGTGATCTGCCATATTATATATATATATATATATATATATATATATATATATATATATATATATATACATATATATATATATATATATATATATATATACATATATATATATATACATATATATATATATACATATATATATATATATATATATATATATATACATATATATATATATATATATATATATATATATATATATATATATATATACATATATACATATATATATATATATATATATATATACATATATATATATATATATATACATATATACATATATATATATATATATATATATATACATATATATATATATATATATATATATATACATATATATATATATATATATACATATACATATATATATATATACATATACATATATATATATATATACACATATATATATATATATATATATATATATATATACATATATATATATATATATATATATATATATACATATATATATATATATATATATATATATATACATATATATATATATACATATATATATATATATATACATATATATATATATATATATATACATATATATATACATATATATATACATATATATATATATATATACATATATATATACATATATATATATATATATATATACATATATATATACATATACATATATATATACATATATATATATATATATACATATATATATATATATATATATATATATATATATATATATATATATATATATTAAAAAGCAAACATTTCTACATCTGAAACTAATCCAAACTTAGTACATTTTTTTTTTTAGGTATTTTTATCTACATATATTCTTTTTAATCATTTCTTTGGGTTTTAAATCAAATTGTAATAACTCAGTAATTTCAGAACAAGTGAGTCATCTAAAGACAAATTTATATCTTTCATTGTAAGATTCTGTAATCTCAAGCAGCAACACCTAAACCAAGGTTCCCCAACCTTTTCAACCAGGGAGCTACAAAGTTTAACTTGAGAGTCTGGGGCTTCAGTCTTAAAAGGACTGAAGAAAGAAAAAAAACAAAATAAAAAAAACAAAAAAAAAACAACCCAGCTAAATGTACAAGGTAACAATCATTCCCAATTTATTAATGAGACATCTGATGTTTGCAATCACAAAAAGATGAAATATCAAGATTAAATGAAGAGGTTAACAGAAAGACCAAATCAGACAAGTGATGACAGTTGCAAATGCAGCATACTTTTAGTATGATTTACATCAGTGTGAAGTGTAAAACATGCTCACTACTTGCTGGGTGTAGGTAATAAGGTTGGAAAATTGTCCAGTGTTTCTTAAAGAAATTGAGAATGTGGCTAGCTAGAAGCTTGGACTTCAAATCTTCTGAACACTAAAGATCAGTCAGTTCTATCAGCAGTTGTAATGGTACTTCTTCACAGTCAACATCAAAAGGCAAAGAAAAAAATTTTGAAAGTTAGATGAAGGGCTGCACAGATGGGCCTCCAGGGTTGAGGACACCTAACCAAAATCATCATGCAAATCAAATTCAAAATATCCTAAATGTTCACAATTCAGTACCACAGAACATCTCAAAAAGTAAATAAATAAAAAATGAAAAAAGTATGCAGTAATGAAAATATTTCACCTAGGAAAGTTTTTCAGCCAATCCAAACTCTTTCTTTAGCTGAAATTTTGTTCAGGATAAGGCATACCATGATTATTTGTATACAGCATGCACTTTTTTTCCTACATTTCAGACTAAAAGTTAGAAGTACTTACACTCAAGAAGTAAATATCAACTTTTTATCTATGTCAACTATGTCTCATGATAACTAGACCAACATTGGCCTAGTTGATAGCGTATTCGCCAATGATCCGGTCACGTCATACCAAAGACTTTAAAAATGGTACTTGATACCTACTTGCTTAACACTCAGCATTACAAGGGTAAAGTGGAGCAATCCAAGGAAAGGAGTAGCACCCTTCACTACACCTTGGTGTAGTAGCTATTGAAAAGAGAGCCTTCAGGTGGCCCTCGACTACTGTCACTAACTTTACTTTTATTTACATGCCTCATCACATCCAGGACAGTGTGCTTGTTCATAATTTTTTGCCCAGTTGGCTGGGGCTGTAGTATACACTGACTGCACCTCTGTGAGGTTCCAGTAATACAGGAGCTTTGGGAAATGTGGAGGAGCTGGGAGTGATGGCAATGAAGGCATTGCCATCACTCCCAGCTCCGCTCTGGCTCGGAGCGGTAGGGTCCTATCTATCAGTCAAATAGAACTAACCGTGGTTTCTTGAGTTTACTGTTTTTTGCATTTAAACTGCGTACTTATGCTAAACTGAATTGTTTAAAATAGAACTGTTTTGACATTTAAACTGCATACTTATGCTAAACTGAATTATCTGAAATAAAACTGTTTTTACATTTAACTCTGTGTATTGCCGAGTTCACTGGGGCTGTAGAATACATTGACTTTACCTCTGCAGAGAGGTAAGACCCTCCCCCAACAAGTGTACTGAACATGACACTAAATCTGATGGTGAGGTTCCCGCAATGCTGGAGCTTTGGGGAATGTGGAACACCCCTTCATTGCCATTGCTTCCAGGTCCACTCTGGCCCAAAATAGTAGCACTTGATAGGGCTCTATCTATGGGTCAAATAGAACTAAACTGCATACTTATGCTAGACTGAATTGTTTGAATTAGAACTGTTTGACTAAACTGAATACCTTGAAATAGAAGTGTTTTTGACAATCAAACTGCGTACTTATGCTAAACTAAATGGTTTGAAATGGAACTGTTTTTAACATTGAAACTGTACTAATGTTAAACTGAATTGTTTAATAGAGAACTGTTTTGACATTTAAGTGTGTGTAAACAAGATCTATACTTATACAAATTGAATTTGTTGAATTGGAACTGTTTGAATAAACTGAATAGCTTGAAATAGAAATTTTTTGGATAATTAACCAGTGTACTCATACTAAACAGAATTGTTTGAAACAGAACTGATTATTTGTATAAAAATGAATTTAGCATTAAATAACCTACAAAGGTTGATATGCCATAAAACCCAAACTATCAACCAACTAACTTGTTCATAATTTTGTTTCTCCTAGTGTAAGCTTATTTTTGACACAAGCTTGTTGTATTTTGGTGAGAACACGTCTGTGTATTCATTCAAAATACTATCTAATTGTTTTGTTTCAAAATGTGTAAAAACTGTATTAATTTGTATTTTTAGTCCATACAATTTGGATAAAAAATTGAGCAAAAGGTTAAATTTAGCTGCTACAAATTCTTTAAGAAAAAAAAAAAATAAATAAATAAAATAAAAGTCAATGCATAGATAGGTGTTGTTTTTTTTTATTTTGTTTTCAAAATTTCACAGCCCAAATTTAGAGGTGCATATTATACACGAGTGTGTGTTATACACAAATAATTATGGTAATCAGTTTTGTTTTTATAAATGTCATTTTGTGCTGCAAAAGAATGTTGTCTTGGCATTTGTTTGTTGACTTGCAGTCTTGAAACAATTTTAACATTTCAACAAAAGAAAAAAAAAAAAAGAGTTGGCAGGAAAATACTCAAAATATTATAGTGGAGTGATGCATGCATATTCTACAGTAACTAACATTTACTAAAGGACTAAGTTACTGATTTGATTCTGGCTCAAGGTCAGTACAAAAATGGAGAATTTAGGGAATCAAATTTAATCAAATTTTAAGGATTTATTTTAAGAGTGTGATAACAACTGCTTCATGGCAAAGCATTCTAAATTCCTTTACCTGTAAGCAGGACACAGAATATACTGACTGTATCCCCTGCAGAGGAGTAAGACTCCCCCACTAAAAAGGAGGTGGTCTGAGTATAACACTGAACTGCATGTAGTGGTGAGGCTCCAGTCTTGGACGATTTGGAGAGTATGGAGTAACCCTTCATTGCCATTACTCCCAGGTCAACTGACTCAAAGTGGTAGTACTTATTAGGGTCCCATCTATTTAGCAAATAGATATGTTTGTAAGTTATTTGTATCAGATGAGAAAACTTGATACCATATAACCATGTGAAAAAAAATTAAACCACACAAAATAAGTACATTGTATGTATTTGCCAACCGTGCCACATGTACAGGATGCAGCATAAGGTCAATTTATTTTAAGTGAAATTTAAAAGATTTGAATTCAGTTTTCCTTTTCCTAGATCAGTTGCTATACCAAGGTTAAAGAGCACAGTCTGCCCTACTATTTACCAATTGTTGGAAGGAGAATGTTTGTTTTATGGTATATTAACCCATGTAAGTTATTTATTGCCAAGTCCTATATATATATATATTGAATTTTAAATTTAAATTCTGAATTTAATTTAAGATAAGTATTACTGTATCCTTACATAAGGTTATTAAAGATTGTTGTACTTCCCTAAATTATTATTAAATCTGGAGTTTTACGTTGAAATGTATTGAGAATTTGAAAATTAAAAAAATTCAATTTATTGTGATTCCAACCGATAATAAAAAATAAAAACCAGAAGTGGGTGAAATAGGGGAGGAAACTCTTCACCCCTCTTCTACCCCTTCCCAACCTTCCTTCCTGAGTCTATTCTGAATGTAATTATTTTATCCATTAGATCTGAAGAAGTCTAGTTATTTTTGGTGTTATTGATTCATATCAATACCCATAACAGGATGGAAATAAATTTATAATCCTAATGTGACTGATTTTTGTTTTTCTTAAAGAGATATATATATATATATATATGTGTGTGTGTACAATTTATAAACAAATAGTTCATTGATAACATTTTTAAACAAATCAGAGCTCATTTGTTTGCATAGTTAAATGGTTATAAGTATTGTTTTTTAACACAAACAATTTAACATCAGTCATTTATTTGCACAGTCAAATGATTATACATATATGATGTGTAAGTAAATAGTTTGTAAGTAAGTAAAGTTAGCGACCTTAGTTGAGGGTGACCCGAAGGCTCCCTTTTCAATAACTACTACACCAAGGTGTAAGGGAGGGTGCTACTCCATTCCCTGGATTGCTCCACTTTACCTTTGATCCGTACCTTATAATACTGAGGAAGGCCGCACCAAGTACCAACTAAATTGATGACTGACTGAATACAACAGAAGCAAGATAACTGAGCTGAATGTGTGAAAAGGCTATGTGAGAAAAAAGTGGGGGGGGTAAAAAAAAATGGACGGACCGGAGGTAAAAAAAGCGGAGAGGGTGCAGGAGAAAAAAAAAAAACAAGGCACACACAATAGAGAGCAAAAAACCTAATCTTGTACAAAATTGATTTAACTTTTCAAAATAGATTGAATTATTTCATGATTTCTTCATAAACCAACTAATCAAAATATTCAAATTGCTTTTGTTTTATATATATATATATATATATACACAGAAATTATATTACATTACCATACAAGTGTATATATATATATCAAAAAGGAAGACCATAAATAATCAATACAATCAATCAGAAATAATATTGTTAATCAATCAATAGATTAAATAAAATTTTGATGATCTTTGACTGCTGAACATCAGAATTTATGCAATCCCACTAGTTTTCTTTAATTTTAATCTATAAATGAGGGCAATGGTCAGTCTAGAGATTGATAGAGTCGGAGTTTTCTCAATTGGCACCAGTGGAGAGCTTCCAGGTTTAGGGAAAATGTAAAGATTTCAAATGTTGAGTTTTAAAGAAAGATGGATACAACACAATCTTTGTACTTTTCATGGGTGTCCATCTCATTTATCTGTCCATGTTGATGAGTGTCCATCTCATTTATCTGTCCCTGCCGAGCTTTGACTTATGAGATAGAGATTTGTTCAGTGACCCACTTTTCTCCATCCAACAATTATAACCAGCCATTAATAAAACATCAAAATATATAGCAAGGAAACTGAATACAGGGAAAGTGGAGTCATGCCTTTTGCAAGGGAAATTAGTAAAAAGTAGATAGCATCTGCAAAAATTTAAACCCAGAGGATTTAAATAATAGTTACTGATACAAAACAGAAAAAACAAAAACAAAAAAAAAACAAATCCAAAATTTCAAATGTAGATTATCACACTAAGCAAATGTACTAATTTGCTTAGTATAATAAAAAGTAAGTAAAGTCAGCAACCGTAGTCAAGGGCAACCAGAAGGCTCCCTTTTCAATAGTTACTACACTGAGATGTACAGGAGGGCACAACTCCTTTCCCTGGATTGCTCTACTACCCTTGATATATACCTTATATTGCTGAGTGTTAACCAAGGAGGTATCAAGTACCATTTTCAAAAGTCTTTAGCCTGAGTCAACCTGGGATTGAACCCAGTTCTCCTGGACTATTGCCAAACACTACCAATTTACTGCTCTATGAACACTGATATCCCATATTAAGCAATACTTAGTAACTATCAAGTGATCTGCCACAAGTTATTTTGCAACACAAAAAGCATTGAATATCTATTAGATTTTAAGTTTTGTTTGTTTCAAGATAAAAAAAAATTATATCAACAATTCTTTAATGACTAACAGTCATCAAGTCATACATATTGAAAGTGTTAGTTTCCATCAAGTAACTAAAATTAAGCAATGATGAGACTGTTCATTACTAAAATGAATGGCCACTTGGGTACTGTAAGCAACCTTAGGAGGTCTGCATGACAGATTAAACAAGACTCAAATAACAAGTGAAGCAGGAATGAGGCTGATCAGTATTTAGAGAGTTAACCATTCAGGTGTCCTCAACTTGCTTCCAGTACCTGCTGTTCCTGTGGGCCAGATTAAACAAGACTCAGAAAATAAGCAGAAATGAGCCTGATCAGTACATAGATGGTTAACCACTCAGAAAAAGCAGGTACAGTAAGCTAGTTGAAGAGGCCTGAGTCCCAGATTAAGCAAGACTAAATAACAATTCTTAAATTATACAAGTCATTCAAGCTAGCAATTTTTTTTCCAGTGTCAGATTGCACTTTAAGGTCAAACTAAGTAGAAAGAAAGAAAACGTTCATACTTCAAGATGCCTGGCATAATTTTAAACCAACTCTTATTACCTATACACAGAGCATCTTCAAAAACATATGTCCATTTCTTTTTTCTTTTGAAGAGGCATTTTTCCCCAAAAATTATTATCTTGATACAAGTAGTTTTACATCCTTATTATTGCTTTTTTTTTTTAATTCTTTTTTTATTTCAATACTCTTTAATCCCTAAGGCAAACAACACAAAATAGAAAAAGTTATACCTGTCAAAACTTGAACTCACACCAAACACCACAGAAACCCATCTTACATGAAAGTTATCTCCTTTAGTGTTTGCTCCAGTCACATAATTGACGAGTCAGAGTGTTATGATAAAAAGGCAGAACAATAAAACAGTTAAATTAGCAATAAATTAATAACAAAAAAGTCACTTCTTCTGCTAATAACATTTATAGTTATTACATGAAAACTTAATTAGACACTTTCATAAGAATAAATGTGCTAATGAACTTTAAAAACAAAAGCATTTATGATTAGAATTAATTGATGTTTTATTTTTTTTTATACAAACATTTTTTCAAGTTGAAAAGAACTAATTACAAAAGATTTGTTTATTAAGATTTATTTCGATTATTCTTTACAATGCAAATATTAATCTTTTAAATAACAGACTTACAATAGTTATAACATTAATACAAAAACTTACAAGTAATAAACAAGGTTGCTACTAAAAAACCACTTCACACATGTACCATGACTATTTGTGTATAAGACATTATTTTTCGAGATATTTCAGTCCAAAAGTCAAGGGTGCGTATTATACACAATAACTTTTTTCCAGTCACATGCATCACCATGTATGGGATAAGATGACCAACATCGTGGGTAGAGTGTTCGCCAATGGTCCAGGAGACTTGGGTTCAATCACAGGTTGCGTCACACCAAAGACTTTAAAAATGGTACTTGATACATCCTTGATTAACACTCAGCGATATAAGGTACGTATCAAGAGTAAAGTGAAGCAATCCAGGGAAAGGAGTTGCACCCTCCCTTACACCTCAGTGTAGTAGCTATTGAAAAAGGAGCCTTCTGGTCGCCTTTGACTACGGTCACCAACTTTACTTTACTTATAGTCCAGACTAATGTGTTTTATTTGTTTGTTTGCTTGGTATTTTATGGCATATCAACCTTTGAAGGTTATTTAATCCCAAATCTATTTTTATGTAAATAATCTGTTCTATTAAAAACAATTCAGTTTAGCATAAGTACACAGTTTAATTGTAAAAAACATTTCCATTTCAAACTATTCAAGCAGTTATATGTAACAATTCAATTAAGTGTAAATACAGTTTTAATGTCGAAAAACAGTTCCATTTCAAATAATTCAGTTAAGCATAAGCACACAGTTTAAATGCAAGTATGGTTTAATTGTCAAAAACATTTCTATTTCAAGCTATTCAGTTTACTCAAACAATTCAGTTTAGCATTAGTATGCTGTTAGGGACCTATCTATGGGTTAAATAGAACTATCAGGTGCTACCACTCCGGGGCAGAGTGGAGCTGGGAGTGATGGCAATGAAGAGGTACTCCACATTCCCCAAAGCTCCAGCACTGCTGGAACCTCACCATCAGATTGTTTAGTGTCATATCCAGGACACTCGTTAGGTGGGGGTCTTACCCCTCTGCAGAGGTGCAGTCAGTGTATTCTACAGCCCCAGCTGACTGGGCAATAATGTGTTTTACACTGTTACAGAGAACTATCCACTGGAAAGTGTATGTTTGTTTATAATTTTGTTTCTGCTTGTAATATCAATCCTCCTCTCACATGTTGTCAATTGTAACACAATCTCTGGTCAAGGTGTTCATTGGTTCTGTATGGTCCAGTATTACAGGTTAGACCTAAGTCTCCAGTTTCAAATGTTGATTAGATTTCACTCACCAGGCACATTGTGATTTTTGATCCTGGTGAGTAGTTATCGGGTCGTAGAGATGTGGCTTTATTTTAACCCTTTTTTATTACTGTAGCTTTTTCGACATTTCCAATCTCAGTGGTAGTAACAGTAACATCTATTGTAGTCTTAGCTGTTGGAGGAAGTAATTCGCTTCTTTGTACTTATATCAACAGCACATGTTAGCAGATTCTTTGTTCCAATCTCTGGTGTCGCTTCCTCTCTTCTTCAAGTCTCTAACTCAACCCCCTGACTGTCTCTAACCCAACTCAACTTAACTGCCCACTTGCTCCTTTTATCAGGAACGGGGTCAACCCATTTCCAGACACTTCTAAAATACAAAAACTTCACTCATTTCATCTTCCAGTATCCTGACCATATTGTCATTGTTCTAAGTTTATCTATTAATAGATCTGAGCAATTTTGGTAAACTTTACACAGATTCATATTGTCTTGGTTATCAATAAAATTAACCTTTAGATCAAGACATTCTTAATTCTACTTTCTATTAATAATCTGATATCTTTTGTACACTTACAAAAGATTGTATTTCATGTTCTAAATAAAATCTGTAACATTAATATTTCAAAGATTTTACAGCAAATAAACATCTTAGATGCCTCTCTTTCACTTGGCGTTCTCTATTTTATGGCATTCTAATGTGAACTTATTTTCACTGCAAGCTTGTTACATTTTTATGTGAACATGTTCATGCATTTTCTCTAAAGAAATTAACAATAAGACCAAATTACTTCTATAAACCTTTTCTTTACTAGATATATTCTAACAAACTGATCCCTTCCCCAACCCGTTTCTCAGTTTTGTTTTGTTTTGATCAAGATTCCCTACAAATAAACTAATAAAAAAAATTTTTTTTTTAAATAACCAACTAATTATCTAAAGTTTATCATTAATTCCTAAGACCTCTCCTGTGAATTTCTTTTCAGACTTATTTTCTTTAACTTGATTCGTGTAGGGGAAAGCACTACCCCTTTCCCAGGATTGCTCCACTTTAACCTTAATCTGTACCTTACAATGCTGAGTGTTAAGCAAGGAGGAATCAAATACCATCTTTTGAGACTTTGGTATGACTTGACCTGGGATTGAGCCCAGGTCTCCTGGGCCAATGGCAAACACTCTAACCATTATGCCAACTTTTTATACCACTCAAATATATTAGTTGATTTTTTAATTTACTCATTTTTTATGATGAAAGCATGATCAACTTCCATCCAATAACCATTCCTATATATTTGCAGTGGGGGCAGAAAAGGAGTACCCCAAACATAGAAAAAAAAAAAAAAAAAAACAAGAAATAATACAAATCCAAGAATTACATTATTAGGTCTTCGTCATGAAAATGTTTAATTCACTTTGACATAATGAAACATAATTGCTTTTTTACAAAGTATGGATACAACATTGGGGACAGCCTAAAGTTCACTCTCCACATTTCTTTCAGCTTAGAGTATATCCCTTCATTCCAACAGTGAGCACTTCCTTATAGAGTAACAGTTAGGGAGTTAGTCTGTAATGTAACAAGTTTGATCCTCATTGGATGACCTTGTGTCACAATCAAGAGTAAATATATAAAGTTTGAACAGAAAAGTGGTCTGTGTTTATAATCAAACAACACAATTTCAAATATTTGGGAAAAAGATGTTAAACATTTTTGTGCAGAAACATTCTGAATAAGAATTTTTGTATGGATCAGGAGATTATTTATTCTTTATAAGCTCCTCCCACAGGGACAAAGATTTACTTTCTTAGACTCAGTATACTTAGGGTCCTTAAACTTCTCTACCAAAATCTACTGGCTATTGTGTTATAGTTAATCTGACTACACACTGGTCCATTAATATTTCATCAGCCTAGAAAATTATGTGACAGTGATAATAAGCATAATCTAACGAAAAAATATTATGATTAGTATTTAACTTTGAACAACTTTTACATGTTGAAATGAAAAAAAAAATAATCTTGTTTTTAATTTAAAAGAAGCAAAGCAAGAAATGAGGAATATTTTTCACAAATAAAAATTACTATCCTCAAAATTGGTGAAAATGAATATTGTTTCTGAAAAAATGCTTTTCGGATATTTTGGAGGGGAGCAGACTCATTTTCCTGTTTAGAATATTTTATTTATTCTTCAAGAGTACATGTGCATCATCCACTTAAAGTTGAATTCTTTTAACTAATAAAAATCAAAATCTGGAAAACAGATGCAATAATGAAAAGACTTCAACTTGAAATAAAGTATTGCTAAAATTTATATGGATTAAAGTTGTTTTATTTTGTATGTTATATGATTAAAATACTAGCAGAGATTCAGTCATAAATGATGGAATTATTTATGTAAGGATTGGCACTTTTTGTCAATGGCTTTCAAGATGGGGACATCAGTCATGTTGATGCAGGAACATCTTATCAAACCATTTAAGTAATCCCAGATGAAAGAAAGTATAGGAAGAAAGAAGCAAAGAAAACAAGTCAGAACAAACACAAAGTGATACAGAGAAGAGAGAAGATTCAAGAACCCCCCCCACTCTCTCTTTATGAATTGGCTTGCTTTCTTTGTTTAATGGCATATTAACTTTCTTGAGTCATTTAATACCAAAGCCATCCTTGTAGGCAAGTACAGATACTATTTGACTAATAACTTGGAAGGTGGAGGATAAAGGGGTTCATATCTTTCCCCAAGAACATTAATCTGAAAATGAATACAATTGTGTGACAGGAGTTTGAACTTGCTAACTAAGATGTCCCAGTCTAGGATGTTAGCCACTAGAACTGAAATATAGAAAGATTGTAAGAAGTGTAACCTATATGATTATTTTCTCACTTAAAATAGCATCATATAATTCTTTGTATTACCATAACAGAATTTCTCATTACTTTGCAATAAAACTGGGCCAAATGACCTCATATATATATATATATATATATATATATATATATATATATATATATATATATATACACACACACACACACACACACCATATTTAACAGATTATAAAAATCCACTTCAGTTTGGGCTGGCATTTTAAAAAATAAACAAGTTCAAAATGAATGTCAAATGAAGAGTTTTTTGCCAGACATTGGTAGCCTTCCCCACTCTCAGGTCATTTTTAAAGTTTCATATTTATTCAGAACTTGTTTACATTCATGATTGGAGATGTTTGCAGTTTGAATTTAACACCGCTACAGTACTAGAACTCCACTAGTCAGTAACCCAAAGCTGACCCTTGACCTTATAAGACACAGGAGAATTTTCTGGGACATTTTTAGGGAAAAAAAGAAGTACAGTTTATAAGCCATCAAATACTATATATAAATCCAATGTGATTTTATATATAAGTTTGTAGGAATTGATCACATTATGTTATTTGTACATTGAAGAGTCTTGCTGCTTATATAGAAATCCATACCAAGTTTGCCTCAAAAGGGAAAAGAGGGGAAAAAAGAAATAAGCTACCAAAAACGTTGAACTATAATTATATAAAAATAAGAAAAAAAAAATCTAATACTATTGTATTCAAGATTTGTCTCGGTGGATTTAACATACAAATCTTACTGGTCTACATTTTAGATTTTTTTTTAAACTTTAAATAACATATCTTTATGATACAATCTTCTTTTGCAATAGTTTGAGATTTAAATCTATACAGAATTTTACTTTCTTTTTTCTATACAAAATTCTTAATTCATGAAATTAGAGAGAAGTATGAAATCAATGATAAAAAAAAAAATTTGGACACATTCAGTTATGTATAGCACAGAACAAAATGGGTGTTACTGAAATTGATTGATTTTAATGGCATGTCAGTCTATTGAAGGTTATTTTATGCCAACAGGTTAGGGAATCACATACACATTCACATTTTTTTTGTTAGAGAATCAAGTTCATTGTACATGATATTTACATTTTTTTGTGTAATTCTTTAAGATTTTTTTTTTTTTTTTTTGTGCACATGGTCTTATCAGATACGAATGATTCTTAAACAAATCTATTTGTCCCATAGATGGGACCCTAATAGGTACTCCCCCACACCATATCAAAGTGAACCTGGACATAATAGCAATGATGAGGTACTCCACAGAGCTCCCAAATTGGAGCCCAATCATCAGACGCAATTTAAGACTTTTTTGGTGGAAAGGTCTTACCTTTAAGCAGGGAATACAATCATTATATTCTAAGACCCCACCACTAACAGGGTAGGATATTTCTGGGAATAGGTCGATTGCCTAAAAATTCAGATGAGGTGTCTGTATGGCGTAGTGGCTAACATTTTCAACTGTGACATCATCATACGCAAGTTCAGACTGAAGTCATCCTATTACAATCCCTTTCAGACAAATACTTTGGAAAAAGGTATGAATTCCTTTATCCCCACTCTAGCTCTAGGTTAAGTAGTATCACAACTGATTTTCTGCTAAGATAGCTTTGGCATTAAATAACCCATGAAGGTTGATATTCTATTAAACTAAGAAACTAAACATTGAAATATAGAATTTGTAATCAGTTAGTTTAACACACAAAAGAAAAATGACTTTATTATAGCATTCCCACATACAAAGTAAACAAAGATAAAACTGTCAATTTGATATTTGTCTCTAATAAATGCAAGTAAGCCCAAATCTAAATAAGCAAAAAAAAAGTTTTCAAATCATAAGGCAAAATCTTTTGGAAAATTCAAATGACAGTCAATTGCATTTTAAACCAGTTTCATGTTTCACACAAACAATGGCAATTTTTAATTTAACAAGTGTTGCATTGAAGTGTGAATCTTGTACACCAATAGCTCCTATCACATTTCTTTTAACAAGAACTCCAGAAACAAAAAAAAAAGGACAAAAGTGAAAACAAGCCAATTAGCTGAGATTTTCAAGGAAATAAAGAACACTGAGATATCACCAAGATTAAATTTCTTAAGTAGAATTGGATTTTCAAGTTTTAAGCATATCCTCCTTATATATATGCACGCACACACACAAAGTAAGTTGGCCAACTGTAGTCAAGGGTGACCCGAAGACTCTTTTTCAATAACTACTACACCGAGGTGTAAGGGATGGTGCTACTCCTTCCCCCTGATCTGTTCCTTATAATGCTGAGTGTTAAGCAAGGAGGTATCAAGTACCATTTTTTCAGTCTTTGGCATGATTCAACCTGAGATTGAACCCCAGTCTCCTAAACCATTGGCAAACACACAAACCATTATGCCAATGGGTCAGAACAACACACAAACATATATAAAATCTTTTAAAAAATTAACTGCTTAGTAGCATTTAAAAACTAAAGGTTGATAGAACAAATAGAAATGACTAAAATTAATAAAAGCTTCAAATCAATATTCAAGCAATCTCTTTCTCTCTCATTATATATATATATATATATATATATATATATATATATATATATATATATATACACACACACACACACACACACAGTGTAACCCATATATAAGACAGATTTTCTCTGGTCCCAAATTAGAGCCTGTGTTACCTAAACAAAATAGACCAAACCCGGATATAAGAGACTTATTCTCCAGTCCCGACAACTCTCTTACATCCGGGTTACACTATATATATATATATATATATATATATATATTACATATACACACACACATATATATATATATATATATATATATACACCCACATTATTATAATTATTTAGAAAGCACACTTAATATATAGCATGCTGTAATCTTTAAGTTACAGCCTACTGGCACCATTAATTTTATATACAAGTCAAAAAAAAAAAAAAAAAAAAGTGCAAATTTTGAATGCTGAAATGAAAAATCAGAAGGCCTTCCTATTTTGGTGCAATATAATCTTCCCATCTCACATAAAAATATATCTTATACAAAGAAAAGAAAGATATAACCAAAAGGCTCTTTGCAAAAAGAAATTGAAATCCAAAAATTCAAAGATTAAAACTGTTGCACTGACCAATTGGACTTTAATCTTTTTTTTTTTTTTTTTAAATCCTCAAGTGAGTGGAGTCTAAAAACAAAACCAGCCTGATGAAACATGAAGCAAACAGCGCTATTAAAAAAAATAAATTATTAAAAAAATCCACTCAAATTTTACCCTTTTGTTAGAAAAGGTAATAAATCAAATAAAAGCCTTTATTTACGTTTGGGGAGTATAGTCTAACAGGATGTAAAAATTCCCAACCTTCTATCAATGGAAGACGAGAGACTAAACTATTGGAAAGCATAAGAGTATCATGTATTCAATATTCATTCATCTTATATATTATTAGCTCATTTTAATAGAATTGATACAAAATTTGCATGCACACACACATACACCTAACACAGCACAATATTTCAACTATAAAATAGAATCAAAAGGATAAAAATTCACAACTCTGTGGTTACCATTGCTGATCCTC
The DNA here is from genome assembly GCA_963585895.1 of Sepioteuthis lessoniana. NCBI lineage: Eukaryota > Metazoa > Mollusca > Cephalopoda > Myopsida > Loliginidae > Sepioteuthis > Sepioteuthis lessoniana. The sequence continues at coordinate 33,968,379 of OY757911.1, read as the reverse complement.
AAGTGAGCTATGATTTGACACATCCGATGTCTATTGAATTGAAATGAATTTACCATCTTCAGTTTTTATTCCATTTTTATTGTGATCCTATTTTATTATCGAAGTATTCTGCTATTCCTTTGCATTACTGTGCATTTGGCACCGTAAAGATTTTATAGGCAAAAAATGCTCTTAGCATTATATATATATAAAAAGGATTAAAAAATGAACGAAGATGGTGCTGGAAAGCCCTCATGATATAGAATCATGAACTACATATACAACTCAACATATGCATGCAAAAAATTAAATAAATGTGAAACATCTATTGTAAAGATACTTCAATATCATATATATACACACGTATTCATACATGTACAAAACATATATATGTCATGGTGCTAGCACAGATTTCCCCGACTCTTTTGCCATTCATCTATCATCTGTCACTTGCGGCAGGTCATCTAGATTACATCCTGTGTCTGGATAAAGCTGTTGTAGATAAGTTCTAGTTGGTAACCCAACATTTGGATGCCCATGTGAAGGGGTCCATAGGAGAACGTCACTTATGAGTTCATTCTTACTTCTCCAGCAGCATCCCATATGTCTTGTCTGTCTTATTTGGATGGTTTTTAAGATGGGAGGTAGGTGGCCGTACAGCTGTTGCTTTTAGTGATGTTGCTTCCAGAATTTGTTCAATATGACTCATAGTATTCTTGTACAATTCCCATCTTGATTTTTCTATATATGCTAAGTCAGCATCTATGTGGTGCATCCATATAGTAGAATCGACACAACCACTGCTTAGAAGAAATTACATTTTATTTTATCAGATAGATTTGACTTCCATATGATTGACAGACAATCAACAGCAGTCCATGGTTTTGCTAGTCACATATTGATGTCATTTTCAGTAGATGAGACATTGCTTCTGAGGTAGGTGACCTGGTCAACTAATTTTAGAAAGCCACCATTTAGCATGGAGAGGTCTCCCTGTAGTGACTAATCCAAGAACAAGTCGTGAAATAGTCCTCACAATGGGGAGTCTCAGTTCGCTGACACAATTAACAAAAATCAGGTCGGTTCATAAACCCTCCTCTGCATACTTCTCGTAAAATTGTTCATTCTGTCTGTCTGTCAAACCAGCAGTCCATAATAAACAACCACTCTCCTCTGGCTGCTAACATTGCTCTTTTATGCAAGTTCTGGCATATGGAAATTTACATACCATGTAGATTTCTTCTTGTGAGAGATGAGACCGGCACACCATAAGTTCTGTCTCCGTAAGTGGACATATATTTTTACTACTCGACAAGCAAGGCATAGCGATGCGTGCTTTGATTCAGGAGGTGAGTTATTTCTCTCAATACACTCCCCCTTGATCTCATGATCAGAAATGTTGCAGCCTGGCAGTGACCACTTTCAACAAATACTTCTACGCAAAGGCACGGAAGGAGTTCTGCCTCGCTTCACCGTGTGGTGACATCGCTCGGCTATGCCATTCCCGGCTGAGATATATGCACAACGAAACTGCAGGTTAATTCTCCAATCATTTGCAAAAGCCCTGAACTCCCTGATACAGAAGGCCGTGTCATTATCTGTAAGGAGTTTGTGTGGTGAGTTATGTTCGAAAAACACTGTCTACCGCTGGTGAATCACGCTTGCTGAGTTTTGTCTTGCCAATTTCCTCCAAATTGAGAAATGTAATGGGCCATAGTCTGTGAGTGTTAGGAAATGGTGGGCACCACAGTGCGTGATGTTCATTCCCAACCTCTGCCAGTTACTATTTACCTCCAGTGTTCCTTTTTCCCAGTGGATTGGTGCAGGGTCTATGGACTGGCATTCTTCACATGTTTGTATAGCTGCTTTTGTTGCCACCAGGCAAATTCTCCTTACAAAGTAAGTGGTGCGCCACACTCCAGGGTATCCACTGCTTCTGTGGATGGACATGATTTGGTCTGCGTCCAGCTCATCCACATGAATAGTACCAATCAGAGGCTTGGGTCCATTTTCCCTCTTCATAGCAGTGAACCACTACCAAAGCACCCTTGTTAGTCGGTCAACCATATTCTAATTTGATAGAACCAATATCACATCCACAGTCAACTTATACTCCTCCACAAGCTCCTTTAGAGTGTTTAGCCACCTTCTGATAAGCATTTCATTGGCTGCCTTGGTACACACTCCTGTTCTTCCAGTCAGAGTGTCAGATACCCAATGGTGCATGCACACACAATCTATTTTCATGTGCAGAGCTAAACTGATGCCCTTAACACAACATCCAGTTCAGCTAGGTTGATATGTTGGGCGTCATTTTCTGGTCACAGTCAGCAGGCATCCTCCAGCACTGCATCGTGTCTCTCCAATGCCACTCCGATCACTAAGGAGCTAGCATCGACCCACACATTCAGTTCCTGCCCACCTATACACCAATCTCCATGGGCTGGATCATCTCACTGTACTGAGTCCACAGTCTCAGATATCATATGCTGCAGCAAGTTGTCTCTTGTCTCATCATCCCAGCCCTTTGTGACTGAGTTTGCTCTCCTCTTAAGTACTCTGCAAGCCACACGGAGCCAACCACACACCAGAAAGTGCCTGACAAGCCTCCTGCACAAAGAGAACACTGCCCATCACATGACGACATCGGGATTGCCCAGAACCATGCTTCCTCACTTCTAACACAATTTACCATGTTCCATCACAACCATCAACCCAAGCACTCATGCACCATCTTCCAATTGTTCTAGGTTCTTACACTCAAGTCCAAACTTAGCCAGATGTTCTCTAACACGGGTTGTGGGCACAACATCTTTGTTAACATAGATGTTGTCAATGTAAGCAGACGCCGCGTGGTCCACAGCCTCCTCCTGTGACAGCACCACACTGACGATGGCCTTAATGATTAGAGGAGCCACATTAAGGCCCAACCTTAAACATGTCAGGTAGTATCTCTGCTCGCCAATCTTCACAGTCTGGAATGGCCACAGTATCTTATGGGCTCACATCTGAAGTTACGCCCTCTTATAGTTCAACAGGGATACATTGAAACTTTTTTGCTGCCATTCACACAATTTAGCTGTGCAGACATCTGTGTTGGCTATGAAAACGTCAACATGATGTTTGAGCGGTCGGAAGTCCATCACTGGACATACTTTTGATTTGTGCTGCTGCAGTACGGCCATCAGGGGAATCAGCCTTTTGGGAGGTCCCAATTCTTCTTTGTATGGCACAAGTCAGCTATTGCTCATCCATGAGCAAAGCTCCCACTCATAATCCTCCCAAATCTCTGCTGCCACCAGATATTCTGGCACTCTGTTGTCTAATCCCTCAGGTGCACGGGCCTCTGACCACTTCCATGCCACAGTCCAGGCTCTGCTCCAATGGTTGAAAGTTGTGGTGAAATCAGGTTCATTCATGGAAATGGCTGCACACATTAGTCCAACAACCATGCCTCCCAACATTTTTATAGCATCGATTCCCAACAGTAGGTCAATTCCTAGTGGTTTGCCATGTACCACCAGCATGCTGATCTTAGCAGAACTGCCTTCCCCCATGGATACAGTTACCATTCTCTCACTGCAGCACAGACGTGACATGCCTCCAATCATCATCAGGTCCACTATTGCTCTCCTCCAAGACTGGCATCGATCCACACCAATGATGATCAGCAAGCAGCCAGTGCTGAACACTTTGCTCCATCAACATAGATGCTCGCTGCTGGGAGCACCACATTCACATCTTGGTCAGAGAGAAGGCTTTGGTCCCCAGTTATTAATACTCTTGCTCACACTAGCAGGTCTCCCATAGTCAGGGTTTCAATATTCGGTACTTGCTGAAGCTTAATCAAAATGGTATTAGAGAAACCTGTGACAAAAACCAGCCTCATGAATCTCTCCAGTCCCCCTCCCTCGAACCCAGCCAATCCAGCCAACTGCCTGATTTTGTTAGCATATACGTCAACACATTCATCAGCCCACCTAACCCTGATCAATTTTCTGTATGCCATGAACATGCTGTCTGTAAACACTTCCTTAAGCCGGGCCTTGATCTGGCTGATGTCCTTTTAGTCCTCTTCCTTCATTTCCATATAGACAGCAAGAGCATCCCCCTCCAGGCACAATAGCAGCAAGCTCACGACATCATCCACCTGCTGAAGTCTCGTCACCAGCCCAACCTCTTTCAGCCACACCACCACATCACCCTCACTGGAAAATGGCTTTAGAATGTCGCTGCCTAGTTGAACCTTTGCCATAGTGCCGAAATAGCTTGTAGTGACTAATCCAAGAACAAGTAGTGAAATAGACCTCACAATGGGTAGTCTCAGTTCGCTGACACAATTAACAAAAATCAGGTCGGGTCATAACCCCTCCTCTGAATACTTCTCGTAAAATTGTTCATTCTGTCTGTCTGTCAAACTAGCAGTCTGCAATAAACAACCACTCCCTTTTTGCTGCTGACATTGTCCTTTTATGCAAGTTTTGGCATATGGAAATTTACATACCATGTAGATTTCTTCTTGTGGGAGATGAGACCAGCACACCATAAATTCCATCTCCAAAGGTAGACATATTTTTTTCACTACTCAACAAGCAAGACATAGCCATGCGTGCTTTGATCCAGGAGATGAGTTACTTTTCTTGCTACACTCCTTTTTGATTAAAACTCAAGTACTCTGTTTTGTCTGCATTGACATGAAGGCCAATGCCACCTGCTGCCTGCTCCAGATTATGCAGCAAGGATTTGGCTTGGGTAGGTGTATTTGCCAGAAGCACTATGTCATCTGCGTAATCTGCATCTGTAATAGTTTGTGCAGGGTATCATAAGCTTCTTGCCTTTTTTCATGTAAAATCATTTTCTTTCATTAGATCTATCGACGTTTGAAGTACATAGTCTAGCCAGATTATGAACAGATATGAGGCTAATGTATCCTCTTGCAGAATACCAGCAACAATGTAAAAGAAGTCAATGTCTCCATCCAGTGGGCAAACTTTTACTTTTGTGTTTTTATAAAGCATCATTATGGCTGCAACATTTTCTTTGGCGTGACCATAGGCTAGAAGTATTTACTCCATCTTCCCTCGTTGCATGGAGAAATCTATGAATAAGAGTGTTGCCTCAAGGTTTTTTGCACAAACACCTAAGATTTGACAAACTATTAGAATCTGTGATGTTGTGGATTAGTTTCTCCAAAAATCATTTTGTTTCTTCCAAAGAATGTTCTCAATTTCTGGTTCAATGTGGTTTGTGTAGCAGAGCATTACAAATCTTTGCCACTATGGAAGTAAGGGTTATACCCTGGTAGTTCTTGGCAATTTTGAGGTCACCTTTCTTGGGAAAAGGGAAGATGCAGCCTCTTGTCCATCTCTCTATCATGTTCTAGTTATATACAGCATTGCAGTATTGGAGCAGCATGTCATCAAATTTCCTCGTCTTTCATACTTCTGTTGGTATTTCATCAAGTCCAGCCACTTTCCTGTTTTTAATTTTTCTCAGTACGACTAGTTTTTCTTGAATAAACTGTCCTAGTTTGATGTCTAGTTGATTATTAATAATCTTCATGATAGTTTATCTGTAACTTTTGGGGATTTTCCAAGCAGATTTCTGAAATGTTCTTTCCATATGTGTATTTGTTCTTCTTGACTAGATCTTTTAGTTTAGATCTGGAAGTGCCCTTTCTTTTACTCACTTCATATACTGTCTGCCACGCTATACAAGATTGTCTATCTTTAACAGAATTTCTAATTCTATTCATCTGGCCTTGAATTTATTCTATTTTTTCTTTTTTATATGCATTAACTAGTTCACCTGGTGCCATCTTAAGTTTCTGAGTGTTGGCATTAGTTGGGTTTCTTTTATTACATAAGAGATGCTGTTTTCACATTTTTTCGTTTTTCTCTTATCTCTTATCTCCCAGGGAACTCTATATTTGGTTCTTAGTTTGGTTGGTATGCATTCTGCTGCTGTTTCCATATTGGCATTGATGAAGTTCTCATATTTGTCATTTGGAGTTAGTGTTTTGGATATCTCTTGAAGAGCATAGAATTTGTTTCTTAGTGTATATTTTTCACTAATATCTCTATGGTTAAGCAGGGGCCAGTCATAGTGTATGGTTTTAGTTGTTTGCTTTGTATTCCTGCATAGGCTCAGATATATCTTTGCTGTGACAATTTGGTCATCAGAAGACACACCTTCGGTAACATTGCCAGATATGAATACGTGAAACGTACATAGAATGTTCATAACATATATACATAGAACATATTCATACTGGTACGCAAAATGTTCATAATGCACATACATAGATAACTCAGGAATCCCAAAACATGAAAAACACTTACTGTTATATTTTGACCCCTCGCCCCGGCCTAAAAATGCTATTCCAAGGTAATATACCGGAAGGAAGTGACACATTCCAATGGCCAGTAATCGAAAGAGATCGCGTGGGCGGATTAAGGCTTATGAGGTGGGACAAGGTGAAGGTTTCATTGTACCATTACAGTCATGCACCGGAAGAGAGTAACCTCTGAACTGCATGACAGTTATTTCCGCTTGATGACGATTAAACATTCGATTGCAAAGATCCAGTAGGCGATCGTGTGGGCGTTGAGTTATTATTTAACTCAGTTGAGTTTGGGTCCCAGGGCAGTTGCCGGCAGACTTCCAGACGGTAGAGACCAGATGTGGTAGGGAAGGCCACACCCGACCGAGGGGGCCCTCGGAAAGCCCCGATGGAGTGGACCCCAACATCAGGAGAACAAGACACAACGTGACGGTCATAACAGTGGGGTCAAAATATGAAGTTTATGTTCGGTCTCCAGCATCCTCTCAAACGCAAACCTTACAAATAAAGTGAGAGGTATATATTTTGTTAAAGAAGTCTTCATGCGTCCTTTCTTCTTGCGTCTTCCTTCCTTCATGCGTCTTAATTATGGTGCCGTTGTGATGCTGAATGAAGATGTAAATGACTATATAACATTATGACTTCTTAGTTCAGGTACGAAACCCTTTATTACCTTTGAGTTAAAGGTTTCAACATAAGGAAGAGAGATGCACAATCTTTCTATGATGACTTTTCCATCTGCCCCCCATCACATGCACACCTGCAGCGCGCAAATCCATCAGGCCTCTGCGAGCCCCGAAAGTCGACCCTTCTCGTTCGGTGTCTAGTTTTCAACTAACTGACTTTTTTTCAAATCCCCCCAAATCCTCCGTGCACGCTTCCGGTGCATGACATCATTCACATCCCCTGGTCCTGGGATTTTTATTTTGACATCTGTGAACGACACATCCTCCCCGCACTCAAGTTTGCACCTAACTAACCCATGTGCTGAGCCGAAAGATTCTCAGCCTAACTAAACCCAAATGCAAGATATATAAAACGAAATCCCTCGGCCATTATATTACACTTCAAAAGAGGAATATGCCTCACAAGTCAATCCATTTAAGTTAATCCATTTCTTATTCATGATGATGCAATCTATCTAATCCATTTTCAAGCGAGTAATCTGTTAGGTGTTCCCCATTTCTGTTTAACATTGTATAGTCAGAATTTGTTGTTTTCATTTTAACCAATTTGAGCATTCATGTCTCCATCAATGATTAGAACATTCTGTTTTGGGATGCTACGAACAAGGGAAGATAGCTCGTTATAGAAAGGGATAAAGTCCGTATCATCATTTGCATTAGTAGGACTGTAGCAGAAGATGATTGTTGTGCTCGAGTTACTGTTAAACATAGCTACCATCAATCTGGGTTGTACTTCCTTGATGCTATTAAGAGATTTTAGGGCGGGAAGACTGAGAAGCATTCCCACACCCTCAATGAGATCATTGACAGAGTTTTTCCATGCAGATGCTGAGATAAATATCCATCCATTGTCAGAATCAAGATATTCCATTTCTAATTCTAATGATGATATCAGTGTTCTTGTATGCATACTATATCTACATTATGCTCAGCCAAACACTATCAGTTCTGATAGTAGTCCTATCCTATTTAAAGTTCTAACATGAAGTGTTGCTATAAGTACTGTACTTTTATATCTAAGTAATTTTTGTTCGTGTTTGAGTTCTGCTATATATATATATATATACATACATACATACACACACACACACAAAGATATATATATATATATATATATATATATATACACACACATCTCTACACATAGATATTATATAAATACTCACAATACTACTAGAGAAAATGGTGTATCATTAAAAGTGGCATCAATATATATATATATATATATATATATTGAGTGCGTGTGTGTGTACACACACATACCAAGTCATGGATTCAAATAAAGCAGGAGAGTAGAGAGAGACCAAAAATGAGCTGGTGAAAGATAAACCGACAGAGAGAAAAAAATAGAAAAGTAACAGTTTTAACAAGCCAAGATCTATCACCAATCAAAAAAGTGCTTTCCAATCAATAAGTAATCCCACAATTACTATTGATTAAGCAAAGACAAAAACAGCAATATTGTCTTTTTGTACTTTCTTGACCTTCGATTCATGATGGACTTAATTATTTTAACTTTGTGCCAGGAAAATTTACTATTATTTTCAGATAATTGCTTTGCTCACCACTATTTTCAGTTGGGACAGGTGAGAATAACAGAAAACCAAGTTAGAAGAGTGAATCAGAGAAACCTGCTCAAAACCTTGACACAATTCAAGCTTAGCTTTTTAGTGAAAAGAAAAAAAAATAATTGGGATTGTGACAGAAATGTCAAAAGCCAGCCAAGTGTTTCTTGGCTTATTTAATCAGACAGAAAAAACATGTCTAATCTACCATTTATTTTTGTTTTTTTACTTTCATTCTAAATTCCAATTCATTACGTCATTTGGTTATTTTTTAAAAATTCTAAGGAAAATGACATTTTTACATTTTGGGATTTTAATACTTTTCTTTTTTGTTCTTGTGATGACAAATCATTAACAAATGTACTGCTACATAATGCCATCACAATATTACAGTTACTAAGAGAATTTGCTAAATAAGATTGACTTAAACTCATAACCTGGTTTGGTCGAGGGTAGGGGAGTAATGTAGTGTATCTTTGGCAAGAATAACCAGACAGAGTTCATCCTTTTCCAGATATATAACTAGTTTTATAGCAGTGCCCGTGGTGTAATGGTTATCGTCGTAGGAAATGAACACGGCGACACGAGTTCAAATCCTGGACGAGACTGATTGCATTTCACATAGTACTAATACCCTTGGGAAAGGTATGAATCCAATTATTCTCCCTCCAGCTATGGGTAAATAGGACAGACTGGGTTCTTCAGCCTTGGTTAGGCAACTAGTCTAGGAGAAGGAAAACTCAATTCAAACCTGTTAAACTCTGTTTAAAAATTGACTGTGTCATATCCTGCCCAAGCGGAGGGGTTGGTAAATAGGATATAACTAGTTTGCATTTAGTTTTCCTTCTCCTAGACAGGTTGCCATACCAAGCTTAAGAGTCCAGTTTGCCTGACTATTTACCCCAAGCTGAAGAGAGTAGTTTGATTCATTATCAATTCTACACGAATTATTTGATTACATGCAATATATTTGTTCATTTATTACCATTAAGCCTGTGTGTAAACAAAAATATATATATGTAAAAATTCCTTCACCTACACTGAGATTGACAATAGCTCTGTGGTAAGATATCCAGCTGGTATAAAGTCAGTTGGATTTCAATCCCAATTTGAAGCATCTCGCATGTCTAGCCACACTGATGAATTATAATACACCAAAAGTTTGTCTGTGGATGACTATATATAAGTTCTTAGGAAAATGTTTAATTCATTTTAACATAATCAAGTATAATTGCTCTTTACAGTGTGGATACACTATTGGAGCCAGTCCATGGTTTACTCCCTACATTACTTTCAATGTTGAGTATATCCTGACTTGCCAACAATGAGCACATTTCCATGGAGTAATGGTTAAGGAGTTAGTCTACTGAATCGTTACTGTGTAACAAGTTTAATCCTCATTGGGTGTCTCTGTACTTGTGACCTTGTACCAAACAGCTAATATTTGTAAATATTTATAAGTGATCAGTAAAATTATGGATTTCAGACTCACATCTGACCAGTCAAATGACCAAACTATTATAAGGTTAATATCCTATCCAAAAAAAGGGTAACTTGTTGTTCTGTGAATTTACTTAACTTTAAATACTTCATGGGTTGACATGCCATTAAAATCAATAAATCCCAGCCCATTTGGCTAGAACTGTAGAAAATACCGACCATCTCTGCAGAGAGGTAAGACTCCCCTCCAATTGTTATATAATTGCGGAAGGATTTTTTTTATATTATCATTTTTTGTTGGTGATATCTTATCTTTCAGTTTAGTTAGGCTTAGAACTATTTGGCTTAGTGCACGGGTAGGGGCACACATTGAGCACAGGTGTTCACGCTCACACAGGGAGAACGTGATAATCACAGATGTCATAATAAAAACCCCGGATAGGAAATGGGACTGGGGATGTGAATGACGTCATGCCCAGAAGTGATGGGCTGAGGATTTGGGGTGATTTTTGAAAAAAAGCAGTTAGTTGAGATTCGAACCTAGAGGAGGCTAGTGGATTTTTGAGCTGGGTGAGGCCAGTCGAGTTGGGTCTACAAGATGTGCCGCACATGGTGGGGTCAGATGGAACAGTCAGCATAGTAAAAATTGTGTCTCTCTCTCCTCGTGTTGAAAACCTAAAAGTCAAGAAGGTAATAAAAGTTTCGTATCTGAACTACCAAGGGTCGTCAGTGTTTCGGGATTCAAATGCATATGAACGTTTTACGCATCCGTATATTTGTATATTTTACATATTCATATCTTGGTCATATTTGGCTATGTTACACAATGAGTTTCCTAGATATGACACTAAGCAATCTGATAGCGAGGCTCCAGTGCTGGAGCTCTGGGAGATGTGGAGTATTTCTTTATTGCCTTTCATCCCAGATCCACTGACTGAGTGGTAGCACCTGATGGATCAAACAGAGTTGTCAGACAACAGTATACAAACAAACTAGCTCATTAGTCTAGTGGGTAGAGTGTTTGCCAATGGCCAGAGAGACCAGGGTTCAGTCCCAGGTCACGTCATACCAAAGATTCAAAAAAATGGAACTTACCTAACACTCAGCATTATAAGGTAGATATCAAGGGTAAATTGGAGCAATCCGGGGGGGAAGGAGTAGTGCCCTCCCCTACACCTCAATGTAGTAGCTATTGAAAAGGGAGCCTTCGGGTTGCCCTCGACTGCTACAAACAAGTGATTTATCTTAAATTGAATAGTGTAAAGAAATGACTAATGTCTAATTTAATTGTTAGTGGTACATATCAATACTTAGAACCATTTAACTGTGTGTAAATGAATGAGCAACATTGAATAGAATTATTAGTGTTAAATAATAGATAAATACTTGAAACTATGTGCCTAAATTGAATTATTGGTATAACATATTACTTGGAACCATTTGACAGTGTGCAAATGAATGAATAGTGTTCAATAGAATAATTAGTGTTAAATAGCAATACATGTAAACACTTCATTGTCTGCTAACAAAAAGATTAATATCAAATAGAATTATTAATGTTAGATAACAATAATTGAAACCATTTAAACAGTGTAGAAACAATAGCAATACTAGTGTCCAAACTAATTAGTTCTAACTCATTTAAAAATGAAATTACCAACTAACTATTCAATTACAAATCAAATACATTTAAATGTGTAAAAATAAATGACTAATGTTAAATTGTTACCGTTACATAGCAATACTTGAAACCATTTAACTGTGTGCAAAAATAAATAAATAAATAAATACAGTTTAGGTTCATTTAAAAATTATCAACAAAATGTGTTTACAAATCATATATATCTAACACATATATATGTACTGTAAACATGATTTGTAAACAGGAAGGATTTGGCAAAAATAGTCTCTGAATATAATACTTATAAAATCTATAATCTTTGGATTTATAAAATTGTAAATCATGATTTATTTACCTGAGGTACCATCAAACTTGAGTGATGGCTGTTCTTCTATAGGTGCTCAACAAATGTAGCCTTGGGTCAGACATGAATGCAAGATTTGTAGAAAGTGGACATTGACATTTTAATCATAAGGATATTACTTTGTATATATTGCACATATATAGACATTGTTTATTTTTTTAATTTTTTAAAATTAAATTTTCTGAAGTGATTTATGTTTTAATTAACGTACATCTTGTTCACATGAAACGCCTTGTTGCAACCCAGATCCAAAAAGGTGGGGCTGACTAACCTTGTAGCCTTGGGCTTCAGATTAAGCACAAACTAACCTCCTGATTATGTCGAGGGGTTACTATGCTCTGATTCACAAGGTCAAGGAGTGTCACCTGGGATTTGCAATTCTTGGCTGGAAAACTAGTTTCAAATGTATATCTGCACACCATCTGTGTTGGTTTTATTTTTGAATTAAAAAAAAATTTTTTTTTAAATTTAAAAAAATACATATCAATTAAAAAAAAATTTATAGACAAATATATTGCATGGCACTAGGGAGAAAAATGAAACCAGTTCTGAGGATGCACATTAGTGTGATTGTTCATAGTTTTATTAATTTTTTTTTTTTTTATTCCCCTAAATAAAGCATCAGTAGTTATAGATAGTTTATGAGGGTGTTCGTGACGTAGCGCTAAGTGGACTTGGCTACTTGAGGTCAAATCTTCAATGAAGCATTTTTAAAATTCACAGTGCTAATACACTTAAATCTTGCATAAGCTAATTAGTTTTTGAGAGTTGTATATTCTCTACCAACACAAATGTTTCCAGCTCAAGACCAAATAAAACTAAATTAAAGCAAAGATTTTAAATACAGTTATTAATCATAGATTTTTTTTCAAACTTGTCTTCATTTTGGCTTTTATAGTCACAACACTTCAGCCATTGTACTCTCCAGCCTTCTTCAAATGCCATTGAGAGTCTGTAATGTTCTCAAAATTTCAAAACAGTATTCTTAGATAACAGAATAATCCACTGATCCTATTTACCAACCACCCCGCTCGGGCAGGATATGACACAAGGTCAACTTTTTTTTAAGCGGAGTTTAACAGGTTTCAATTCAGAGTTTTCCTTCTCCTAGACTAGTTGCCTAACCAAGGCTGAAGAACCTAGTCTGCCCTACTATTTACCCATAGCTGGAGAGAGAATAATTGGATTCATACCTTTCCCAAGGGTATTAGTGCTATGTGAAATGCAATTAGTCTCGTCCAGGATTTGAACTCGTGTCGCCGTGTCCATATCCTGCGACGATAACCATTACACCATGGGCACCTCCACTGATAGGCAATATCTCCTAGCATGAACAATCAAATAGGTTGAATTAATAGTTCAGTTTGAAATTTCAAGAACAGTAGCGAATATAGCAGGCACCTGAACAAGGTTAGAGTGTACAACAGGTAAAAAAAAAAAAAAAAGGACAATAATATTCAAGATGAAGATAACAGTTTGTGTGATTCCTTTTAAATGGTATAAAAACCCATCTTGGATTATTTTATGCCTAGAGATTAGAGGATTGCATTAATATCTGTTCTTGTGTAATTATTTAAGTGTTTCGGGAACTTTTTGGCACGGTCCTATAGAATACAAATAATTTCTTAAAGATAACTATTTGATCCATAAATAGGACCCTAATAGGTACTACCACTCTGGGTTAAATTGGAACTGGGAGTAATGGCAATGAACGAATTGTCCAAACACCCCAGAACTGGAGCTTCTCTATCAGATGCAGTTTATTATACATAGAACACATTTCAGAAGGGACCTTACTCTGCAAGAGATACAGTGTATTTTAAACCCCTGCCGACAAGGCTGAATAAAAGTTTGAATAAATTGGTGTATACTAATGATAATTATTCAGACAGAAATTTCAAAGCAAATAGGTACTTCCCAGTAGAAAAAAATGGTGCAACAGTCTTACAACCCTATTTCCTTGTTTGGCTTTAGTCCTCAGTAAACTAAACTTAAACAACACCATTAACTTCACAGTACAAAATCAGTTTTTTTTCTACTTTAAGAATTTAATGATACTGAGTCTTCCTATAGTAGCAGTTGTAATCCAGCAAGAAAGACTAAAAAATTGGGCGGGGGGGAAAAAAATGGAAGAGGGAGAGTAATAAGGGATTAAATTACCCCAATCTAACCAATGGTCAGGATTTACATAAGGTTTTTATTCTGATTAAATAAATCAACAGCTTAACATGAAAATGACTTCAGTACAATCAGTTGTTTCTAGATTAAAATAGTGCGAACAACTGTCTCAAGTGTCCTGAAGCTAAAGATGAACATGGCCAACTACAAGAGATTTTAACACTCCTCAATCCTTGGCAAAGTCGAAATGCTGATTACAGCTACTGTTAGCCATTGGCAACCTGAAAGGATTGCTTGTGTTTATAACATCGAAGAAATTAAGCCTCTTTCTTACTAGGGATATGTTTGGCCAAAGTTCAAATGAAGGAGTAGCTACTTATTGCTGCACACAAGCTTCACACCTATGAACTCAAATCTTATTGAAAAATTAGAGACTGAAAGAGAAAAGGATTGTCACTTTTAGGGTTATGTGGTACAGGTCAGGCAGCATTTATGTATCTCATCTCAGCAAGAAATGCAGTTTTTACATCCAAATAAGTTTTGAGCCACAACTAAAATTGGGCACTTTGCCAAAAAATAATATTTGCTGGTCACTAGTACTAGCTGAACCCGTGGAAATTACAGTTTAATTAATACAGAGAGGATATAGAACATTTAGTTTTTTTCCATTGACCTAATGGGTAGAGTGTTCACCAATGGTCCGAGAGACTGAGGTTCAATCCCAAGTCAAGTCATACCAAAGACTCAAAAAAATAGTACTTGATGCGTCTTTGCTTAATATTTTGCAGATTATAAAGGTACATATCAATGGTAAAGTGGAGCTATCCAGGGAAAGGAGTAGCTCCCTCCTCTACACCTTGGCGTAGTAGTTATTGAAAAGGGAGCCTTCAGGTTGCCCTCAACTACAGTCGCCAACTTAACTTATATATCTTCAAGTTGCACCGACAACATAGAGTTCCCTGACTCTTTTGCCATCCATCCTTATCATCTGTACCCACCAGTAGGTCTTCTAAGCTGCATCTTGTGTCTGCACAGAGATGATGTAAGTCTTTACTGGATGGCCAACACTGGCACATCCACATACAGGAGTCCCTAGAAGAACATTGCTTAAGAGTTTGTCCTTGCTTCTCCAGCATTGCCCCATATGTCTTGCTAAAATGGTTTGTGAGATGGTAAGTGAGGGACATACGGTTACTGTTTAGTGTGGGTGCTACTTCCTGGATTTGTTCAATACAAGCACAGCATTTTTACATAGTTCCCATCTAGCTTTTTCTCAATGTGTTTTGTTAGCATCTATGTGGTGCATTCATACAGTAGTATTGACACAGTAACAGATTGGAAGAAATCCTGTTTTATTTTCTAGGAGACATACGGTTACTGTTTAGTGTGAGTGCTACTTCCTGGATTTGTTCAATACAAACACAGCATTTTTACATAGTTCCCATCTAGCTTTTTCTCAATGTGTTTTGTTAGCATCTATGTGGTGCATTCATACAGTAGTATTGACACAGTGACAGATTGGAAGAAATCCCGTTTTATTTTCTAGGAGAGATCAGATTTTCATAAGACGGATAACCAGTTAATAGCAATTCATGCCTCTGCTAGGCATATGTTGACAATACTTTCAGTAGATAAGATATTGCTGCCAAGGTATGTGAACTTGTCTAACTTGAGAGGCTTGCCACTTAAAGGGGAGATGGCTCCTCCTTGTTTAAAACACATGAACTGTTAAATAAATTAAATAATACTGAAAACTGATTTCTAGTAAAAACTTCATGGTAAACAATTGATTTAAATCTACTGAAAGGATTTTAATAAGTCTATTTATAAATTTTAACAAAAAATTTACACATACTTTCTGAAATTTTAATGTTACACTACACAGAAAATATATTTTAGATAATTAAAAATATGCAAATTTTTTTTTGAATTTTAACAATAAAAGAGATCTTAAACTTGTTAATAAATGTTGATATTTATAGATCATCACTGAATTCTACTAACTGCATCAATATTTGGCCACGGAAAATTAATATTTGCTTTTTAAATAGTTAAATTTTATAGAATTAAAAAAACAAATAAAGCAATTCTTACAACTCCAATACAGCTACAGTATTTCAGCAAAATCAAGTGGTATTGGTTGGTTGTGGTTTATGGCATATTAACCCACATAAGTTATTCAATGCCAAATCCCATTACATATATATAAGTAAAGTCGGCAACTTTTCAGTTCGGTTTTTCGGTTCCTTTTTCAATATCTAAACCGAGGTGTAGAGGAGGACACTACTCCTTTCCCTGAATTGCTCCACTTTACCCTTGATATGTACCTTATATTGCTGAGTATTAAGCAAGGATGTATCAAGTACCATTTTTAAAGTCTTTGGTATGACACGACCTGGGATTGAACCCAGTCTCCCAAACCATTGGCGAACACTCTACCCACTAGGCCAAAAACAGTTTGTTGGTAACATTCCCAATTGAGCTAGAGCTCATTTGTTTGCACACAGCCAAATGGATTCAAGTATTACTATTCATTGCTTGCACACAGTTCAATGGTTTCAAGTATTGCTAACACTACTCGTTCTATTTGCACGTAGTTAAAGGGTTTCAAGAAATGACTTCCAGTATTGTAAGTGATTAAACAGTTTTATTTGACTCATAAATGAGACCCTAACAGATACAACCACTCAAGGTCAGAGTGGACTGGGGAGTAATGATAATGAAGAGATACTCCATATTCTTCAAAGCTCCAGGACTGGAGTCTCATTATCAGATAGTTTACTGTCATATCCAGGACACCTGTTCAGTGGATCTACCCCTCTGCAAATATTCAGTTGACATAATCTACAGCCCCAGTCAACTGGGCAGGTGGTTTTGAGGGCAAATTTTCACAAAGAGCTGATGAGCAAAAAATTGATTTTGTAACCCAGTTCACCTGCTGACCCTATAATAAAAGCTTGTTGGGGTGGGGAGATAAGAGGTTACATTTTATCTTGCTTCATCTACTTACTACATCTTAGCATCATCCTCATGTTAAATCCAAAACGACGAAAGTATGTATTTACTTACAACAAAATTTTAATATATAGATAAGGAGATTGGTCATTTATCATCAAGTCATACTGCTAAGAATGAATTCCTTAACTCTCTCTCCATTCATCTCTACCATCCATCTCTCCCAACAGGTTTTCCAAACTATATCCTGTGTCTGCACAGAGCTGATATAAATAAGTTAGTTTTGGTCAGCCAACACTGGCACATCCATGTGTAGGGGTCCATAAAAGAACATTACTTATGAGTTCATCCTTACTTGTCCTGCATGTCTTGTTCGTCTTACTTGGATGGTTTTAGAGATAGGAGGTAAGTGGCCTAAAGCTGTTGCTTCATGAGGTGTTGCTTCCAGAAATTGTTTAATATAGCTTGTAGAATTCTTGTGGAGTTCCTATCAAGCTCTTTCTCAGTGTGTTTTGTCAGTGTCCATGTGGCACATCTATACAATAGTATCAACACAACTACTGCTTTGAAGAAATCCAGTTTTCTTTTATCAGATAGATCAGACTTTCATATGATTGACAGCTTATTGATAGCAGTCCAAGCCTTTGCTAGGTGCATATTAACATCACTTTCAGTAGATGAGACACTGCTACTGAGGTATGTGAACTTGTCTCCTAATTTCGCAGTACTGCTAATTAGAATGGAGATGGCTCCTTTTTATCTAAACTACATGCACTCTGTTTTTGTTTGCATTCACATGGAGGCCAATGCCTCCTGCTACTTGCTCCAGGCTATACAGTAGGGATTTGGTTTGGGTAGGTGAATTTGCAAGAAGCACTATATCATCTACATAGTCAGGTTTGCTTACTGGATTGAGAAACTTCTTTAACATTAT
This sequence comes from Sepioteuthis lessoniana, assembly GCA_963585895.1. Classification (NCBI taxonomy): domain Eukaryota; kingdom Metazoa; phylum Mollusca; class Cephalopoda; order Myopsida; family Loliginidae; genus Sepioteuthis; species Sepioteuthis lessoniana. The sequence continues at coordinate 33,950,374 of OY757911.1, read as the reverse complement.
TGCTGGAGTTCTGCAAGCAGATAAATTAGTACCATATTTGTTTATAATCTGCCTAGACTACATAGTTTTAAAGTCAATAGATCAAATAAAAAAAAATGACTTGACGCTAAAAAAAGGCAAGAAGCAGACAACATCCCAGAGAAACTATAATGGACAGACTATGCAGATGAAAGAGCACTTCTTGCAGATTGATTATTACTAAGTATCCATCTACTCTAACCTTGTGTTAGACTAAACTAATCTTCACTAACCATCTATAACAATGATTAATAATCTATTTAGAACAAAATTAAACATCCAAGAGAAAAAGATTGCTAATAAATTGTGAAAGGCTTTGTAGACTTCATAAGATTTTGACTGCAATTTTTCATTTTTTTTAAGGTGGATTATGTGTGGGTGTCTAATATTAAAAAAAATTAAAAAAAAAAAAAAAAAAAAAGATTGCCTATCTTGAAACTAAGTTTCATAAAAGTCAGTCATTAGGTAAATATTGGTGTACCTGATGATTAAATTCAGTGAACCTTTTTTCTTAGTTATACTGGCTCAATATTTTTTGTATTGAACACTGCTTTATCGACTACTGTTATCAACATTCTAAATTTTAATTTTTAAATGGACAATGTTTAGACTGTGTGTGTGTGTGTGTGTGTGTGTGTGTGTGTGTGTGTGTGTGTGTGTGTGTGTGTGTGTGTGTGTGTGTGTGTGTGTGTGTGTGTGTGTGCATACATATATAGATAAATGCAGACAAGTTATCCTTGCTTTCTTGAAAAATATATTTTTCTATCTAAAATGAAAATTTTGGTCATCAATTTTGTGGTCAGACAAAACAAAAATTCAAATTCTTGGATACATATTTGAAAAAGAAAAGAGAAATCTTCAATTCTGAAAGCATTGTACTTTCATAGTGACAAAAAATCTAGTGCACTGAGAGTGCTCTTCAGCTAATGGACTTAACTTAGTGAATATATCAAATTATAGAGAAACAAAAAAAAAAAAATAATAATAATCATCAAGGAGTTTACAAAAAATTAATAAATAAATAAATAAAGTGGTCGCATACCAGTTTGGATATTCCAGCTGAACAATAATCTGAAATATATGGGCATGGTGAGCCAGAATTGAATAATTAACAGAAAATCATTTTATAGAGATCTAACTCGAACCCTACTGAGGATTTCTGGAAGGAGCTAAAAATCAGAATCATATCAAGAAAGTTAATTAATGATGGCTGGAGACCTTACTATTAAGAATAAGATCAATTTTGAACATGGCATTTTTCATACATAAATAAAAATCTGGATTTTTTAAAAATTTATTTATATCTTCTTTATTGCTGTTAAAATACAATTGTGAACTAAAACAATGAATTGAGTGTTAGAGAAAAAAAAAAATTCCTCTGCTTTTTGATCATGTCTATTCTTAGATTATAGATGTTAGTTTTTGGTGGCTACTCATAAAAGAAAAAAGATCTCAATCTTTGCATACATGTTAAAAATATCTCATAAAGCCTTTGTAACAACTCTAAATAATAGTAAACTGTATAATGAGGTTTATACACATTCTGGAAATAAATAAATAAGAAGATCAAGCAATTTGTTGCCATGCAATGAGGTATCTCAGAAGATTTTAGATACAAGAAACATTGTTCCGCTTTTGAAGAGAGAATAGATATTTCTCACTGGTTGGCAATGGGGTACATTCCAAATCAATCGATTCCATTATGGTAAAAACCTGATCAAGTATTTGTCGAGTATGGTACGTATAAGTAGATAGAGTGTCAATGACACTCAGTGACTGTCAGTTTCTCATCTATGCAATTATCAGACTAAGAGGTCATATAAGCAAGAAACTCACAGCCATGAAGCATCACTGATTATATCAACTTAGATTTACATTTGCTCTATCACTGATGTCGAGCACCCTCTCTTTATGAATACAGCAAAAAATAACTTATCTAGTGACATTCTCCTATGGAATCCTACACATAGATACACCTGTGTTAGCCGAAAAGCCTTTGTCAGCAAAAGCTGGGTATTATCTAGAGGACTTAACAGGAGCAAGGGTTGACATGGATCGATGGATGGCAAGAAAGAGTCAAGGAAATCCATGCTGTCAGCACATCTTCATGACGAGATCATATACACAGACACACACACACAGAAGTAAAGTTGGCAACCGTAGTTGAGGGTGACTCGAAGGCTCCCTTTTCAATAGCTATGACACCAAGGCATAGGGGAGGGTGCTACTCCTTTCTCTGGATTGTTCCATTTTACCATTGATACCTACTTTATAATGCTGAGTGTTAAGCAAGGAGGTATCAAGTACTATTTTTTGAATTTTTGGTATGATTCAACCTAGGATTCGACTCTGATCTCACAGCCTATTGGCAAACACTCTACCCACAAGGCCAATGGGCCAGTTTATATATATATATATATATATATATATATATATATATATATATATATACACACACACACACACACACAAAAAAAAAAAAAAAAAATGGCTAAAATGTTAGAAATACTATGTAGGTTTGAATTAAATCACTCTCGTGTAAAGAAAAGTTTACTATATATCCAAAACTGAACAAAACTTATAAGCAGTGACTACTCCTCTTTCTTTTCATCATAAAATGGACTATACACACAGCATCATCTAAAGGAATGACCACCCATTCCAAATAACATCAAGATATTTCCAATTAAGAAGACAAACATGGAAGATATCAACTCAAACAAACCTTCTTTGTACAAAGATAAAAAAAATTTTTCAAGTCTAGTGACTTTATAGCCAACCCAGCATTACAGCAAAACTACAATATAACCTCTTCACAGATGCTAGACAAACCTGTCTGCAAGAAAAACTGAATATATGCAGTTATAGCCAGAAATATAGGGTGCTCTAAAAGTCACCAAGGGATTTTTAAAATAGAATAAAAAATTTGAATTTTTTTAATTAATCTATCAATCTTTTTAGAATTGGTTCGGTTTTCTGTCAAAATCAACCATTGTTGGTTATTTAATGCCAAATCCTGTTTTTACATACATATTAGGTATATGATTTTTAAACACTTTTTTTAGATATACACAGTTAAAGGATCAAACAGTTCTATTTCTAAACATTCAATTTAGCATAAGTCAACAAAGTTAAAGGGTTCCAAGTATTGTTTGGTATCACTAACAATTAAACATCAGTCATTTGTTTACACACAGTTAAATGATCAAATAGTTCTATTTCAAACAATTCAATTTAAAATATTAGTCTTTTGTTTGCACTCAGTTTAAATGGTCAAACAGTTCTATTTGACCCAAAGATAGGACACTATCAGGTGGTACCATTCGAGGCTAGAGTAAACCTGGGAGCAATAGCAATGAAGGGGTACTCCACATTCCCCAAAGCTCCAGCATTACTGGAGCCTCATCATCCGATTGTTTAATGCCATATCCAGGAGACACATTGAGGGCGATTTTACCCCTCTGCAGAGATGTAGTCAGTGTTTTCAACAGCCCCAGCTGACTGGGCTTTTTAGAATATAAAGTAAACTTAATTTTTCATGATCAAACTAAATTTATTTCCATTGTATAAATTTTTCCATGCTACAAACTAAAGTGTATTTTCTTTTATTTTTGATTACCTAAGTGACTTTTATAAGAAAAAAAAAAAAAAAAAAAAAAAAAAAACGATCCCTAAAAGTTAATGGTTGGTTGGTTGGTTGTTTGGGTTTTATGGCATATCAACCTTTGTAGGTTATTTAATGCCAAATCCATTTTTATACAAATAATCAGTTCTATTTCAAACAATTCAGTTCAGCGTAAGTACAGTTACAATGTCAAAAACAGTTCTATTTCAAGTAATTCAGTTTAGCATAAGTACACAGTTTAGTTCTATTTGACCCTATCAGGTGCTACCACTCCAAGCTAGAGTGGACATGGGAGCAATGGCAATGAAGGGGTATTCTGCATTCCCCAAAGCTCCAGCATTACTAGAACCTCACCATCAGATTGTGTAGTGTCATATCCAAGACACTTATTGGGAGTGGTCTTACCCCTCTGCAGAGATGCAGTCAGTGTATTCTACAGCCCCAGCCGACTGGGCAACCTAAAAGTTAAGTTTGAGTTTTTTTTAACGGCATATCAACCTCTGTGGGTCATTTAATGCCAGAAGGGTTAAATTGCTTTTGTCTTTTATGCATGTTTTAGGTTTTAAGCTATGAGTTTTAGTTATGTTTTATTATATTTGACTAGATTTTAATGAAGAGATTGATTTCTTTTAGAAAGCTTAAGATTTCCTCTGGTTTGGAGTTTTGGAAGAGGTTCTTTAAATTATTTGTTTGGTAATGTTTTGGGCAAATTCGTCTGAACCTGTCACAGTTTATGAGAATGTATTTGACTGTGAGAGGTACTTTGCATGTTAGACATACTAGGGAGTCTTCCCCTTTTAGGAGGTGTGAATGGGTAATGTGGGTGGCTAAAAGTTAAAGTTGAACAAAAAAAAAAAAAAAAAGACATAATCCAAAAACAATGTCAGTCAGGCATAGTTGAAGATATTTGGAAAGAAAGAATAGTACACCAATATAAGCTGCTTGTGGTGTGGTGTGCAAGTGAACCTGGCGTCAGAGCACAAGTCCTAATTTTTCCATAGTCAGGCCATTTTTATAATCTAGATATTTGTTTAAAATATCTAAATGATTCAAAATGATGAATCAACCATATGGTATAAAATCAAATGATGATCCCAACTGAGAAGAAGAAAAAAACTCAAATATCAATCCCAATCTGTTGGCAGGGCTTATTTTGCGATGTTTGTTGTTATTGGATATATGTTGCTCTGACAATTTGTGGTGGCTTATTATTGAAAGGCAAGCGATATAAATGACATGGACAAAAGAACAATCACAACAAAGCAATACAAACAAAAATACATTTATACATCAACAGGTACATTATAAAAAAATATAACAAATGTTCAAATTATCATATTTACCCAACCCCTCCGCTCAGGCAGGATATGACACAAGGTCAATTTTTTAAGCGGAGTTTAACAGGTTTGAATTCAGAGTTTTCCTTCTCCTAGACTAGTTGCCTAATCAAGGCTTAAGAACCTAGTCTGCCCTACTATTTACCCATAGCTGGAGGGAGAGAATAATTGGATTCATACCTTTCCCAAGGGTATTAGTGCTATGTGAAATGCAATCAGTCTCATCCAGGATTTGAACTCGTGTCACCAAGTCCGTGTCCATTTCCTGCGACAATAACCATTATACCACGGGCACCTTCGAAATGTTCAAATTATAGTTTATCAAATATTGGTGTGTGTGTGTGTGAGAGCAGTTATTATCTATGTGTATGGAAGTAGACTCAATATTAACAGTGTCCTATAGGCTATATGTGTATGTTGATAAAGTATTTTATGCAAAGTACTAATACACCAGCCTTTTATCTCTTTCAGGTTTTGCCGAAGAGTCTGAGGTTGTTTGAAGGTTTTTGGCAGATAGGGAGAACATGAGAAGAAAGAACTGGCATATTATACACGTGCCCATTGTATGTTTCTGGAGCTATGCGTTGCTAACTGGGGTTCAGAATGTAAGAGAGAAAGAGAACTGTCTCTGGAAGTCAACATGCAAGAGCAGGTTATTGGAAGTCTAGAGTATATATAGCTAATCCTTGTCATGTGGTTGGCTCCAAACACACCATTTATTTTGCGCTGGATAAAATCAAAGGTGCCGATGTAGTTGGGAGCATAAATCACGTAACTTCCCTGACCAATAGGTTACTGAAACTAATTAGTTTACTGATGTCCACCATCTTTGTTTCAGGAACAAGTGAATCAGTAACCTATTTTCAAGAATTTTCTTGTATCACAGCCATTTAAAAAATATAGGAGTGTAAATCCTATAATTAGAATACATTGACTTTATCCACTGCAGAGGAGTAAGACACCCCCCCAAAAAAAGTGATGTCCTGGGTATGATGCTATACTAGTTCCTGTTCTGGAGAGCGTAGAATACTCCTTCATTGCTATTACTCCCAGATCCACTCGGAAATAATAGTACCGGTTAGCAATACTTGATATCAATCATGTGGTAAAAAAACTCAAACTATACAAAAAAAAAGGTATACAAACGTCCAAATGTATGCAATTCCTTAACATCTAGGCATAAAATAACCACAGACGAGTTGACATGTCATTAAAATTAATCAATCTAGTGTAGCAAATCATGTGTAGAACAGGAAAAAAAATCAAAATTACTTTCTAATTAAAATATTTCACAAAAACCGATTTTAATAAGTAGGGTATAAAAGTCAACAAAAACAACATTCTACAAATTTATTGTTTGATTAACAGACATTTTATCCTGCAAGTTGAATTTTTTGGAATTAGCTCAACCATTATTGGACATTTTAATGTTTCGAAGTGAAACTTAGACACACCGTTGTGTTATAACAAACAGCGGATGCGGGGGAGGGAGTAATAAATCTATCTATAACAGGAACTTTATTTATGAAAAAATACAATAAAATGTATAAAAGTTTTAATTCAGAAATAGAGATCTTCAAAAGTTAATCATCCATGTAAAACGATAACTCAGTAGAAAGTTTAAAAGAAAAAGAAAAAAAAAAAAAAAAAAAAAAGAAAAAGTAAAGTCTACAGAAAAATGCCAAACCCACATTTCAGGGAACGGGGCAAGTAGACTGATGTTACGCACGAAGACTATAACAATGTTGGGTAAAAACTGATGTCTATCAAAAATGTTCCAGTTTCTCAGTCAGAGCATCTAGAAGAAAAAAAATTTGAATAGAAAATAAAATTTTAAAAAATAAGAAAAAAAAAAAAAAGGGTGTTACTCTTAATTAAGATTTTAGAAGAGAAAAAAAATAGTCAAGTCATAAATGAACCATAACGCCAGAGTTACTTTTGCTAGAACAATTACTCACTTCTTTCTTTCTCTCCAGTTGTGTGCGAGATATATCATATAAAAATCTAAAACAAACGGAAGTATACTTGGCTGCTGCATTAATACTAGTTTGATTCAATCCTCCAGAGAGGATGAAAATTGCAAACTTCAGATGTGGTAAGTTTGTTTTGGAGTGGTGTAATAGTTAGCAAGCAAGATTAGAAGACTATTGTTATCGAGTTTGATTCTCACAAGGTTTCCCCATACTTCTAACCTTGTGCAACAACTAGGCTAAGCTTAGTAAATAACCAAAACGTTATACAACTCTGCCGGACAGTGTTGAGCACTTTTTTTTTTTAATTTGTTTTTATTCTTTAAAAAGTTGTTCACTTAAACATTTATTTTGAAACACGCACATGCGTATGAATAAGATCATTTCATTTCAATTTATTTTCATTAAACTTTTTTTTCTAAAAATGTTCTGGTTTGTTGGTTGGTTGTTTTGTTTTACGGTGTATCAACCCTTTTCGGGTCACTTAACGCCGAATTAAATTTCAAACAATTCAGTTTAGTATAAGTACAGTTTTTGTTTACAAACAGTTAAATGTCAAAACAGTTCTATTTCAAACAATTCAGTTTAGCATAAGTACACAGTTTAGTTCTATTTGACCCATAGATAGGACCCTATCAGGTGCTACCACTCGGAGGCCAGAGTGGATCTGGGAGCGATGGCAATGAAGGGGTACTTTGCATTCCCCAAAGCTCCAGCATTACTGGAGCCTCACCATCTGACTGTTTAGTGTCATATCGGGACACTCGTTGAGGGTCTTACCTCTCTGCAGAGATGCAATCGGTGTATTCTATAGCCCCAACCGATTGGGTAACCAAGATGCTCTGGTCAAGCCCAAGAGCGGCATATGTCACAGTTCACGTAGATTATTGGATACAGGAACAGAACAATTCAACAAAAAAAATAAATTAGAAAAACAATCAGAAGTTGGTTTTTATAGCCTTAAAAGGCAATTTGCGTAGGAATTTCAATAAGCTTTCTAATTTAAAAACAATTTTCAACTGGCATTATTAATTACTATAGTGACTAACAAGGATTTATTTATTTTGTAACCAGTTAATCTTTTTGTTTGAACGTCATTAAAATGTTTCTCTTTTTTAACTCCTTACCTACCGAGTGCATGGGTGATACGGCCTTATGCCACATCTAAGCAAAATGTTTAGTAAATTACTGCCGAGTGCATGTGTGTCAAATGCCTCTCCCCACTAACGGGTGCAAACTGAAAACCATACTCGGTTCATCCTTTGAATGCTAGAATACGAGAGACAATACCTAAATTTTGAATAATACATTAGTAGTTTCATTTAAGAAAGTAACAGCAGATTTTTTGCCGATGTAAGAAAGCCAGTATACTCGAGAGCCATACGTAAGAGATTTAAAATAGCCTTATCGGCTCACCCTCCCCCAAACAACAACAACATGCGTCCTGGATAGGACACTAAACCATCTGATGCTTAGAGTCTATTCCTGGAGCTTTAGGGAATGTGGAGTACTCGTTCATTGCTATTACTCCAAGGTCCATTTGGAGTGGTCGTACCTATTAGGGTCCAATTCATGGATCAAATAGAACTATTTAATCATTTACTATATTAGATACCATTTAACCGTGTGCAAACAAATGATTAAGGTCAAATTTAGGGGGTGTCCTCGTGGTGTAATGGTTAAAGCGATGGACTGCGGAATCGTAGTACGCGAGTTCGTACTCCAATCGCGCTATTACGTTCACTTTCGGGCAAATACCCTTGGGAAAGGTATGAACCCCCTTATCCTCCCAGCTATGGGTTAAATAGTACCACTACTGTTCTTCTAGGAGAATGGCTTTGGCATTAAATAACCTAAAAAGAGTTGATATGCCATTAAAAAAAGAAACCAAACCAAAACAAATTTAATAATTAGTATTATATAGCAATACTTGAAACTATTTAGCGTCCTGAGTATGACATTAATTGGATCTGATGGTGAGACACCAGTCTTGGAGTTTGGGAAATGTAGAGTACCCCTTCATTGCTATTATTCTCAAGTCCACTCTGACCCAAGTAGTAGTACTTGTTAGGATCCATTTGTGGGTCAAATAAAACTGTTGTCTTTTACTATGGATTATTATTAACGTTAAATAGAATTATTAGTGTTGAATATCAATACTTGAAACCATTCAACTGTGTGCAAACAATTTTTAAAAATAAAGTAACGGACAAACTATTCACACACACATTATAAAGGTATTTTTCTGTATTCGTTTCAAACCGCTATTTTAAATTCATAATTCCCACCCCAAAGATGACAAAAACACTTTCTACCTAAAATTTTCGTAATTTCATATTTTAAATAATCCCTGACGAAACGCGTTGGTGGATCTAATTAATAAATCTTTTCTCATCCATTTATATCTATTTTTTTTTTCCATTTTATATATATAAAACCAAATCACCTAATAGAGAGATTTAAAAGTAAGGGAATCGATTGAGCCAAGACCAGTGCTGGGATTGCATAGAGACTAATTAGGTCTACAATACAGGGGCCCCTCGTCTCGAGCCTCTGATAAAACTAAAAAAAAAATATCAAGATATAAGTATAGGTGATTTTATTTTCAGATTTAAGAGACTCCTTTGAACTAATTTGAAACAAGTTAGATTATTTAGGCCCTTCTAATTGGATTGGGTCTTATATTCGATGCAGCTTTTTAAATCAGCCCCATTTTAGATTTTGATACATCTTTTTTCATGTATACATATAGATCTTTTTTTATGTAGCCTTTTAGTTATGCAAAATTTTGTTTACTTTGCTCAATTTTACGCTTTATCTTACATAAAAAAGCATCATGTAAATTTTTTTTAAAGATAAGAGTATAAGGCGAACATTCATAATGAAGGGGACCCGAATTCTTTTAGCTAGAGATTTCTAAAGGTTTACACCGGTTCGAAGACCTTATTTTTAATTCCATACAATGTGCTTTTAACAAGAGAGTAGATTTAATATCGAGTTTCTCTATGTCGAGACTCGACTCAATTTGTAAAAATGCACAATATACGCATTTAAAAATATAAAATGTCATTTGACAACGAAGTTAAGTAAATCCAAATTTAATTATGAGATAAATATAATTATAGCTTCTTTACTCAATACATACCAAATGCAAGATGTCCTTTTTTTTTTTCAATCTAATATTTTAAATATTCATTTCTTTCATTTGCGAACCAAATCATTTTGTCGAATAATCACGTACTACTTTTTAATGAGAAAATAATGTACTGTGAATTCAAGTTATGACAGTTTTTTAGGATTTTTCCTTGTTTACCGAATGTTCATAAATAGTCTGTGTATGTGATACGAAGAAGTTAGTTTACTCAGCTTTTTGCTTAGATGTGCCACAAGGCCATATGAATGGGGCACCTAATGAGACTCAAACTCACTCGTGTAGGTTTGCTAGTATAGCTTGCTAACCATTACACCACCAGAGGCGCCCTGATACGAAGAAGGTTGTCTAATAACTGAAATCAATAATTTTAATTAGGTCATATTTCCAACACTATCAAAACTGGGATTTTAACCAGAAAATAAATATTTCCTTTAATTATTCAAATCGAATATTGGAACCGACAAGAATTCTTTTTTATAAAAATAAAAAATAAGTACACTTGGAGGAAACAAAGTCCTGGACCCAAATTTCATCTCCCCAACGCACATTTTTCCAAATTCAATATTTCTGCTCATAACAAAAATAAAAAAAATGATATTGAGTGAAAGAGAAGAAACAATTAAGATATATAAATCTTCGCTGAAATTCATTAGATGTGCCTTCCCCCATATAGATTTTAATGGTCCTAATTTATTAAACCCTTAAATATTCTTGGCGTGTCACCAAGAGATATTGATGCATTAGCAAAAGAGAAAAAAAATTGTTTGAAGTCAGAATTTTGAATAATCAAATTCTAAAAAGAAAAAAAGAAAAAATATATACATCTCAAAAGATGCCAAAATGCAATTTCTTCGTCTCAGGGGTGTATATAAAGTTGACTACCCCTCCCTCTTTTAATAGGCGTGGGAGAGGAAAATAGTAAGCTAGGGGTAGAGATTATTATGAACGAAAGCGGGAAAAAAAGGGAGAGAGATAATTGAAAGAAAAATATGACAGTAGATGCTTAAAAGAGATGGTATTACATCTAACACAAAAGTGGGCGGGGGTTCTAGACAAAAATATCAGTGTCCAGTGTATGGTATCCACAAAGGTAGAAATAAACTACTAATTCATCTAAACTAAGTGTACCAGTTTGATGGACTTGCTTTAAGCTCTGAAGATCCTTGGCATAAAAACTGTTAAAATTATCAAAAAACACATAAGCATTCCAGCTGTCCCAAGCATAAGCCTTCAAAATGGAATCTCCATAGCGCAAAGAACAGGTCAAAACATCTGCTACTATTAAGCTCAATTCATTACAAATTGAGTATCATAAATAAAACCTCGTTGAAAAAAAAAAGGCATTGTAGAAGGTTTGTAAATTAGTTGGGGTTTTCCCCCTCCAAGTAAGGATACTCAGTAGAGATGGGGTTAGAAATGTGAACAATCTAAATTTTGTTGATAAAAAAAAACTTATCCCGTAACCTGGTTGGTTGCTTGGTTGGGTTTTTATAGCATATCAACCTTTGTGGGTTATTTAACGCTAAATCCATCTTTATGCAAATAATCAGTTCTATTTCAAACAATTCAGTTTAGCATGAGTACACAGTTTAATTATCAAAAACATTTCTATTTCAAACTATTCAGTTTATTCTAACAGTTCTAATTCAGCTAATTCAGTTTAGTATAAGTACAGATTTTGTTTACACAGTTAAATGTCAAAACAGTTCTAGAGTAAAGAATCCAATTTAGCGTAAGTGCAATTTCAATGTCAAAAACAGTTCAATTTCAAACAATTCAGTTTAGGATAAGTACGCAGTTTAAATAAAAGTACAGTTTAATTGCCAAAAACATTTCTATTTCAAGCTATTCAGTTTAGTCAAACAATTCAGTTTAGCATAAGTATACCGTTAGTTCTATTTAACTCATAGATAGGGCCCTATCAGGTGCTACCACGCCGGGCTAAAGTGGACCTGGGAGCAATGGCAATAAAGGGGTACTCCGCATTCCCCAAAGCTCCAGCATTACTGGAACCTCACCATCAGATTTCTTAGTGCCATATCCAGGACCCTCGTTGTAGGGGGCGATCTTACCCCTCTGCAGAGGTGCAGTCGGTGTATTCTACAGCCCCAGCCGACTGGGCAATAGTTTGGTAGAGGGGGCACCACTCGGGTTGCGTGTCTTGGTTAGCCTAGCGGAGCCCATTTCTCACCAAGTCTAGTTTGAATTCAGTTTTCCTTTTCCTAAACCGGTTGCCATGCCTAAGTTAAAGAGCTCAGTCTGGTTAACTATTTACCGATAGCTAGGGGAAAACAGCTGGATGCATACCTTTCCCAGGGATATTAGCGCTATGTGAAATGCTAACAACTTGTTCTGGGTTTGAACTCGTATAGTAGCGTTCACTTTCAATGACGATAACCGTTCTACCACGAGCACCTAGCGAGATAAAAACTTTGATAATTTTAAAAAACAAAGTTTGTCTGAATTTAAAACAGATTCTGGACAAAAAGGTTTGAAATTTTTCCTATATTTAAAGCATTAGTCAACAAGTTCCACGGCCAATAAGTGAGGGTAAAAATAAAAAAAATAAAACAAACTAGACTTGACCACAAAAATACAAAAAAAACCTCAACTAGTGTAAAAGATTACTGAAAATATTGATGATGTTGAAAATTCTTTAAAAAAAAAATTAACAGCTATCTGAACACATGACTATATCTTGAGCGTAATTGTCTAGATTCAAATGAAAAACATACCAACATATATAATTTTGATCACGTGACTATGTTAGGTTTTAGTTAAAGCTTATCTAAGTAGGGATACCATACTTTAACAGACGTATTGGTTGAGGGAACAGAACGCCATGGAACAAACTCAATTCTTCATGTACTTCAAAGGATATAACAATTTACTAAGTGTTTTGCTCAAATGTGGCACAAGGCCGTATGAACTGGGTACCCAATGAGACTCGAACTCACTCGTGAAGGCTTGCTAGTCTAGCTGGTGAACCATTACACCAAAACAATCAAAAGGAATGAGGAGGAAGAATCAAAGTTAAGTCAATTATATACATCCTTCTTTTATGTTAAAGTGGGCGCAAAATATCTAGCTATCTTATTAGTCTCATTTGATTTCAAATTTAATGCCTGTTATTTAAAAGCCACGAGTAGAATTGAACTCACTACACAACAATAATGTTCAATACAATTCGTGCACTAACCCTTGTCCTACATGGTAGCCGGAAAAGATCACAATTAATTTAGGGTAGTCGGCTCGAATTCATTTTTTTTTTTTTTTCTGTTTTAAATTCGAACAAAACAGATTTACCGACTGAACACTTTTAATGGTAAACCACGCACTTGTTCACGGCTTCAGACGAACGCAAGATGCCATCCTCACGGGTACGTTCCAGTTGGGTGGTATGGAGCGTTCTGTCATACTTGCTTGGTCCCAGGGGGCCGTCACCCCAAGCAGTACCTGCTTTATAAAGCTGAGTTCATGGCTTGGCGCCCCAATAGGGAAATGTCAACGGGACCAGGCATTTTTCGTCTGGTCGCACACGGTTTCGAACCGTGCATATCTCTTCACTTTAAAGTGATCTTGTGCCGCATTCCGACTCGGTGGGAAGTTTGTTAAATATCAGTGAACACTTTTGGTTTAGGATTCATCTTGGTTTTGTTTTACCTTGTACCTTTTTTTTCTCACGTTGATTCACCCTATATAGGGCAATATTAATGCCAACGAGAAGACTCGCATCAAGTGAAATCGTATTTATGAATGCAAAATTAATCCTAAGAATAAGACAGAATAATTTTCAGTTTTTTCTCAAGGTCTTAATGTGACAATCGGGAAATAGAACGTAATTTTTGTGTTCGTTTGAAGTATTTTTTAAAGAATGTGGCAACGATCCAGCAATACAAGAGCATCAAGTCAGTAACGGCATCGTCTCAGTCTTTAAATTCTTCTGGGTTATTTCTTATTCTATAGTGCATCATTAGAAAATGATGGAATTTAAACCATCGTGAAGTAATCAGGTATTATGTATGGGAAGAAACTGTTTACAAAAGATGTTTCTTGTGAAGAAAACAGTTCTTAAATAGATGAGTGTGCCATTTTTTCTGTGCCATTGAAATGTGTTTATTTTTAGTTGCAAAAACTAAAGAGAAGACGATCTAGAAATAAACTTAATCGACCTCGAGGAACTTTTCACCCCATTTATAGAACGAAGATATTGTCTTGAATTAAGAAACTAAATCAACCAGTTTTTGACAGAATAAAAAAAATACCAATAAATGACTTTACTGTTGTTCAATTAAAAAGTAATTTATTTCACTATAGCACTGAATTTTCAAAATCTAAATCTTGTAATGAACTAATGAATATAAATTATCGGAGAAATACTAATTTTGTACTTCCGGTACAACTTTATTAAAGTGTTTGATTCAATATTCAAACAATTTTTTTTTTCTTCTGACTAAAAATCAGACTTAAACATTTTCTTTTACTTCATACTCTTCATTTTGACAATTAATTTTTAAGAGGCACCTTCCCTCGCCGCAATAGCCAAATTATTTTTTGTATCAACCAATGATTCTTTAGGATTTCTTGTTTGCTTTATAAATAAAACGCAGACTAAATTCACTTTAACACAATTATTCGAAAGAGTGGTGATAAAGTTCATTAATGATATATTTAGGTTTTTATACAAACCTTTCTTTTTCTTTGGTAATAAAAATCGAAAAGGTTTTAGAAAAATGCTAAAAATTCAGGGTCGGATTTAAGTCTTAAAAGGCCCTCTGTGCTAATAGAACTTGAGGCCCTTCATTACATATGTTCTTTTGCCCACTCACCCCCATATCTGTTTCTCCAAATTTGTACAATAACAAAGCAATTTTGCACATATTACACGTATGTTCAATAAAGTGTAAAATTGAGAATAGACAAAATTTTGCAAAAATAAAAAAAATACATTAAAAAATCTGTAATTATTTACTAAGCTTGTGTAACAAGGCCGGATGTGGGAGCACCGAAGATTCATCAAAATTTGAATAGAGCCCCCTTCAAATTTAGAAGGGCCACTCCAATTAGAGGGGCCCAAATACTTAAATTGTTTCAAATTAGTTCGGTATTGCATGGGAGTCCTCTAGTCTTAGAGCATCTGGGTTGCAGCCCATACTTGCTCATATGTAAATCTGGCACAATTGCAAAAACAAAGACTAAATCCATTTTAACATTTAAATAAGAATAGGAAGCTAAAATTTTTTAAACGACTCATTTAGGTTTGTTGAGTGTATACAATTTAAAGTAAATATCGGGGTAAATTTACTTCTCGAGTATTTGGTTGATTTTTTTTTTTTTTTTTTAATTTAGCAAAATGTAAAACCTTGCAAAATTCTTTTTTAATGTGTGGAAGAAAGGACAAAAAAAATTTTTAAGTCAGTCTTACAATTTTGGAAAAATGTGGGAACGCCCTAAATATAAAAACTTTCTATAAAATCGCTTAGAGACCCTAAAAAAATAAGATTTATTTTAAGCAAGTGTCCAATTTGCTTATTCGAGTCAAATTCATTGGAAATATTCCTCAACACATTAAAATAGTTTTATTTAGTCTGGCATAAGGCTACAGTCGAAAGGTATTTAGTGACGGTCGAACTAGTGAATTCATTTTTTTTTTTTTATTGCTTTAACAGAAAAGCTGATTTTTAACAACTATGACACGTGGCGTAACGGTTATAGGTGTTGGTTCCCTAAGCTAAGGCGACAATGATCTGGAGGTTGCAAGTTCAATCATGACTGCAGGCGAGTAACAATACAGGAATACTTAACACTTGTGCCCGGTTATTGCGAACGGAATCAGAACAGGCAACCCCCGTGGATTCAATAAAGAACGTAGTTCGAAGTTCCGTATAGGTTCCCGAGTTCGACACACACCTGAAGGCCGGAGGACATATCGGCCGAAACGTTGTGAAAATAACAATAAGATAAAGATAATAGTCTGAAAACCCTTAATGATAAAAATCAAGCTTTGTCTCAGAAATTCAGACAACTAATGAAAAAATAATATCGAAAAGATTTTGTTTTGATAGGTAAAAATTTGATTTGAAATAGACATTTCTTTTAAGCTGAATACGTAAAATTTGGTGTACATTATATATTTTAAAAATTTTAAAAACAGCAGTATTAATGATAAGGAAAAGTTACAGGCAAAAGTTTTTTCCTGTATCCTGTCAGGATGAAAAAGAAAAAACTACCCTTAGTGTTGGTGTAAAACTGATACCCTCATCAGAGGGTGTGTGTGTGTGTGTGTGTGTGTGTGTGTGTGTGTATATATATATATATATATATATATATATATATATATATATATATATATATCCCGCCGTTTTTAGGGGTTTTTTCTTTTCATATTTAGAAATGGAATCTTGGCAATTAACACTTTAATTAACGTTTCAATTACGTAAAGTTTAACATACAGTAAAAGTAAAGTTGGCGACCGTAGTCGAGGGCGACCAGAAGGCTCACTTTTCAATAGCTACTACACCCAGGTGTAGGGGAGGGCGCTACTCCTTTCCCTGGATTGCTCCACTTTACCCTTGATATGTACCTTATAATGCTGAGTGTTAAGCAAGGTGGTATCAAGTACTATTTTTGAAGTCTTTGGTATGACGCGACCTGGGATTGAACCCAGGTCTCCCGGATCATTGGCGAACACTCTACCCACTTGACCAATGAGCTTACATTAGTTTAACATATATGTTCCTTTTAACCTTGTCAAATGTTAGGATCTACCAAAATAAGGATTTAAAAACGATCGGTAAATTTGACAACTACTTTTTAAATTTAAATAATTTAATAAAAAGTAAAGTAACATTTAATTTATATAGTAGTAATAAAATATCTAAATAAAAGCAAGTTAGGTGATTTTTGAATAATTAGGAAAACAAACTCTTAATTAAAATTTCAAGAAAATAACTTTTTTCACAGGAGTCTAGATACACTTATTTATTTTATTTTTTAATTGAAAGTAGATGATATTTGCTGCGAGAATAAACTAGGATTTTATCAAAATTTTATTTTATCAAAATATCCATTTAATCAACATTTAACTTTCTGATATGTCCAAGGTTAAAGAAATATTTTTTAAAGTTAACTAACTTGACGTAATCAGAAATTAATTAAAATATTAATTGGCGAGATGTCATGATTAATAAAAAGAAAAAAAAAGAAAAAGAAAAAATGTGGGACAACCATGAGGGCATGTGCATTTGTTTTGTTTGTTTGTTTTTTTACACTAACATATCGAACAAGCTTTTTCCTTTATCACCAAAGAAAAATGTTTTTCCATTAAAAAAAAGAAAAAGTATGGATTTTAAATCCTTTGCAAAGCTAAAACTATTTGTTTTCCTTGAATCCCCCACATTTAATGGTCAAAGAACATGTCGGCTAAAAAATGTCATTAAAGAGAAAGAAGCTTGGCTTTTTTCTTAGATCAGAGTGCCTGGCGTGCTCTACTTAAAACCAAAGCTCTTCGCTCCTGCATTTCAGTAGCGATCAAAGTATAGTATCTGTTCCTTTTTCAGACGCGACGTGGGAAGCCAAATCATGAGGATTGTAATTGCTGAACACCACCTCATTGTACTGAGATGTGGCCGACTTCCCAGCAAGTCAGATTTGACATGGCCCCAATCAATAAAATGAGTCCACACACGAATAGGGACTCATACGTATCTGTTACAAAAATGCTTGGCTCCGTTGGCATTCCCTTTTAGGACGCCTTAGGTGCCAAGTGATAAACTCAGCCCTGTCAAGCAGGAATTGCCTGGGAGTAAGGCCCAGCTTACAATGGCCTACCAAGCGTGACACTTTTTACAACATTGATCGTTGATTGCAGTTTTTGTTCTAATGGATACCCAAAGTTAAATTGATAACTGGATCAGAGTGCAGTATCTGGGCACTGTAAGAACTACTACTTGCATTCACCATCCAAAAGAGCAAATTCAGTCATTTATTTTATTTATTTGACGAAACACTAAGTTACATTTGTGTTTTAAATAAAAATGACATACGACATAATTTGACATGTTTGTGACTGGGGAGGGAAAGACCAAAGAAATATGAGTGAATTCAAGCAAGATGAAGACGTACTTTTGGGATTTAATTGTTGAGTTAAAAAAAATTGAAACCTTTTTATGAATACGAATAAGCGTAAAATTCTACACGTGCACTGTCTGATTTGCTTGTTGTTTGATGGCGTATCAACCTTCTTGGGTTATTTAATGCCAAATCCATCCTTGTCGAAGGACAGTGGTAGTACCATTTAACCCATAGTTAGGAAGATAAGGGGGAGATTATACCTTTATAAAGGGTAATTGTCCAAAAGTAAACGTAATAGCGCGACTGGAGTTCGAACTCGCTCACTACGATTCCGCAGTCCAGCGCTTTAACAATTACACCACGTGTCTGGGTACTTATCTTTTCCAATGCCAACTGTTCTGGAAATGGGTGATCATTCCACGTAGAATGAAAATGTGAAAGTGGACCCCTTTTATAAAATGTAAAATTGTTTTTTTTTTTGGTTAGTTTTTTTGGGTTTTTTTCCCCGAAAAATTAAAAAAAAAAAAAAAAAAAAAAACAGTTTTGAGAGTCAAATCAGAAAAATAGAATTTCCCGATGTGAACTTGAATGGGTTTATGTGTAGGATACCAGAATAAGTATATATATATATATATATATATATATATATATATATACACACACATATACACACACACAAATTTTCTCGATTAAATTTAATCTACACAAGTATTTTTTTTACAAATGTTAGTAACAATTAAGTAATAACTAAATCAAAATTAATATTTCAGGTCAGTAATTTAAATAGAAGTAACAAAGAAACCATAGTTTTATTTTCTTTCGAAATGGCGATAAACATTTTTTAAACTTAAACAACTTTTTTTTTATTTTTTTAGGAGGGAATAGTTGACAAGAGAAACTTGTTTCGTCTCAACAACAAAAAACTAGCCGGCATTTAGAAATTTAAATGAATTGAAGGAAAAGACTCCTCACTTGAAACTGAAACTTCATGCTAATGCAGAGTAAGTGAGGCTATTTAATATAAATTCTCCCAAAGAGACGAGAAAACCCAGCCGATTTTAAAACAAAAAGATGATATTTATGACTTTTGAAATATTTGAAAATAAAATCTATGATCTACCTAAAAAAGAAAATATGAAGTGAAAAATAATACTACTCTATTTACAAAAATATTATAATCAAATACTAATATTGTACTAAATTTTAAATTATAATGTGCGAAATATCCATTGCTATATTAATTTTTTTATATCAAATTTTTAAAAAGAATAAAACTGAAAGTTAAATGTGCTATTTTTGAATGATCAAAAGGGGAATTTTTATTTTAAATCTATAAAAATTTGAAAATTTAAGAGCTAAAATACTGATCCTTCCAGAAAAAGATGTTGATGCAAGTTTAATAAACTTGCATCAACTTCGTTCAAAACAGGAAAAAAATTGTTTAAGCATACAATTTCTTTTTAAACAATTTGGAAATTGTAAGGTTTATTCAATTTCACAAATAAAAACTATTAATTAAATATTGAACCCAATTTGATTTGCTAATTACCATTTTTTTCTGAACTAAGAAATTTCACTAGACTAAGTCAAAATATAAACAGCTAAACAAGCTTTCTTTCTTAGTCGCAAGTGCGTTTAGTTCTTATCGCTAAGTAAACAAAAGTTGGGACTAAGTTTTAAGTTGTCTCTTGTCAATATTTTTACCTAAATAGAAAAGTAAACTTTTAAAGTAAGATCTGACCAACGACGAGTGAATCATTTTTCATTTGGACCTTTTTGAAAAATTAAGTTCGATAAAAGTTTTGTCAAAAGTAGTTCTATACGAAAGCATTATCTCCTGTTCTCCCCACCCAACAGTGAAAGTTAAATTTTAAACTTTTCACCTATTTTTCTCTTAACAAAATCGCAAAGGAATGCAGTCAAGTGTTGTTGGATTTTTTTGTTTTTGGTTTGTTTTTTTTCACTTTCTAAACCAAATGAATAAGCGAAATCGTAAACATTTATCGTGGAGTTGGTATGAAACTTTACGAAACATAAAAACAGCTAAGTTGTCAAAACAAACAAACCGACTCGACCGTAACTTAAAAAATAAAAAAGCTTTTACCAACACCCGGAAATTCAGTGAATTGCAAATTAGTTTAATAAAGTCGCCTGTTCACAACTTCAGCTTGGATTTTTTTCTCTTACAGATATGAGAAGAAAAAAAGTTAAATTGTGTTTCTTTCTTTTCTACGAAAACAAGTACAAAACTTAGAAAAGAATGAGATGTTTATTTTTTTTTAAATAAAAGTACTAAAAATTGCACACACATCATATATAATCGACTTTTTACTAAGAAAGAAAGAAGAAAAAAGCAACTTACCAGCTATCAAGAGTAAAAATCAATAACGAGCCAGAAGAAATAAATGGTAACAAGGCCATGTTATGTTGTTGTTAGTAGATTTCCCATCTGTAAGACTGAAGATATTATATTGCAAAAAAGCCCAGTCGTTGTAGTAGCCGTGAGGAGCAAAGACGGAGTATTGCGAAAAATGAAAGGGAGAGGGAAAGAAAAGAAAAGTGTGAATTAAAAAGGTTTAGTCGAAATCAGTTACAGTCCTGTCCTTAGAAGACAGAGTAAAGAATTGTCCCCTTATTTTTCTTTCTTTCTTTCAACTCTCCCTCTTTTATTGGTTGTTTTGGGTTTGTTTGTTTGTTCGTTTTTTAATGAAAGAAAAGCGCAAGGTAAGTGTCCCTCATGACCAGGTTTTGGTGACCCACTTCCCTTCCAGCCAACAACCTGGATGGAAGAAGGATGATATGGAGAGAGAAAAAGACGTCCATTCACCACCAAGAGAGAAAGGCAACTACAGTTATTAAACTTTCAGCAGTCTGTTTTGGCTTACAGCATCAAGTCTCTCTCTCTCTCTCTGTGTACGCACACTTAAACGGGTGGAACTAAAAACTTGAAAAACGAAATAGACAAAAGTGTTTGACTTTTTTTTTTTACCGCCCACTGTGTACACGTCTTCACTATTAATAAAAACACACTTGAAGAAAAAGAAAAGAGACTTTGGTCTCAAAGAAAATAATGATCGTGTTTCTCTTTAGTTTAATCTATTTCTTTTAGAATAACCTAGATGAATTCATTTATTACTTATAAAAAACAACTCAATGAAGGGAAACTAGACAAAGAAAACCTTTTCCATAACTAAGGATAGGGAAGTTGTAGTTAAAAGATTGTGTTGCGCCAACATCTTAAGTGGAAGAAGGACTTAAAATTATCAGATTTTATTTATTTCCTTTACTATAAGAACAGTGCTAAAAATTCTTACTTTTCTAAAATATCTTTTAAATGCATTTCTTGGGAATTATTAAGATTCCCCACTCTAAATTATGCTTTTAGGTAATCAATATTCAATAAACAAAGGTCACTGATTGTAGTAGTTAATATTTCAATGTTAATTCACATCAGGGAAATAAAATCTATCTATCTCTCTCTCACACACACACACAGATATATACAGGGGAGGTGAAAAGGCAAGAATCCAGCTATGGCTAAACAAGTACAAACTGGGTTCTTTAGTTTTGGTAAAGCAACTAGTCTAAGAGGAAAAAAAATCGGAATACAAAACGAGCTGTATAAACCCAGTCGATTGTTCTCTGCTATTGATACCATGTAACCTTGTAGAACCTGTCACATGTTACTTAGAGAGGAGATAGGCACTGGTAAGAATACCTCCCATTGCCCAGAGAGAAGCTATTAAGAGGAATATTCAACATAACATCCCAATGACCTAAAAGGTTACTGGATATGAAGATTATATTTGTAAAGGAAAAAAGGGAACCATTTTCTATTTTATATATTTACCAACCCCTCCGCTCGGGCAGGATATGACACAAGGTCAATTTTTAAGCGGAGTTTAACAGGTTTGAATTAAGAGTTTTCCTTCTCCTCGACTAGTTGCCTCACTAAGGTGAAGAACCTAGTCTGTCCTACTATTTACCCATAGCTGGAGGGAGAATTATTGGATTCATACCTTTCCCAAGGGTATTAGTGCTATGTGAAATGCAATCAGTCTCGTCCAGGATTTGAACTCGTGTCGCCGTGTCCATTTCCTACGACGATAACCATTACACCACAGGCACCTCAATTTTCAGTATGAATACGGACCGCGAAAGCGTGGCTCATCGATCCTTTCTGAGTGGAGAGCTCCGTTCTGCCGAGAGGTGTCAGAAAAGTTACCACAGGGATAACTGGCTTGTGGCAGCCAAGCGTTTGTAGCAACCATTTTCTATTTTAGAGTTTTCACAGACACACATGTACGTATATGTTACATATCTCACCTCATCCCATCAGCTTCTTAATCCACAATAGAACTCATACTTTCTCCAAAGTCAGTAAAACATGGGTATAATGTGCCTTACTGACCCATGACATATTGGTAAAAGGTTTGAGTTTAGAGTTGTCTTTCTTCTAGATAGTGTACCTCACCAATGTTAGAAAACTCAGCATGCTCTATCATTTTAGTCATAGCTTGGACAAATAAAAATGGATTCGGTTTCTGGTTTGGTTTCTTTGTTTAATGGCATATCAACCTTTGTAGGTTATTTAATGCCAAAGCCATTCTCCTAGAAGAACAATGGTGGTACTATTTAACCCAGAGCTGAGAGGATTAGGGTGTTCATACCTTTCCCTATTGTATTTGCCCGAAAGTGAATGTAATTGTGTGACTGGAGTACAAACTCGCTTACTACGATTCTGTGGTCCATTGCTTTAACCATTATACCATGAGGACACCCCAAAAATGGATTCATACCATTCCCAAGAACATTAGTGTGAAGTGAAGGCAAATATCCTCACCCAGAATTTAAACTCAATTTGGTAATTCCAGTTTCCTTGTTATAGAGATTACATTGCTTTCTTTCCAAAATAGTTCTTCTAATGGCCACTTGGTGGCATGACCAAAGTAGTATAATAAAATGCAGAGGTGCCCGTGGTGTAATGGTTATCGTTGTTAGAAATGGACACGGCGACACGAGTTCAAATCCTGAACGAGACAGACTGCATTTCACATAGCACTAATACCCTTGGGAAAGATACGAATCCAATTACTCTCCCTCTGGCTATGGGTAAATAGTAGGGCAGACTGTGTTCTTCAGCCTTGGTGAGGCAATTAGTCTAGAAGAAGGAAAACTCTTAATTCAAACCTTCGCTTAAAAATTGACCTCGTGTCATATCCTGCCTGAGTGGAGGGGTTGGTAAATATGATGATAAAACACGCAGCAAAATTGAAACACACACACACTCACACATACATGCACTCACACATACACACACTCTATCTCTCTCTCTCTCTCTCCAACCAGAAAGCACGTATAAGTTTGTGTGTGTCTCCTGACAGTATGGGAGCTTTAGCCCCCAACAAATCTCATGTCATACCACACACAGTACTACGCTTTGACATAAGTCTTCATACAACAACTTTCATTCAATAGAGGATTCTTCAACAACTAGATAGGACTTTCACTCTATAATGAACTCTTAGTAATTCATGTAATTCCAGTATCCTTTCAATTAAGTTTGCTCAAGTAATAAATGTTTCATTGTTAATTTGCAGTGAATTGTTTTATATTGTTTGGCCTGAGGAAATCTTAAACCATAAAACATTTCCTCAGCTACAAGAGTCCAAATTGTGTTCCTCATTCTCTAAAAATTGTAGCTGTGAGTTTTGGTATGACAAATACATGAAGATTAACCTTTAAGTCGTCGATACCAAAGCCAACTCAATCCTATCCCACAATGCCAATAATACCCCCCCATACAAGGTGCTTTAAAAATAGCAGTTTTATTTTCATTTGAATTTGTTATACAGCTAATTTCAAAACAAATTGATGAGCTTATTTCTAAGGATTTACCTATTAACAACAGGATGAAATCAATATCTGCAGTATAAGGAAAAATAAGGCTTACTGTAAAATGAGGGACGTGATGAGAGAAAAGGAACAAGACAACAATTTGGTTGAAAAAAAAGTGTTTATATTTAGTAAAAGAGATACAGTAACTAAGAAAAGAAGAATAATTGCAAAAATAGGTGTTTTCTGTAGACATAAATATAGCATTTGTCTTGGTAACAGTTCTTTCAGTTTCATGGTGGCTGGTCCATACAAATTCAAAGGCTTGAAGAAGGAGAATTTTGGGTCTTTAAGTGCATAGAGTCTCTCATAGGATGACCGTCCTCATATGTAGTGTGCCACATGCTGTTGCTAACTCGTAGCCTGCTTCATCAGCTGGCAAGATTCCATGTTACATCATTGGTGCCAAAAGAGAAAAGAGGTCTGTTAGTTGGAAGAACGTGCGCATGTGTGGTGGTATGGCAGATGTGCTGATGTGGCCCGCAATTGGTTGTTTTTCAGCCAATTATGAGGCATGTAAAAGATGACTCCGTAAATAATTTCCAATATATTTTGAAAAGCAAAATTCAATTTAAAATGTTAAATGGAAATTTATTTTTTTAAATTTGCTGTGAGAAACACAGTTTTAGAAAAACTGAAATATTCAAAACTCAAAAAACTTTAGTCAACAAACTTATTTTGAAAAATTCAAAAATTTTAATTGTAAATGTATTCTTTTTAATTTGTCATCTATTCTAAGAGAAACTTCATTTTATACAAACTGAATTATCTAAAATTCAAAACAGCAAACTTATTTAGAAAAGTGAAGTTTTAAGCAAAATTTTTATTGCAAAAATATTTTACACAGTGCAGCCTATACATTATTTATAAAAATGTAACTACTTAACATTCAAAACAATTCAAATCAGCAAACTTATTTTAAAAAAGCAATGGGCTGTCTTCAGAGTTTTAATCATAATTTTTTAATTTGCTGTCTGTTCTCAAAATTTACATGAGTTGATCAGGAAATTATTAAAAGAAAAAAATTAATAAAATTTTTTTTTTCTGAAATGCTGAAAATTACCTTTTTTTTTTTTTCTTCAAAAGATTTGAACATTAAAAAAGAATTTAATTGAAAAATTATTGTAACTCATTCAAATAATTACAGACTAAGTCGTTAATTCATTACAAAAAGCTTCATTTTCAGTTCCATAATTTACAGAATTTGGTTCGGTTTTGTTGTTTTAATGGCATATCAACTTTCTTAGGTTATCTAATGCCAAACCCATCCTTCTAGATGAAGAATTCTGGTTGATAGAATTTGAACCAAATACAAAAAGTAAACAAATTTTATTTCAATATTTACTTATTTTTTTGTATTTTTCATTATCAATACTCTTTAATTCAAATCCTGTCCATTTGAAGACGTATGAATAATTTTATAATTTTATATATCTCCTGAAAAGGACGAACAGATACTACACTTAGATCCTAACCCAAAGGCTAAGAGGCTGGTCCAAGGCAGATTTCCTGGAGAGTGATAATTTTAACCTAGGTTCTGATACTACTCTAATCTCATGTTGGGAAATAATACTTTGATTTTATAAATGCACAGATCGTAGAGGGTGTTGATCAGTATGAAAATAATCCCATTTTAATAAGAACTATGTTATTAAGTTGGTGCAAAAATAATAACAGGTTTTTAATCATCAAATTTAAAGCTGTAAATCTTAGCCTGGAATAAAATACATTAATTGAAATAAAAATCATTAGAATCTATACATTGTTTCCAGCAGTAAACAAGTTTATTTATTTTGATAGCATAGAATTCTAGAATCCAAGAACCAAAAAATTCTCTGAAGGTAATTTGAGCCACTGTTTGGTTATTGAAGACCTTCTCTTGAAAGCAGTTGTCAACATGCTTGAAAAAGTCAGATTGTAGTCTAGTGAGTATGTATTGACCCAACAACTTTTCTATGCACAGGATGTAACACGGTCATTTTTTTTTAAAAGAGGGTACTGCTGGTTAGAATTCAAAGTTTTTCTTCTCCTAAACTGGATACCTTACAAGTCTGCCCTACTATTTACCCATCGTTGACAGTAGACCAGATGGATTTATGACTTTCCCAAGAGCATTAGCATGAAATGAAATACAAACAGCCTAATGAGGATTTGAATTCTGGTTACCAATTCCCTTTTATATAATGATAACTGTTACACTAAGCTCACATCCTGGTCTGGTAAGTTGTGTTAGTTAAAGTTTCATAGCCCAGTTCATTCAAATTTTGCAGAGTCATTTGTGAGACATGCTGTCATGAGGAGTGGAATTACCCATGACAAAGTGGCTAACATACTGAACAGCAACATTGTTGTATTGAGTCATGCAATCACATGCACTTTCAGACTAATACCATTGGGAAAGGAATGAACCCTCTTGTTCACCTAGCTATGGATTAAATAATAGCACTACTGTTCTTCTACAAGGATAGCTTAAGCATTAAATTACTCAAAAAGTTTGATGTGCCATTAAAACAAAGAAACCAAACCAAACCAAAACCCACCTTATCTTCAAGTCTATCATCTTTATTATGAAATTTTTGGAACCAATGTTGAGCTGTGCATTCATTACCTGTCCCCCCTGGCTAAATTCTTTATTGATATACCAGCAGTGTCCATTGCTTCATGTCCCACTTTGGACTCATTTAATAAAATTACTAAAATTTTCTGCTGACTGTATCTCTTGCAGAGGGGTAAGAACTCTCCAAAACATGGAGTCTTTGATATGGCACTAAACTACATGTCATGGGGAGCTTCAGTTCTGGAGCTTTGAGGAGTATAGAGTATCCCTTCATTGGCATTAGTTCCAGGTCCACTTTGACCTGGAGTAGTAGCACTTGTGAGGATTAGCCCAGTCAGCTGGATCTGTAGAATACATCAACTGCATCTCTTCCAAGGAGTAAGACCCCTCCTGAGTTAGTGTCCTGCATATGACAATAAACAATCTGATGCCATCACTCTCAGGTTGACTCTGGTGTGAAGTGGTAGCACTTGAAAGGATTCTACCTATGAGTCAAATAAAAGTTTGACATTTAAACTGAATGCAAATAAATGACTTATGCTAAGTTAAATAGTTTGAAATAGAACTGTTTGATCATTTAATTGTGTATAAACAAATGACTTATGATTGATTGGTTGGTTGGTTTGTTTAATGGCATATCAACTCTTTTTAGGTTATTTAATGCCAAAGCCATTCTCCTAGAAGAACAGTAGTGGTACTATTTAACCCATAGCTGGGAGGATAAGGGGGTTCATACTTTTCCCAAGGGTATTTGCCTGAAAGTGAACGTAATAGCGTGACTGGAGTACGAACTCGCATACTACGATTCCGCAATCCATTGCTTTAACCATTACACCACGAGGACACCCCCTCCAAATGACTTATGTTTAATTGAATTATTAGTGATACATAGCAATACTTGGAACTATCTAACTTTGTTGACTTAGGTTTACTAATCATACATATCTAAGATATATGAATAAACCGAATTCGGCATTAGATAACCTACAATGGTTGATATGCCATAAAACCAAACCAAACTTGTGAGGGTCCTATCTACGAATCAAATAGATATGTTTAACAATTATTCATATTTGGTTGAAATACTTGATGCCATATAACTATAAATCATTATAAACTATAAATGGACACGGCCACACGAGTTCAAATCCTGGATGAGACAGACTGCATTTCACATAGCACTAATACCCTTGGGAAAGGTATGAATCCAATTACTCTCCCTCCAGCTATGGGTAAATAGTAGGGCAGACTAGGTTCTTCAGTCTTGGTGAGACAACTAGTCTAGAAGGAAAACTCTGAATTCAAACCTGTTAAACTTCACTTAAAAATTGACCTTGTGTCATATCCTACCCGAGCAGAGGGGTTGGTAAATATGTATAACTATAAATCATTTGTATAAAGAATAGTTACTTGAAGCTATAATGTTTACTAAGGATTATTATTAGTTACTTGAAATCATTTAACTGCATGTAAACATATGACTCATTAGATAAAAATAATTACTTGAAACTAAATAATTATCAGTGTTAAATAGGAATACTTGAAACCATGTAACTGTGCGCAAATTATTTGTGTTAGATAGGAATACTTGATATTATACAAATGTGTACAAAAAAAAAAATCTTTAGGAACAACATAAAAAATGTAAATATGAATGTACAATGAATGCAATTCCCTAACCTCTAAGGTATAAAATAACCCTTGGTATGTTGACAAGCCTTTAAAATCAATCACTCAACTAAAATAAATTAGTGAGAACCAAATCATTACAGAAAATCAGTTGAGTGAAATTCACACTTTAAAATTGTATATAATATAAAAAAAGTAAAGTTGACGACCATAGTTGGGTACAACCTGAAGGCTCCCTTTTCAATATCTACTACACTGAAGTGTAGGAGGGCTCTACTCCTTTCCCTTGATTGCTCTACTTTACCCATGATCCATACATTCTAATGCTGAGTGTTAAGCAAGGAGGTATCATATTGGAGGTGCCCGTGGTGTAATGGTTATCACTGTCGGAAATGGACACGGCGACACAAGTTCAAATCCTGGACGAAACAGAGTGCATTTCACATAGCACTAATACCCTTGGGAAAGGTATGAATCCAATTACTCTCCCTCCAGCTATGGGTAAATAGTAGGGCAGACTAGGTTCTTCAGTCTTGGTGAGGCAACTAGTCTAGAAGAAGGAAAACTCTGAATTCAAACCTGTTAAACTCCACTTAAAAATTGACCTTGTGTCGTATCCTGCTCGAGCGGAGGGGTTGTGTAAATATGAGCAAGGAGGTATCACATACCATCTTTTTAAATTTTTGGTATGACTCGACCTGAGATTGAACCCCAGTCTCCCAGGCCATTAGCAAACACTCTACCTGCTGGGCCAATATTATATAAGTCTAGTTAAATAATAGTTTGTTCCAAAATACACTTCAAATTTCAAAATGATAAAAGTGGCTATAATTTTTGCACTACCCTGATAGTATAGTTTATAAGTTATCATTTATAAGATTTCAAGTTTCCAGACACACTAGCTGATAACTGTTTGAAAAGGTAGACTAATTATAGACATCACTTAACAATGGATATAACGTCAATGTCTTCAGGAAATTAGCAGATTCTACCACAAGAGCTCATCATCTGATCTATTCAAAGATGATTGATATAAAAGCACTTGTCTGATCTGTTAGATCATCAAAGATACACTGTAAGAAATGACTTCATTAAGACAGGAAAAGAAAATAATGAACTTTTATAAAAATCTGTTAAAAAATATTTAAAATTCATTTAATGAATTCAGTCATAAAATATAAATTGTATGATAAATTATAATGAGGATATTTACTAAGTTTAACTTACTCTGGTTCAGTATGAGGCAGCCAGTGAGGATCCAACTCACTACTCTATTGTATTGTGGGATACCCTGTGTGAACTGAAAAATCTCTATGGATCCTTGAAGAGTGTCCAAGAAGTAAATACACTAGACATATACGAGTTATCATTTACTAAGCTTTGCTTAATAGTAAACAAGGTGTGACAGAAATACCTTCCACAAGTGAACTTGGGCAAGTAGTAATGGTAGATCTATCTAGCTAATGTCTTGTCATTTGATTTTTTTTTTTCAGATATCAATTATAGTCATGGCTTGGAACAGTGCATACAGTGCTTTTGCTTATGAAATATTTTTTTAAGACAAGTGAATTTGTAATCGCTACTCAGAGAGCTTTTCAAGCTTATTTTATGTTACATTAAAATGATACTGTTCTGGATAGAAAATTGATTCAGCAATAGTTTGAAAATTTCAGAACCACGGGTTCATTGATTAAAAGAAATCCATTTCAAAGACCTCGAAGTGTTCAAAATCTAGAAAATATCCAGACTGTGAGACAGTCAGTTGTGTAATCTTGTACATGTTTAGAATTGTCTTATTGAACAAAAATGGTAAGACATTAGCTACCATTACCACTTGCCTAAGTTCACTTGCACTACACAGAGGACAGGTTAAAATGTGGGTGGTATTTCTTCAGCACACTGTATTATAGATTAGGCCACTTAGTGCAGAGTCAACAATGGATGCATGACCACACAAAGGTCAAGAAGGGGGGGTGAAAGAAGTTATGTCACCCACCTAAAACAAATAATCCATAGTATCATGAAAAAAGACTGTTTTGTTAGTTGCAGTGTTTACTTGATCGGAAAGCACAGTCAATGATAGTCACCCGAAGAATGATGTGATTGGTTGTTGTCGGAACCTTTCACAATAGGCCTGTGAACCTTTCTCTGCAGAATTGTGTTTACCTTATGAAATGAATTGAGCATGATTCAGAGCTTCAGCTTTCAAGGCGTGAGTGAGAAAAATATTAGCATGATTCAAGGAGGCTTTTCCCCTAACATTGATCTTCTTGTCTGAAAGAGGCAGGGCTGAGTTATTTGGTTGGCACCTGAGACCCTTGTGAAGGGGAATGCTAGGGAGACTAAGCATTTTTTGTATATGACTATGTGTAAGTCTCAATTGTGTGTGCTTCCCCCCGCCCAATAAAATGAGTTCAAAATGACTTGGTGAGAAGTCAGATAAATCATTACCCAATGGAATGAATACAGCACATACATATCTTAGATAATCCTGTCTATTGTTATCAGTGATGTTAGCCCAATATTTCAACTATAGAACATAAGGATAATATATTGAACTCAGAGTTTTTTTAATTAGTTTTAATGGCATGTCAACCTGCTTATAGTCATTTTATACCTAGAGGGTCAAATACTCATGTTAAGTCCCTATCAAATAGTAAGTAAAGTAAAGTTGGCGACCTTAGTCGAGGTGACCTGAAGGCTCCCTTTTCGATAGCTACTACACCAAGTTGTAGGGAAGGGCGCGACTCCTTTCCCAGGATTTTTCCACTTTACCCTTGATCCGTACCTTATAATGCTGAGTGTTAAGCACCATCTTTAAAGTATTTGATATGACTCGACCTGGGATTGAACCCAGGTCTCCCAGGCCATTGGCGAATACTCTAACCATTATGCCAATGTCTGGTAACTATCAAATAGTGTATGTGTTTTTTGTTATATATTAATAGTTTCATGTGTGCAGGTTTTGGAGCTTGTTTTATGTGGTTGGCATGTTTAATCAATATATTTTTTGGTATAAATGTATTTCTTTCAGAAAGGCTTTAATGTCTATTTTCACTTTCACAATTAGCTCATGCATACATTTTATATTCTGGTAGTATTGTTGTCTGGTGAAGGCAAAGTCACCACATTCTATCAAGATGTGTTTCACTGTATATTTTGTCTGGCAAGGTAAGCATTCAGGTGGTTGTTAATGATTCAGAATAAAAGAGTGGGTTAGTCTTGAGTGACCAATACACAACCCAGACACTATCATTTGCTCTCTGGATTTTCTAGGTTCTAGCTCCCATTTTCATAGGGAGGATTTATCACCTCTTGACTTGAAATAATTCTAGTTTTACAAACTATTTTATCTAATTTTTTTTTTTTTTACCAAACTTTCTTTAGCCTCCCAAAAAGTTGATCTTGATGGAGAATAGTGCAAAAAAAAGTGAAGATTTATATTTTTTGTTAAATTCGATTTACTTAGGCCAATTAATAGAGTTTTTAAGAAGAATATCTGGCCCACAAGTTTATGCTTCAATCCTGCTCACAAAGTCAAATGAGTTGGATACTCCTGGGTGAGTAAGGAGTTCCTGAGATATAGTGGCTAATGAGACTGGACTGAGATATCATAGTAAACGAGTTTGAACTGCAGTCATGCTATTACATTCACTTTCAGATTAATACTCTTGTGAAAGGTATGAACTGCCTTATAATCCTAAGGTTGAATAGTACCACAGCTATTCTTCTACAAAAATGGCTTTGAAGGTTGATATGCCTTTAAGTTAAGGAACCAAAAGCTCTGGGTTACTGCATTGGCAAGTAATAGGAAAAAGACAGAGTGAAAATGTTTTCAGTGTCTCCGACTCATTTAAAACCTCATCACAGTTTGGTTTAGATATCAGTTGAGAGCAGGCAAATTACATCAGCTCAGACAGTATGGTACTTCCTTGATTAGATTTGGTTTGGTTTAGTTTCTTTGTTTAATAGTATATCAACTTTTGTGGGTTATTTAATGCTAAAGCCATTCTTTTCAGAAGAACAGCAGTGATATAATTTAGTCTATAGTTGACGGGGATAAAGGTATTCATACCTTTCTTAAGGGTATTAGTCTGATATTGAATATTATAACATTACTGTTGTTCAAATTTGCTTACTATGATGTCATAGTTCAGCACTTTAGCCATTACCCCATGTAGACTCCTCCTTTTAGAGGTTTGTGAAGATTAAAAAGAATAATATTAAAAGATTTAAACAGAATTCTTCTTCCTTCCAAAATGAAGGTAGAAAATCCAACACCATGAATTCTGGCTGGAGTAAAAATGTTAACAAAGTGGGTAAATAACTATTAACAGTTTGTTTGTCATCTTTGTTTCCTCATTCATATAAAATCAATGATCAAAAAGTTTTGGGTTCTGTTTAGGACCAGACATTGGCATAATGGTTAGAGTGTTCACTAGTGGTTCACTAGTGGTTCGGGAGACCTGGGTTCAATACCAGGTTGAGTCATACCAAAGACTCAAAAATTGGTACATGATTCCACCTTGTTTAACACTCAGCATTATGAGGTACGGATCAAGGGTAAAGTGGAGCAATCTCAGGGAAAGGCATTGCGCCCTCCCCTATACCTCGGTGTTGTAGCTATTGAAAAGGAAGCCTTTGGGTCACTACCGACTACAGTTGCCAACAACAATAGCCCAACAATCTGACAACCAAACATTTGGTTTGGAACAAGGCCAGGAATCTAGAGCACCCTGTGAGAATTGATCTAACAAACAAAGGTCTGCCTGCTCAACTCACTAACCATTACATCTTATGAGTTACTCCAGTTAAATACAACTTGTTTCTTTAATCTTTTTTCATTGGATACGACTGGTGAAGGGGAGTCCCTATGCTATAATGGCTAACTGTGGCTTAGAAGTAAGTGACTTTAAACTCCACTCGAGCTGTTAAATTCACTTTCAGATTAATAGCCTTGGGAAAAGTATTGAACCCTCTTATTGTCCCCCCCCCCTTGCTATGGGTTAAATAGTATTTCAACTTTTCTTCTACAAGGATAGATTTGGCATAAAATAACCCATCAAGGTTGATGTGGCATTAAACAAAGAAACTGAAATTGATACTGCAGCTGATTTACAACTCCGAAGACCACACTGATTCCTTACTTTCTGTGTCTTCTCATTTTCTATAATAATTGGCCTCATTGTTAACATAGTTCCATCTGTTCAAGTACAAAAAATCAGAAGCACCCAATCATCTTAAACTTTTATTGATAAAATTGGTGACTTTGAGTTAATAATATTATAAACTTAACATTAACTTTGCAGCAATTCAATATGGCTTCCTCTGTCTTGAATAAACTCTTGAAAATTAAGACATTTATCTTATATCATGTGGCACCAGCCTTCTACATCTATTTTAGGATTTTTATTTATTTCTCACTTTTCAATCATCTCCACAAAAAGTTGGCAAAAAGATTTTTTGTTCAGATTGATGGCAATTAATTTATTAAATATAACTTAGTATAATTGTTGGGATGAAAGATAAAAGCAACTCTGTGAATTATCTTCTAGGAATATTTTTAAAAAAAGAAAGAAAAAACTTTTAATTTTTGCTTTTGTGATTATTTAGATTATCCTTACAATAATAAGGGTTATTGGGTCTTTTTTCCTCGACTTCTTAAATTTGGCGTACTATTAAATGTTTTATCATTAGAGTAAATACAAATTCTGATGTATTCATTTAATAAATCCTATTCTATCTCTCATAGTTTATTTAGATAAATAGATCACAGACTGATTGATTGATTTTAATGGCATGTTAATCCATCTAGGGTTATTTTATGCTTAGAGGTTAGAGAATCAAGTTCATTGTACATTCATAATTACAATTTTTGTATAGCAGTTTCCTTGGAGGTTCTTTTTTTCACATGGTCCAATTGAATACAAATAATTTTTGAGCAGATCTATTTGACCCATAGATTGGACCCTTACAGGTACTACCACTCTGTGCTAGAGTGGACCGGAGAGTAATGGCCATGAAAGAGTGACTCCACACTCCCTAGATCTCTAGAAGTGGAGTCTCACAATCAGATACAGTTTAGTGTTGTACCCAAGACATTCCCTTTTTAAGTGGAAGGGTCTTACTTCTTTGCAGGATATACAGTCAGTATATTGTAAGCCTTACTGACAGGGCAAACATATTACAGATTTTATATGTATGTATTTACCTACCCTTTCGCACAAGCAGGATATGACACAAGGTCAATTTTTTTTTCTGCTATCATCATATATATATATATATATATATACATGTACATACATATATATATATATATATATATATTAGTTTTTTATATATATATTTATTTATTCAATAACATGGATGTTATTAAATAAATAAATATATATATAAACTAATATATATATATATATTTATTATAATTAATTTATAATAGCTCTATCACAGATATTGAGCACTCTCCAAATTATACCGCATTTGGTCTGCCACAAATCCACTAAGTGAGATAGTGTCAACCATACACTTCTATATATATATATGAAGGTTTGATATCCCATAAAATACCAAGCAACCAAATAAAACTATAAGAACAATGAGAAAAAGGACTAAAACTGCAAGCAGTGATGTACTCTTGTTTGAATTTGGAATTTTCCTTCTCCTAGACTGGCTGGCATACCAAGTTTAAAGAGTTCAGTATGCCCTACTATTTACCCATAGATGGAAGGAGAATAGTTGGATTCATAACTCTTCCAAGAGTATTTGCTGTATGTAAAATGCAAACAGTCTCATCCCGGATTTGAACTTAGTTTGCCGAGTCCATTTCCAATGACGATAACCATTACACTATGAGTACCTCCTAATTCTATATGTATATACTAAAAATTGTAGACTGTGCTTTGAAGAAAAATGAGATATAACTGGATTCACAAATCAAATCATACAATTAAATAAAAGATCTGAATTGGGATTCAAATGCCATTATGAAAGTAAACATTTATAATGCTTTTTATCATTAAGGGTTTTCAGACTATTGTCTTCATCTTTATTGTTATTTCCCCAACGTTTTGGCCGATATGTCCTCCGGCCTTCTTCAGGTGTTTGTTGAACTCAGAAACCTACATGTCCTTTATTGAATCCACGGGGGTCGCCTGTTCTGATTCCATTAGCCATAACCGGGTACAAGTGTTAAGTATTCCCTCCAGCTATGGGTAAATAGTAGAGCAGACTAGGTTCTTCAGCCTTGGCAAGGCAACTAGTCTAGGAGAAGGAAAACTCTGAATTCAAACCTGTTAAACTCCACTTAAAAATTGACCTCGTGTCATATCCTGCCCGAGCGGAGGTGTTGGTAAATATGGTTAAGTATTCCTGTATTGTTACTCACCTGCAGTCAGGATTGAACCTGCAACCTCCACATAATTGTCTCCTTAGAAGCTTAGGGAACCAATGCCTATAACCGTTATGCTATGTATCATCAAGCTTCATCAGACAACTGATTTATAATGTTCACTAGAACATGACAAGACGAGGGCTATGTGACTACTTTTGTAACTTCTAAACACAAGAGTACTATAAAGAATATACATGGTGCATTTATCTTTAATGCAAAGCTTAAACTTATCTGATGATCAGTATCATGAAACTCAGGATAGTATGTTAAGGTTAGCATAGAATTTAGTTTAATGGCATATCAACTCTTGATTGTTATTTAATGCCAAATCTTGTTATATATATATATATATATATATATATATATATATATATATATATATATCAGGTTTTTAAGTGAATAGTTTGTAGGTAACTTCATTTCTAAATAAGTTAGAGCTTATTTCTTTGCTCACAGTTAAATGGTTTTAAATATTGATATTTTACTGTATTAATTTTATTTAATATCAATGATAATGTAGTATACTACTGTTGGATTTTGACAAACAATGAGGAACACATATAGATAAAAATGTAATCTTTATTTTTATTCTTCAATGGTGATACTTGTGTGGAACAGAAGAACAGTCAGAAAGAGTTTGTACACACAAAAGAGCTATCGGGAGTTGGAACAACCAGTGGGAACTTGGCCACACCTCTACACCCACACAATGCTTGTTTTTCATTGGCCATGGTTTACACCCATGCAATGCTTATTTTTCATTGGCCATGGTTTACACCCATGCAATACTTATTTTCCATTGGCTATGGTTTACACCCATGCTATGCTTGTTCTCTAATGGTCATGGCTTATACCCACACATTGCATATTTTCTGGTAGTCACTTTCTTGATTTTATCTACGGCTGGATGAAACTCTTAACTACATCTGCTGGGTTCATTGCAGGTCAAGGTAATATATTTCAATAATCCCAAGTAAAAAAAAAATTAAACAGTTCTATTTGGCATGTAGATGGGACCCTAACAAATATTACCGCTCTGAGTCAGAATACCCCAGAGAGTAATGGTAATAAAGGGGCACTCCACATTCCCCAAACTCAAAGACTGGAACCTCACCGCCAGATGCAGTTTCATGAAATACCCAGGACAGGTAGTATGTTAAGTGATATTATCTGAATTTAAACAATAAATAACAATCTGAGATAAATCATTATTGATTTCTATTTTAAAATTTAGTCAATATTTTTAAAAAATAAATGAATTTCACAATAAAATTTTTCTTTTAAAACCTGAACGATAAAATTGAAGATTCAGTTTTTTAAAGTAAGTAGCTCACCTGTGTAAGTAAATATATTTATCTGATTTTTGTGAAAAATTATATCTAACTCTCAAGGTGTGTGATGTGGTATATATAAAAAAAAGCTAATGTTGCTAGATTACAAGATAACAAGAGTATCTAAGCAAATAATGATTATAAAATGATAATATCAATAAATTATAAAATGATTCTTCAGTGAAGAATAATTAATAAAAGCCATCAACAAAAACAGGTTATTCAAAAAATAAGTTAAAAAATGAATAATACTTATTCATTTTCAATATTATTTTTTCAAATAAGCTGTTTTCTTTTTTGTTTTTTATTTGTTTAGTGATTTTTAAAGCAAAATAGACAAAATATTCTATATCATTAGGAAAAAAGTTAAAAAGATAAAGCAAAAATAAGTTAAAATAAGTTTTTAAGAATTAGTTAGAAATAATCTTTAGGAATAAGTTAAAAAATAAGTTAAAAATAGATTTAAATGATAAATAAATAAATGGATAAATAAAAGATAAGTTTGAATAAGTTTTAAAAAAGTAGAAAAATAAGTTAAAAAATAAGTTAAAAATAGATTTAAAAAATAAATAAATGAATAAATAAAAGATAAGTTAAAATAAGTTTTAAAAAGTAGAAAAATGAGTTAAAAAAAGAAAAATAATTATTAATTTCAATCTTACTTTTTTATAATGATGTTATATGTGCGGTTGATGACTTTTTTGATCAATTAGAGCCAAGCACTGCAACACTGATGGAAGAAATGTATGAACTCTAGAAGGAATATATTGAAAAGTAAATGTCATTTGGTCACATTCCATCAGAGTATTTTAATTATCCTATTAAATTTTCATCTGACTTTCATTTATATATATATATATATATATATGTAGAGAGAGAGAGAGAGAAAGGACAACAAATTTTCAATCTCATTTAAACAGAATGTATAGAGACAGGAATATAAATCATTTAACTCATAAAATGCATGTGAGTTTTTGTAGTTGTTGTTGTTTTGAGACAGGGTATTAAATCAGTTTAAGTCATCTAGTCAGATTTTATTATCAAAATAAAATGTCTATATTTATACTTTTATGGACTTTCATATTTAGATGAAACATTTGCAAAGGGGTGGCTTATCAGTCACTCAAATAAAGGAA
This sequence comes from Sepioteuthis lessoniana, assembly GCA_963585895.1. Taxonomy (NCBI): domain Eukaryota; kingdom Metazoa; phylum Mollusca; class Cephalopoda; order Myopsida; family Loliginidae; genus Sepioteuthis; species Sepioteuthis lessoniana. The sequence continues at coordinate 33,912,259 of OY757911.1, read as the reverse complement.
GATTTGTTATTCAAGAAGATGACATCACACTAAGGGTCATTAAAAGGTTTAAAAAGTATGGGACAAGGCTGAAAGTTTAAAGCACCCAATAGTAATATGTTATATAGTGGCTCGTACCATATGACTTCTGGTATCTCTGAGGAATAAAAGACTGCATGTTTCTTAAGCAAGCAGATACTGAAAGTTATCGGTCAGTAGTAAGACCAACTCTGGACACAACACCAATGGCATGAGACTTATAATTTTTGTTGGACTGTACCATTTCAGTTAATAAATAATTAGCTTTATTTCACTGTGTATCTCTTCCTTACCATGATACAACAATATATATATATATATATATATATATATATATGAAGTTCAGTTAAAAAGTAATGATTGTCCTTCTTTAACTATGTGAGATTTAATTGTTGAAAGGCACAAAGCATAATGAAATGAACAGAAAATCCCAAAATTCCAAATCTAGTCATTAACATTGTCTCTTTCATCTCAATCTTGATATTTCACCTTTGAATGAGGGTGATGTGGGGTTGATGATGGTGTTGAGCCCACAAACGTTTGATAGAAGCGATAATAGCTGAGACAAGGAGAACAAGGATAAGGTGGTTATGTTAAAAATCACCAATTTTTATTCAGCAAAAATAACAAAAAAGTGTTAAAAAAAAAGTTATGATAGACTACCTGAAGGGAACCAAACTGTATTATGGTTGGTGGGACAGGTCATTGGTTAGAGAGTGAGGTTGCAGCTGCAAGGTAATATTTACCAACCCCTCCGCTCGGGCAGGATATGACACAAGTTCAATTTTTTAAGCGGAGTTTAACAGGTTTGAATTCAGAGTTTTCCTTCTCCTAGACTAGTTGCCTAACCAAGGCTGAAGAACCTAGTCTGTCCTACTATTTACCCATAGCTGGAGGGAGAATAATTGGATTCATACCTTTCCCAAGGATATTAGTGCTATATGAAATGCAATCAGTCTCGTCCAGGTGCAAGGTGGCTGGTCATTAGAATAAGTTGCAGCTGTGAGGTGGCTGGTCATTATTAGTCATTGTTGCTTCAAGCTATTAGACTGGCTGTGCCTCTGGTTCAGCTGCTGTTGTGGATGATGTTTCAAGGTCCAGTGAGGAGTCTGCTCTAGAATAACACCTATGTAGTTGGTTGTCCTAAAAAGGACAGTTGTTGTAGTTAGAGAAAAGTGTCCTGAAAAGGACAATTGAAACAGCAGGATCTTCGAGTTGGTAGGAACAGCTGAAAGGAGGCTAGAAAGCTGGTTCAAGGCAGGAATAGTAGGAGTGGTGCAGTGCAGCTAAAACAGATACTACACTTAGTTTCTCTTTGCTCATGTTGAGTAGCTGTGTATGATGTCTGAATTTTAGCATTGAATTTAAGCTACTGGCAGTAGTAACTTTCAGGAATTGAAAGAAAAGTAGCTTCAGGCTACAAGGGCTTCATAGGAGCTTCTTAGTTGTTTGAGTTACTTTTTTCACCGCATCAATATTAGAGTACTACTGTGCTATAGGTGCCTCTTTCACATAACCAAATTGATAAAAGTCTGAGGGAGTCAGGTTAGGATTGTAAGGTCAATTAGCCAAGGTTGTCCAGCAATTTTCTGTGGTCACTTGTCTTGTCTTTAAGCTGGTGTTAGATTTTTTGCCCTATAATATCCTAAACAACTCTAACTCTTATGTGAGCACTTTGTTAACATTATGAAGCAAAGCTTCTATGAACTAGGCCACATTTCAGAATTTTTTAGGTTTTACAATAATAGCATTACTTTTTTATGCAAAAATTTTTCTTACTTTAATTCCTTTTATATATATAATAGGGCATCAATAACTTGACAGGCTGGAATATAGCTATTAGATGAATTTTTATTTGAAATTTTCACTTTTCAATTGAATATCAATATAATGCTAATGTATATATTTAATAATCATAGATTGATCTTAATATGTAAAAGTGTAGGTATTACAACCATTATTTCTCTATTTGATTAATATGGTTAAAAGGTAAATTTAATATATTATCATGATTTGAATTTATTTCTATGTCAACATTTAAACATAATTTTGTTTCTCATATTTGATAAAATCTTACTATCTTTATATTTCACAATGTAAATTATTTTCTTCTCAGCATAAATTGCATCTATCATACAAACTACTTATTGAAGAGGATTTTTGAATAATTTTCCAATTTATTGTTGGGGTTCATCCTTGATCTTTTAACTTACAATAATATTCAGATAATTCAGTTTGGTTCCTGAGTAATGGGCAATTAAAAGATTGTTTAAATTGTAATGTAAAATGTACACCCCAGTCTAGTGGTGAAAACTCTAAAAGAATATTATATTACATCTGATGATGCAGTCTTGCAAAAAGACTGTTGAAATAAATTTATAATAGAATATATCTGTTAAGTTTTACTTAAAATTATGGATATATATATTGTGATGTTGCAAAAATAATTATCCCAGGGTAAGAGCCCATTTTATGCGCATGTGACGTCGAGGGCAGTTTGGCACTTGACACTCCGCAAAATAAGTCCCAGTCAAGACTCCTATTTCGGGCATATGGTAAACTGGCAAATAATGTGGAGGTTAATTTGGGGCTAGACTGATCTCAGACGTTGGTAAGGGGGTGCCAATTCGCTTTCACATCCACCACCAAGTCCTTTGTCTTCCTACCCCCTCAGATAGCAGAAGAACAAACTTCTAGGTCAGAAAATATTAACTGTAGCTAAATTTTCAAAATTCTCTTGTAATGTTTTAAGGAGGCAATAAGACGTTTAGCGAGAATTAATGAAAGCAATACAAGGCTGAAACAGATATGTGCAAAAGAAGTCAAATTGACAGAGGAAATAACACGAGCAAAAGATTTCAACACAAGAGTGCATTAAAGTACAACAAAATTTTAATTGACGACAACCAAACAAATAATGATGAGATTTCAGAAACAGTCCTTTTTCCTTTCTCTTTTCTGTTTACAAAATGTTAAGCCAACAGGAAAGCATCAAACAGAAATATCTCTCAACAGTTCTTTTTTCTTCTTTCTCTTTTTTTCCTTTCTTTCTTTTTCTCTTACTTGAGAAAAGTGTCTAAGTCGCCGGACTGAAGCATGTAACAAAGTTCATTCACTAATTTAACTATTGATGAAATAGAATCTTTTCAGTTTCTCTCTTTCTTTTTTGAATACATATAACTTTCTAACATTTAGGAATTGTAGAAGGAAAACAGTTTAAGTTATACTTATCTTTGATGGGTTTTCAATGTTCAAATTTCTTTCTCTCTTTTTTATGGGTGATTGACCTTCCTGGAGTTGGCGGATATATCAGCATATTGCTCTCGCTGACTTCTGTCCAAAACTAAAGATTCTTCTTCAAATTTCTATAATGGGTAATGGCATTTTGGTGCGAAGAGTCTGTGAGCCAATTATTCGACTTTTCCTCTTCCACTACCCTGTCAGATCACGCTACTCGATTGACCTAGACTTCTTTCGTTCAACAGACTGCAGGTCACAGAGTGCGGGTAGCTTGACCTTCTTTCCCATACCAATTTAACGGTTAGTCTTAGTTTCTGTTGATTCAAATAAAAGGAGGGTAGGGGAATTGAACTTCCCTTCTCTCTCTCTGTAGCATACCATGTCACAATATATATATATATATATACTGTCCAATGTATACAAAGGCATATAAATTAATCTGTTGTCTATAATTGAAAAAAGAAAGATTATTTTATTCAATAAATATCTATGTTTCAACATAATTTTCTTGGTCAATATCTTTAACTGAAACCTTTTCTTTTAATCTTATTGAACAAACATTATATGGTGGAAATTTCAGATCAATAACTGTGTCAGACTATGGACTTATTCCTTCCCCCATCCAAACATCACACATAAATTAAACCATAAATTTCTGTTATTTCTATTGGACAGATAAGATGATTACCCCAAAATATGTCAGTATGATTTCTATCAGACTGTCCAGAAAGTTTGAATGGACTGATATGACCCATGAGTGGGAATATTATCCCCACACTAACAGTATTATTAGATACACAGTTCAAGCGTATGTCATTTCTCATAAATTCATTTTTCTTCTCTGTTATCATCAGTCCTATGCAATTAACCACAATCCTTGCCATTTCCATTAAACTGCCAAGTTTCAAACTGACTATGAATTTGTGTCATAAACAGATTATTTAATAAAATCTTTGTTATAGAAGTAATGTCACAAATAAATGCCACAAAAAATGAATTAACGGTCATTAAAAATGGTAATGAACTTATAATAAACCAAAGTTGATCTATTGTTTACAAGTATTTGCATCCAGAGGAAATATAGGAAAATAGAATCTGAATTGCTCTAAAAAGGAAGCTTACTGATATAAATCATAATTAAAAAGTCATAAAGTTTAAATGGAATTAAAGATACTTGCAATTTTTAGAATTGCCTCACATACTAACAAACCGAGCCAAAATTTGTTAAAACATAACTGAGGTTGTTGGTATGAAAGAAAACTTCTACATTTTTTCACATCTTTTTTTTCATTTAGATTGTATATAACGCTGTTTAATTATGATATATAATTTTCCTTTCAGAGTAAGTTTTCAAAAGATATTTTCATATTAAAAAAATTAACTTATAATCTGGTGTCGTCCATCCCAACATATTTTTCTGGATTACATACGTCTATACCTTGAAACTTCTATTCATGATTTAAAATTTTCCGAAGCAGATACATTTGAAAAAGCCAGACTTATAGAATTAGAACTTTATTGAAAACAAGGAATGATCCAAAATCTTTCTTGATAAACAAACAGAACATAAATTCTGCACAATATTTCTAATAAGTCAAATGATGTAATTTAAGACAACTAATGTTATTTTATTAATCAAACGGCCAGCTTTTTCTTAGCATAAATGGCCAACTCTTTCTTGTTATACAAATTTTCTGTAGGTTTTTATATTTTATACTTTTTACACATCCATCATTGATTTAACATCACTAATATCATCCCTCATAGCCCTGATGATGGTTCATTAGAACCAAAACACTAAAGTGTTGACTTTGCTTCTCAATAAATCTCTCCTATTTGGATTACCTTGTTATCGATTTTTCTTTTCAAATTGTCGGATTACAATCCATTAATTACTTCCATATATATATATATATATATATATCAGTACTCTGGTGAAATAAATTTATAATGACAATTAAACCAGGTTTGAGTTTTCTTCTAGTTGCACGATATATATATATATATATATATATATATCCAGTGTAATATATCAATGTAAGTCCAAAATAAAAAGCTATACTTTTTATTTTAATTAATGTCACGTGATAGCCCACAGAGACGATAGAAATAAGATTAATACTATCCTCCCGTTGGAATGAACAGTGGAAACCCATCAAAAAAGTGACCATTAAGGAAGAATGTAGGTCACAGAGGGGATATCAACAGGTGTTGGTACTCAGTAACCTCAGGTCGCTGGACACCAAATGATTGGCTGGGACCCCAAAACGGACGTGGGGACTCCTTCCCCTCAGCGGAAGTAAATAATAAGAAAGTTAGTTTTTGAGCAGGGCTCGGGGCAGACGAACCATAGCCAGTATTCCGGGTTGAAGACAAAAGAATATCTGAGACACGAGGGACCCCAGGTTCTTCAAGCCAGTGTAAAAAAATAGAATAAAGTCTATTAGCCCGTGAAAGAAGAAAGATTCTCCAGTGGAACCCCGTCGAAAAATAAGATAAGTAACTTTGGGACTATTTTCTCCTTTATAGCCAAATTTTATATACCAACCTCTCTCTCTCTCTCAATTTGAAGAAAAACAAAAGTCAAGAAAAGACATTTATATTCGTGGACTGTCCAATTATTATATGTTTTGACCCTTTGAAAGTGTATATAACTGTAGTAAAGGAATCATATATTTTTATGTTACCACGTGGTCTATGTTGTTACTTCATGCTTCCTTTTCAGCTTCTATTCTCCTTATGTTATCTTGCTTAGAATTGTCATATTAATTCCTTAAAAATATCACACGGGAAACCGGAGTTGCTGACTACTACAATATAATATTATTACGACTAAAACCTATAGGCTCATATCTTCTGTTGTCTGGGGGAAGAAGTTTAGCGGCCTGGTGGGTGTGTGATAGTGTGAAATTTGGAACCCCTTGCCTGCGGCGGTCAGTCTGGCCCTAAATTAATCCCTCACGTAATATGCCAGGTCTAATATGCCTGAGAGAAAAACTCTGAACGAGGACTTATTCCATAGGGGATCAAGTGCCAACCTGCCCCGTCTTCACACGTGTAAAAATAAAGTCCCGTTTTGGGATTTTAGTCAATTTGCCGTCACATTAAAAACTTTAAGAATTAAAATTTTCTAAATAATCACACTGACTAAAGTTTGAGATTTGTGCTCATATACTTTCCAGGTCTGTTAATATAAATGGCCTTAAAAAAAGAAATACATATATAAATATGTGTGTGTGTGGGTGGGGGGCAGCATTTCTTTATTAATGCATATTTCATTGAACAATACAGACATGTTTTGTCTACATAGTTTTGTATATGTCCTTTCCAGTTGCCAAATTGATTTTATAGAATTTGATGAGAATTGGTTGATGAAACTCCATAACTAATTGTTACTCTAGTTCTTTCAGTCTGATTTTGGGCCATCATCAGGGGTATGTATATTGCAAAAGTGATGTGACCTTTGCATGTACATTACTACTTTGTAAATGTTTATTATTTATACTGGTGTGTTGTAGTGTTTTTATTCATTTCTATAAGTTGCAGTAGTCACTAAAGACATTTAAGTATATTACTACTGGATTTGAAATTGATTCGTATCAGAATGAAACAACCCAAGCTCAATAGAATCAATTTCAAATTCAATAGTAATATACTTAAATGTCTTTAGCTACCACTGCTGCTGATGGCCCAAGAATGGCAGATAGGACTAGGGTAATAATTAGTTATGGGAGTTTCATCAACCAATTCCTGCTGGATACTATAAAATCAATTCGGTAACTGGAAAGGACCTATACAAAAATTTATAGACAAAACATGTCTATATTGTTCAATGAAATATATATATATATATATATATTGTGTAGTTGCCGTCAAGCTTTTTCTCCATACGTTTAGTTAGCAGTATCAACACAACCACTGCTTGGAAGAAACTGCATTTTGTTTTATTGGTCAGGTCTGACTTTCATATGACTGATAGCCTATCGGTAGCTGTCTATGCCTTTGCTAGTTGCATGTTGATAAAAAAATAGTTTGACGGCAACTACACAAGAATACTGCGAGCAATATTGAAAAGTCAAGGAGGCAGCGCCCTACAAAGCAGCAGCTGTACGGCCACCTACCACCCATCACGAAAACTATCAAAGTTAGATGAACCAGACATGCAGGATACTGTTGGAGAAGTAAGGACAAACTCATTAGTGACGTACTGCTGTGGACCCCTTCACATGGACAAGCAAAGGCAGGACGATCAGCTAGAACCTACATAAAGCAGCTCTGAGCTGATACGGGATGTAGTCCTGAAGATCTGCCAGAAGCAATGGACGATAGAGAAGGGTGGTGAGAGAGGGTCAGGGATATCCGTGTTGATGGTGTGACATGATGATGATGATGATGATGATATATATATTTTAAGGCCATTTACATATAGGCATTTTAATGGAAATGGCTAGGATTATGGTCAATTGCATTGGGGTGATAGTAACAAGGTTGAAAATATTAGCATATATATATGTGTATATATATATATATAAGTAAAGTTGGCGACCTTAGTAACCCGAAGGCTCCCTTTTCAATAGCTACTACACCAAGGGCACAACTCCATTTCCTGGATTGCTTCACTTTACTCTACCATTTTTTTAATCTTTGGTATGACTCAACCTGGGATTGAACCTCTGTCTTTCAGACCATTGGCGAACACTCTGTTCATTCGGCCAATGGTCTGGTTAAAAGTAAAGTTGGTGACCATTGTCGAGGGCTACTCAAAAGCTCACTTTACAGTTGCTACTACACCGACATGTAAGGAAGGGTGCAACTCCTTTTTCTGAGTTGCTCTACTCTACCCTTGAAATGTACCTTATAATGTTGAGTTTTAAGCAAGGTGGCATCAAGTACCATTTTTTGAGTCTTTGGTATGTCTCAGCCTGAGATTGAACTCCAGTCTCCCAGACCATTAGCAAACACTCTACCACTAAGCCAATATATATATCATACCAAAGATTTAAAAAATTGTACTTGATATATATTGATAGATTCTCTTTTGCCATCCATCCTTATCATCCATTACTCCTGGCAGATTCTCTTAGCTGCATCCTGTGTCTGCACAGAGCTGATGTATGTAAGTCATTGCTGGTCAGCCAAACATTGGTGTGTCCAAGGGCAGAAGTCAATTAGAGAATGTCACTTATGAGTTCATCCTTACTTGACCAGCTGTGCTTTGCCTGTCTTGTTTGGATGGTTTGTGAAATAGAAGGTACGTGGTGCATTCAATAAGTTTCCAGACTTTTTTTGTACAAGCATTTAAAATTGTCATAGACTCTTGAAAATTCAATATGTTATTGCTATACATGTTATGAGAAGACTAACCAATTTTTATGATTTCACTTTCAAATGAACAGCTACAGCTACAATTGGAATACACCCTACTAAAGCTGGTGATTTTCAAAAATGCAATCTGGCACTTTAGAAGAACAATATGCAATAAAATTCTGTTTTAAACTTGGAAAAAATGCCACAGAAATGTATGGAATGCTTTGGACTGCTTTTGGACCATCTTGCATGAATCAAGCATCAGTTTTTGAGTGGCATAAGAGATTCAAGGAAGGCAGGGAGTCTGTTAGGGATGATGAGAGGTGTGAGAGCAGTAAGGAAGTTAATACATCAGAGTTGATTGGCCAAAGGGTTAGGGTTAGGGTTACTATATTGAGGTTTTAAGGGAGTTCAGGAAGAGATTCCATCGGAAGAGGCCAGCACTCTTCAAATTGGGTCAGTGGTATTTCCAGCAGGACAATGCACCAGTCCACAACTCCATCCTTAAGCTCAGAGGCTGTCATTATGAGACAATTGAGGAGATGAAAGAGGCTGTGACAAAGGTCATTGATACGCTCACACAAGAGGACTTCCATGGATCCTTCCAGAAGTTGTTGGAATGGTACAACAAGTGCACTGCAACTGGAGGAGAATACTTTGAAGGGGACTAGAGTTTCATGCGTGTACTATCAATAAAAGTGCTCATACGAAAAAAGTCTGGAAACTTATTTAATGATCCTTGTAAAAGATATAAAAGTAAGAATATTCACTTATTTTCTTTTTTATTACAATATACACTATTTTATTTCTATGGAGAAAAAACTTTTACATTGCCAAATTTATGAAAAATGTCCAGTTGTAGAGAATTTAAATGATAAAATTTTACTTTTCATGCAAGATTAGTGCTTTTGTTTTTAAGGTGTCTTGCTTTTTCTAACAGATAGTTTTTTTTTACAAATTAAATTGAGTTGATATTTAAATGAAGTTGAAGTAGGTTTTACATAATATATGAATAGATAAGTAAAATAAATGATCAAATTAATTAGGAATGTAAAAAACAGGTAAAAAAACAGGTATGTCCAGGTGTATTTGTAAAGAATTTTGTTATGTAATGTTTATCTTGCATTTTGAGATCAGATTTGGAGTTTTTCAAATGTGTAATTTAGATTATTACTCAAACTATAAAATACTTGAATGTTTAAACTCTGAAAGATGCTTAATTCTAATGTCCAAACCTCCCAGGTTTGTACTGATCTATCTATCTATCTATCTATCTATCTATCTATCTATCTATCTATATACTCCCCTACCCCCGTAAGGTTGAGTTCTCTGGCGAAGAAGTAATTGTGTTGCCATTAGCATTTATTGCAAGCCTCTTCATATATGAATTGAGGTCTCGGTAGCCGTTGAACAGATGTATGTAAACAATAGTAATTGTGATTCATAACCGTTTAAAATTTACTTCGCAGCTAATGGCTCCTTGTGGCAGAAGGGCTAGAGGCTTGGCTTGGTGTTTGAGTCAACCGGGTTTCGATCCCAGCTACGGGAAGCTAATGTCTAGCCACACTGATGAGTTCTGATAGAACGAAACAGATCTGTCTGTGGATGACTATATATATATATATATCTGGGAAAAAATGGAAATAAATCTGTCAGTATGAAAATGTACAGAGATGAAAAAACACAACATCTTACAAGATCTTCAGAGGATGACTTTATTAATTGAATTATCTACCATCATTAACATTTTTGTTTTTAGACCTTCATCCGGGCATATGAGTTATTAAATGAAGCGAAGAAGATGAAAAAGTTTTAAAACACCATTTTTGTTGAGAGTGTTCTGTTTCACATTTGTGTCATGTAATTAGCATTCAAAAATATTTTTAAAAAATCTATCTATGTTAAAATTAATATTATTTAGTTGATATTTGCCAATTATAAACATTCCATAACATATCCATCTGCCTTCATCAATGCTAGCTGAGAGAAAGAAAAAGGCTAACATTGATAAAGATGAAGATGGATAGATATGTTATGTAGTGTTTATAATAGGTAGATATGAACTAAATAATATAAATATAACCATATATAAGTTGTATAGCCACATAATACATATACAACTATACACGGAAACCTAGTCAACAATAATGACGAACGAACACACTTCTTTAGAAAAATATACCTCTCACACTTTATTCTCGAAAGGGTTGTGAAAGGGTTGATGTTGGTTATGTGTGAGAGGTGAGTTAGAGACGGGGACAGACTGCAACATATTGACCCCAAGTTCCTCTGTATTATAGCAGCGCTTCTTCCTCATTCTGCTGGGCTGCTCAACCGGGGTCCTGAGGGCCCAAGCCCTCTGTTTGGCGCTGGCTCTCACTACGGCATCTTGTCCCCAACTGCGACTGGAACTTGAACTGTGACTGCAACTCGAACTGAACTCAGCCTGCCTCGAACTCAAACTAACTCAAACCATCTGTGGCACCTGGGTATATAATTATTTGACGTCCACCAGCTTCATGTGGGCGTACATATCTGCACCAAATTCAACCAATCCACAGGTCTAGGTGATATTCCGATATCTTCATCCAGATGCACCTGTTTCTTGATTGACAGCTTGGTCCAAGGTCAATATGTTACATATATAGATAGAAAGAAAACCTTATTTTTTTCATCTCTACATTTTCAAAGAGAGAGAGAGACAGACAGACAGAGAGACAGAGAGAGAGACAGAGAGAGAGAAAGAGAGAGAGATTATGTTACTCCAATTTTTCTTTTACATTTTATGATCAACATAGAAGGTACTACATATGCAAATATGTAAGTCAATCTTCTTGTGAATAAAATGACCTTTGATTTTGAATCTAGAAATCATTGTGTCCTGTTATGCCTGGTGGATAAATTAAAACTAGATTTTGAGGTTAATGAAACAATAAACTTAGATATTTCCATAGTGCATTAGTTTTATTTGGCATATAAAACCCACTTCAAGAGGATTCTCACTCCCCACTTTCTACAACCTATAAAGTAAAATTTGGTCAGCATGAAAAAGATGATAGCAAAATGTTCAGCATTTATCATTACACTAATTTGAACTGAAATAGAAATATTTTCAGCAAAAGAATCTTGATTTCTATTTGATTACTTTAATTCCAGCTGTGTTCTCTTTTAGACTGTACCTTTTCATTACACTAAGAAGGAATAGATTTATAGATACCTTTGATATACCAAGAGAAGTGCATATTTTTGTCCTTTTATTCCACATACACATAAGGATCACACATTAAAAAAAGCCACATACCACATTCCACTTAAATAAAATGAGGTGTGTGTTCCTTTTTAAGATCTTTTTTTAAAAATATTTCTGTTTGTTCAAGTATGGATAAAATAATGAATAAACAAATCACAAGCAGATTAGATTTTTTTCTGGTGTGTTTATTTGGTTGGTGTCATAATCTTAGTATTTATCAAAGTTCCATTTTGAATTAACATTTCAAGAACAAGAAAAATTGCTAGACAGATTTTATCTCCTCTCTTAATAATATGAGGCAGGTAATGTGAAATTAAAAATACTACCAACTGAGAACAATCCTGGAAATGATACACTCTTCTTTACCAACCATTTTTACATACCAGGGACAAAACCTTTGTTAAGACATCTAGCAATGGGATGGCACACAGAGAAAAATAGATTCATGTCTTGATCATTAACAAAGAAGGGAGTTGATGAACTCATAAGCAAACTGTTCTTACATTACCTACTTTGCTAAAACTTTTACTCCTATTGTCAACCTTGACAAAGACAAATTTGAGGAATTATAGTCAATTAAGATGTGTTTTTGAGGATATGGTTCTTTCTTATTTATCAAAACAAGTAATGGGATAAAATACAGGTAGAGGTAGATTCATGCCTTTTCTAAGGATAATAGTGAAAATCAAATTATACACAGCTTTTGCTGGAATTTGAATATGGTATATTGATTCTATTGTACACACCCCATTTCTTGACTTTCTTACTTTTTTGTGGTGGGGGGGTTGACATGGCATAATGGTTAAAGTGCTGGACTGTGACATTGTAGTATCCAGTCGTGCTATTATGTTCACTTTCAGACTAATACCCTTGAAAAAAGTATGAACCCTCTTATTCGCCTAGCTATGTTCTTTAACTAGGATGGCTTTGATATTAAATTACCCATGAAGGTTGAAATGCCATTAAAAAGAAAGAAACTTATCTTTTTGAGAGGGTTGTCAGCAGGGTGAGGAAATTTATAGAATAGAGAATAAAGACATTAATGCTGGAATCAGACTTCATACAAATGTCTGTACCAAAAGGGCATCAAGAGTAATAGAGCTTGAAAGAAAGAAAGAAATGAAAATTAATTATAAAGTAAAAGAAAGAAAGAAAGAAAATTGATTATGAAGGAAGAAAGAAAGAAAGAAAAAAGAAAGAAAGAAATGAAAAGTAATTATGAAGAGAAAGAAAGAAATGAAAATTAATTATAAAGTAAAAGAAAGAAAGAAAGAAAATTGATTATGAAGGAAGAAAGAAAGAAAGAAAAAAAGAAAGAAATGAAAAGTAATTATGAAGAGAAAGAAAGAAATGAAAATTAATTATAAAGTAAAAGAAAGAAAGAAAGAAAATTGATTATGAAGGAAGAAAGAAAGAAAGAAAAAAGAAAGAAAGAAATGAAAAGTAATTATGAAGAGAAAGAAAGAAATGAAAATTAATTATAAAGTAAAAGAAAGAAAGAAAGAAAATTGATTATGAAGGAAGAAAGAAAGAAAGAAAAAAAGAAAGAAAGAAATGAAAAGTAATTATGAAGAGAAAGAAAGAAATGAAAATTAATTATAAAGTAAAAGAAAGAAAGAAAGAAAATTGATTATGAAGGAAGAAAGAAAGAAAGAAAAAAAGAAAGAAAGAAATGAAAAGTAATTATGAAGAGAAAGAAAGAAAGAAAATTAATTATAAAGAAAGAAAGAAAGAAATGAAAATTAATTATAAAGGAAAAGAAATAAATAGATAAATAAATAAAGAAAGAAAGAAAGAAAGAAAGAAAATTATGAAGGAAAAGAAAGAAAGAAAGAAATGAAAATTAATTATGAAAAGAAAGAAAGAAAGAAAGAAAGAAAATTAATTATGAAGGAAAAGAAAGAAAGAAAGAAAGAAAGAAAATATGAAGAAGAAAGAAAGAAAGAAAAAATGAAAATTAATCATGAAGGGAAAGAAAGAAAGAAATGAAATGAAATGAAAATTAATTATGAAGGAAAAGAAAGAAAGAAAGACTCATAAAAGTCGAACAAATAAAGTTTGACATTTGGATAGGAACAAATTTTTAATCCTTTTGGAGGAAATTTACAAAGAGGATATATAATTGTAAATGGAGAATTTGACAAGACAAAGGGTAAGAATTTCTTAAAATAAATGGATGAAGGCTCAGAGAATGAAATCCTTTCGTTTCTTCACTCTCTCTCTCTCTCTCTCTCTCTCTCTCTCTCTCCTTTCTGACTGTCTTATTGTCTGCAGTTATATTTTAAACAGAATAAAAAATTCTTCAGCAGATCATAGTACTTACCATATTTTGGTGTATAAAGATGCGAGTGTTTTTATTATTCAAGAGTCATCAAACACCCATCCTCTCTTAACAAAAATACTTTTGTGGTGGTAGCTTGTTGTTCAGCATATTAAACTCTGGTCACAAGTGCCAATCTTCACTTTCCTTTTCTTTCTCAAAATGCCCTGATTCTCTCTCAGTCAGCTTCAGAAAATTTCACAATTATTTTCACACTCAGAAATTAATTGGCAAAAGATATTTTCTAACAAAACACCTTGTCTTAACTTATAGATCTTCTAATCTATGCTTCTTTGCTTATAGCAAAGAAGCATAGCAAAGATTTTCTGTTGTTTTTTTTATCAATTTTAAACTTGTTCATTTTTTCTTTCATATTAATTTCATCTGCTTTTCATCACAACTGTTCAGAACATCAGTCTTTCATTACTAATAAGCAGCAAGAATTAAAAATAAAGAATATTAAGCTCTTGGCAAAACTCAAATTCATATTCTTTTCTATGAACAGACATTGTTTTATTGATTGTGAGACAAGAGCCAATTGTGCAGAAGGTAACATAAAGACTTATTCCTTATTTTCCCAAAACATAGACTAACAGTTTGAGTAGTTGTAATATAATTACTGAAAGGTGATTATTGTATCTAATTTGGATGGAAATTAAGACTGACCCGGGAGACCTGGGTTCAATCCCAGGTCGAGTCATACCAAAGACTTTAAAAATGGTACTTGATACCACCTTGCTTAACACTCAGCATTATAAGGTACGGTTCAAGGGTAAAGTGGAGCAATCCTGGGAATGGAGTAGCGCCCTCCCCTACACCTTGGTGTAGTAGCTATCGAAAAGGGAGCCTTCGGGTCACCCTCGACTATGGTCGCTAACTTTACTTATAGATTATTTATTGTTCATGTTTCCTGTAGTAAAAGTACAGCATAAGCAATGAATCACTTTGATTATAATGCAGTAGGTGCAAGCATGTATTGAGAATGGTTTTTAAATTTAAGAACAAAGAATGCACTAAAAGATATTAGAATTTGAAAACTCTGTGTGTGTGTGTGTGTGTGTGTGTGTGTGTGTGTGTTAATGAGCATACATACATATGTGTGTGTGTGTGTGTGTGTGTGTGTGTGTGTGTGTGTGTGTGTACTCTCTCATATAAAAATATTCCCTTATATGAAGATAGATCAATCGATTGATAGATAGATAGACAGATAGATATGAACAAACGGAGATAGATAGATAGATAGATAGATAGATATTTTTTAGAAACTCCTGAAAACATAACCAAAAAGAATATTTGCTTTTTAACAAAGTTTTCTCACTTTCATAAGTTTCTTTTTCATAGACATACAAAAAAAGCTGGTTGGTTGGTTGTTTGGGTTTTATGGCTTATCAACCTTTGTAGGTTATTTAACACTAAATCCATTTTTATACAAATAATCAGTTCTATTTCAAACAATTTAGTTTAGCATGAGTACTCAGTTGAATTGTCAAAAACATTTATATTTCAAACCATTCAGTCTATTCAAACAGTTCCAATTCAGCAAATTCAATTCAGTATAAGAAAAGACCTTGTTTACACAGTTAAATGTCAAAACAGTTCTATATTAAACAATTCAGTTTAGTGTAAGTACAGTTTCAATGTCAAAAACAGTTCCGATTCAAATAATTCCGTTTAGCATAAGCACACAGTTTAAATGTAAGTACAGTTTAATTGTAAAAAACATTTCTATTTAAAACTATTCAGTTGAGTCAAACAGTTCAAATTTAAACAATTCAGTTTAGCATAAGTATGCAGTTAGTTCTATTTAACCCATAAATAAGACCCTATCAGGTGCTGCCATTCTTGGCAGAGTAGACCTGAGAGCAATGGCAATGAAGGGGTGCTCCGCCTTCCCCAAAGCTCCAGCATCACTGGAACCTCACCATCAGATTGTTTAGTGTCATATCTAGGACACTCATTGGGCGGGGGGGGTCTTACCCCTCTGCAGAGGTGCAGTTGGTGTATTCTACAGCCCCAGCCAACAGGCCAAAAAAGAAGCTGATATCAATGAAAGTTTCTTTCAAAGATATATACACTTAAATACTCACAAAATAAATCACAGCTAAAATAGAAAGCCGCAGGAAAATATTTTCTCAAAAGATATTTTGAAAAAGTTCTATTTTCCCCAGTAAGTAAACCAATGAAGACTAACTCATCAAAATATATTTTCAACAAAGTGCGTACACTTTATTCCAAGATGCTTCCAGGCCCAAATCTTTTAAACACAAGACTTACCCTCATTTTTCATCAATAATCCCTTTTCCATCAGGTATTTTGAAAAGCACTGTAGATGATCTCAGACAGACAGATATGGATTTATCTCCCTTGAGAAAAAGAAAAATAGTATGCAAGAACAAAATGGCAGCTTAGTTTGTGAAAAAGGAAAGAAATGTAAGAAAAAAGACAATGTTTTAGAAAAGAAATTTCACTGGGATTCAAAGGCTTGCACTGTCAGTTTGATATATTTGTGAATCCAATCCAGGAAAGCAATTTATCTGATTCCAACAAACACAAAATGCTCTAAAAATCATTTTCAGTTCCTGATTTTTGGCTAACCACAATTCCTGTCAACTTATCAAAATCAAATCTGTTTAACCAATCATTTTTCAAAATACCAAGTTAGTTTCATAAAGGCTGAAGTCTACAAAAGTATATACAATGACCATAAACAAAAAAAAGTGTGTTAAATAAAACATATTCCTTTTGAAATCCACCAAATCAATTATCCACTTTTAGAACAGTAAATCAGCAGTAATATCTACATATATAAAATAGAATGTTTATATATATATATATATATATATATATATATATACTCAGGTTATATATATATATATATATATATATATATATATATATATATATATATTTAAAATCTGAGTGTATCATTTTTAACAGAAGACAGAGTCTATACATGTGGGTCAGGACAAAAATTGCCCAGAAGTCATGAATGTATCAGACTGCTCAAATCCCCTGCTTATAGTGCAATGGATAGAGAATTTTTTCTGACTGGCTTGAAACCAGCTTGTAAAAAAAAATTGAGATAAGTTTAACTAATCTCAATTTTTTTTTCATAGTTGACCCCAAAAAAAGGTCATGTTGCTACACTCTGGTCCTAGAGATTATTCAAATACTATATTCTAATCGTAGATGGAATCCCAGCAGTGATACTTTGAACTTACAGTGCACAGATGCTACACTGATCATCAGCAGGAGTACTGCTGTATATGTAATATCATTCTTTCTTTTTTAGTAGAATGATAAAACATCAAAGAAAATAATCCTAGGCCAAACAACTTTGGAATTAATGGTAGAATTTCATATAACACTTAGTTTGGTTTCTTTGTTTAATGGCATATCAACTCTTTTTAGGTTATTTAATGCCAAAGCCATTCTCCTAGAAGAAGAGTAGTGGTACTATTTAACCCATAGCTGGGCGGATAAGGGGGTTCATACCTTTCCCAAGGGTATTTGGCCAAAAGTGAACGTAATAGCGCGACTGGAGTTCAAACTCGCTTACTACGATTTCGCAGTCTATCGCTTTAACCATTACACCACGAGGACACCCCCTATAACACTTGAAAAACTCAACTAATTCATTGAATAATGACAATGATTTTTTACAGAATTTCAGACTATATTAATTAAATGGTTTAGTTTGGCTTCTTTGTTTCATGGCATATCAACCTTCTTAGGTTATTTAATGCCAAATTCATCCATGTAGTACCTATATTATTTAACCTATAGCTAGGAGAGATAAGGGGAGTTCATACAAAGATATTAATCCATAAGTTAATTTGATAGCACAGCTGGAGTTTGAATTCATTTACTATGGTTTGGATTTAGGTTGAGGTGGTTTTGTTTTACGACGTGTCAACCCTTTTCAAGTCATTTAACGCTGAATTAAATTTCAAACAATTCAGTTTAGTATGAGTATGGTTTTGTTTACAAACTGTTAAATGCCAAAACAGTTCTATTTCAAGCAATTCAAATTAGCATATGTACACTGTCTAGTTCTATTTGACCCATAAATAAGACCCTATCAGGTGCTACCACTCTGGGCAAGAGTGGACATGGGAGTGATAGCAATGAAGGGATACTCTGCATTTCCCAAAGCTCCAGCATTACAGGAACCTCACCATCAGATTGTTTTGTGTCATATCCTGGAAACTCACTAGTGGAGAGGAGCTTATCTTTCTGCAGAGACGCAGTCAGTGTATATTGCAGCCCCAGGCGACTGGATAATACACAGTTAAATATAAAAAGAGTTTTATTTCAAACAATTCAGTTTAGCATTAGTATGCAGTTTAAATATCAAAACAGTCCTATTTTAAGCAATTCAGTTTAGCATACGTACACCGTTTAGTTCTATTTGACCCATAGATAAGACCTTATCAGATGCTACCATTCTGGGTAAGAGTCAACCTGGGAGCGATGGCAATGAAGGGGTACTCCACATTCCCCAAAGTTCCAGCATTACAAGAGTCTCACCAAATTGTTTAGTGTCATATACAGGACACTCATTAGGGGAGGGGTTCTTACCTCTCTGCAGAGATGCAGTTGGTATATTCTACAGTCCCAGCTGACTGGGCAATCATTTACTATGATGTTGCAGTCCAACATATCAACCTCTATGCTATGGGGACTCCTCCTTTATGAAATAGTGAATTGAAAATTAATA
The DNA here is from genome assembly GCA_963585895.1 of Sepioteuthis lessoniana. NCBI lineage: Eukaryota > Metazoa > Mollusca > Cephalopoda > Myopsida > Loliginidae > Sepioteuthis > Sepioteuthis lessoniana. Next base: position 33,893,404 of record OY757911.1, on the reverse strand, counting down.
CCTGTCAAAGTATAAGATTTTAGTTATATACAGATATATTTTCCATGTTGTAAAAGTACTCTCACACAATACATAGATGATTCATTTTTTTTTCTGATAATAAAGATTCAAACACAGCTGAGAGTTCATTAATTTTGAAAGGATTGGCCTGTACTAGTTTGATATAATGACAGTTGTTATTTTGTCATGTTGATTTCAGCACAGTTTATTGGAACTTTAAAATCCCTTTAACAAATCTGGAACAAAAAAAAACAACTTCATTTTCATGTCATAGCTGAAAAACATTTTTACCATGAAAGTATTCATTGATACATTTTTTCATGTATATCATATACAGTTCTTGTCACCATTATTAGCACCCTTTTATTTTTTTTTGGTTGCTATATCTTCAGAAATAAATAAAAGAATAACCAAATTTACATAAACTTGTTTTACCATTTGCTGTTCTTTATCAACCATGAGCTGTCAATAGATCAAAGCCATTTCATTAGATTCATTTCTTTTAGGAGATATTTAACCTTATGTATTGAAATTTCATGGGCGCCAATAATTGTGATTAGGACAATGAATAATTGTGATTAGGACAATGAATAATGTTTATTCAAGCAGCAGTCTTTCATTAATACAATTTTGTTTAAGGATGATTGAAAATTTCTGTTTTTTTTTTTTTTAGCAGACAACACTTTTTATAGGTGATTATAAAAACTTCAGTAAGATAGATAGAGGGAAGAGAGAAGTAAGCTGAGGATTAAGAATGTGTCCTTATTTGTATTTGAAAGATTTCACCAATTATTTCAAATGAAAAGTATTGTTGTCTTTAAGAATTTTTTTTCTTCTTTTTTCTTTTTTTGTTTAGATTTAAAATGATATATAAAAATATGTGACCCTATACTTGTAAAAAATTTAAAGCATCTTCATGATTTTTTTTCTAGTCTCCAAAAATTTTTCATTTTTACAATTCATGCTCAGTTACAGAACAATTTTTTAGTCAGTAATTTTTGTAAAAGCAGTATGCATAGTTTTGATTAAAATTTTTATTTCCCCTAAAAAATTTAACCATAAAAGAATCTAAGACTTCATGTATTACAGTATTCTTTTATTTAAGTAATTTTTTTGTTTACATTTAGAATATTATTTTAAAAAATGTAACCTTAAACTCATAAGTGGTTTGAAGCATTATTATGATTTGATTTTTTGATAAAAGTATAATAAGATTAATATAATTTGATTTAATAAGAATAATAACAAAAATTTTAATTCCGTCTTTTATTGCCTATTGAGTTATACTGATGAAAAATGTATTCGTTTAATCTATTTTTCTTTTTACACTATAAAAATGTGACAATAAAAGATTTAGAAATAAAAAAAATTAAAAATTTGTTCTTATTTTTAGGTGGAAAATTTTGCTTATTTATTCAAATAAAAAGTATTTGTCTTTTTTTAAAAAAAGTTTTTGAGTAACACTGAATCAAAATTGATACAATTTTTTCTAAGAAATATGAAAAGTATTTTTTAAAAGAAATCAGTTTTTAATTTATTGATAAACAATGCTTTTGTTAAATTTTTGTTATTTTCTTCCTTTTTTTTACCCCCTAAAAATGTAACATTATAAGTACGTACAATAAAATATTTTTCGTATTACAATTTCTCTTTTGGTTTACATTTGAAATAGTATTTCTAAAAAGGTACCACTAGGTTGGAAACATTTTCATGATTTTTTCTTAGTTTTTCAAAAAAATTAAGAATTTTTTTCTTTTTTACAATTAACACTAAATTACAAGACAATAATTTTCAAAAAGCATTAAATTCAAATTTCATTTGTCCAGTCAGCTGGGGCTGTAGAATACATTGACTGCACCTCTGTAGAGGAGTAAGACCCCCACCCCCGAGTATCCTGGATATAACACTAAACAATCAGATAGTGAGGCTTTAGGGAATGCTGAGCACCCTTTCATTGCCATTGCTCTCAGGTCCACTCTGATTTGGAATGGTAGCACCTGATAGAGCCCTATCTATGGGTTAAATAGAACTAACTGCATACTTATGCTAAACTGAATTGTTTGAATTAGAACTGTTTAATTAAACTGAATAGCTTGAAATTGAAATCTTTTTGACAATTATCTGGGAAAGGAGTAGCGCCCTCCCCTACATCTCGGTGTAGTAGTTATTGAAAAGGTAACCTTCTGGCCACCCTCGACTATGGTTGCTAACTTTACTTTACATTTAAACAGCATGCTTATGCTAAACTGAATTGTTTGAAATTGAACTTTTTTTGACATTGAAACTGAGCTTATGCTAAACTGATTTGTTTAATATAGAACTGTTTTGACAACTAATTGTGTGTAAACAAAACCTCTACTTATACTAAACTGAATTAGCTGAATTAGAACTGTTTGAATGAACTGAATAGCTTGAAATAGAAATGTTTTAGACAATTAAACTGTGTACTCATTCTAATCTGATTTGTTTGAAAGAGAACTGACTATTTGTGTTATATTTTGACCCTCGCCCCAGCCTAAAAATGCTATTCCAAGGGGATACACTGGGAGGAAGTGACACATTCCAACAGCCAGTAATCGAAAGAGATCGTGTGGGTGGATTAAGGCTTATGATATGGGATAAGGTGAAGGTCTCATTGTGCCATTACAGTCATGCACCGGAAGAGAGTAACCTCTGAACTGCATGACAGTTATTTCCGCTTGATGACGATTAAACATCCAATTCAAAGATCCAGTAGGCGATCATGTGGGCGTTGAGTTATTATTTAACTCAGTTGAGTTTGGGTCCCAGAGCAGTTGCCAGCAGACTCCCAGAGGGTTAGAGACGAGATGTGGTAGGGAAGGCCACACCCGACCGAGGGGGGCCTCGGGAAAGCCCCAATGGAGTGGACCCCAACATCAGGAGAACAAGACACAACGTGACGGTCATAACAGTGGGGTCAAAATATGAAGTTTATGTTCGGTCTCCAGCATCCTCTCAAATGCAAACCTTCAACAACCCTTTCGAACCCTTGCAATAAAGTGAGAGGTGAATATAATTCTAAAGAAGTCCTTCCTGTGTCTTCCTTCATGCGTCTTTATCGTTGTGTTGCTGTAGATGACTATATAACATTTGCATAAAAACGGATTTGGTATTAAGTAACCTACAAAGGTTGATATGCCATAAAACCCAACCAACCAACCATCAAATTTTATCAATAGAATCTGTCTGATCTTCAAACAGGGTAAATCTTAAGAAGAACTGAAGAGTTGCACGTTTTTTTTGTACTTTGTTATGAAGAACTATGGAAAAGTGTTCCATAAATTGATTGATTTTTAATTATTGAATTATATCATTTATTCAGTAAAAATCAAAAACTGAATTTTGTACTTTTCCAAATTATAAAATAAAGTGTATGCATGATTTTGATTCTCAATGATATCTCTTTTCTGAGTTAAAAGTCAACATGTACATGTCAAAATAGTCATGACTCTTTTATATATATATAGATACAGTAAACTCTGTGCTGAGCAAGTGATTGGTGTTTCAAGCCTAGGAAAAAGGCAAAATTTCAAATGCTGATTTTCAAAGCAAGTATTTATTACCCTCTTGGAAACTTAAATGGTTTGTTTAGTTGTGCCTCAAGTTACCAAAATATTGCAAAATTTTTGACTTGCCTTAGTAATGCTATTTCTTCTCATTTGGCCTTGTGCTGTTCTAACATAAGCTCAGTAGATATCAGTTTTCTACGTAAATAACAAGGATTTACCTTGTCAGAGATTCTGAGATGATGTATTTCCATTATTCTACAGATCCTGGATAGTCAACAAAGTGGTATGAAGCTCAGACAAAGCCAGTAGGATTAGGGATAAAGAACACTGCCTGACCATTTGGCTTTTAAATGGCTAATGTGGTAGAGGCATTGCTACAAGACACAGCACATTGTTCAGACTTCTGAGTTTGACTTTAATCTGAAGATACTTTTAAGGTGAAGACTAAAGAATCGGTCAGCTAAAAAAATTGGTGATAAAAGCAACAATTTTTGACAATGTTTAAGATTGTCAAAAATTGAAAAAATAAGATTTATCTTTATATGACTTTATTACTTATGGTCTCTTACTTGCTTAAAGGCCATATTTGATGGCTATTAGGTTTGTTAGCAAAGAGTATCTTATTTATATAAGGAGAAGTACTCAATAGTTAGTGTTTAATAGTTATCTCCCTTGAGAAGTTATAATGCTCAGGATGACTATTATTATTAAGTTGTAACTTGTATAGAAAATTGCTTTATTCTTTAAAGATATTGCACAAGCAAAAATCTCTATTATTGTTATTATTGTTTTGTTAATATAACATACATACAAAAATTAGATCATTATAATATCGATTCTCTGATTCATTTGAACTAATTTTTTTGTTCATTTTTTAAAAAAGATAAAATCTTGGCCACTGAACCCATGTGCCTTTTTCATGTCTATTCCATTTGGTAACTTTCCCAAGAATGTTTTAAGGAAAATTTTATTTGATCCATCTGGTTCTGCTGTTTTCATTCCAATACTTGTTATATCTGAGAACCAGAAGTGTCAGCAAAGCTCATCTGCTGCAGTGGATATTTTGAGTTCAATCTCAGGATCAAGAAGTGAAGAAATGTGCACTTGCTTAGTGGAGAGACAGATTGACAGTATAAGGAAGAATTGACTGTTAAGAGTTCTGAAATTTCTTCTGAAAGGTAAAATACTGAACATGATATGACCCTCCTATGGACAATAAATAAGGCTTTTTCATGATGAAGTTCTAATATTAGATAAGGAACATCATTTATGAATGAGAAAACTGAAAGGAGCAACCAATAAGGGTCGTTCAAGAAGTTCTAAGCCTCACTCAGACAGAAGTCATAAATGAATATTTTTGTTGTAACAACACACAACTACTTCTTAAAAAATGATAAAAACAAATTCAGATTTTTGTCTTAATTTCCTCGCAAATGAGGCCTATGCAAAGTTGAAAGGTGTGTGACAAATCTAAAAATAGACAAAATAGAAGCCCGAGCAGTCATAAAATATCTGCCAAAGAACAGTATGACACCCAAGGATATCTATGAAGACATGGTACGGATACTTGCCGAGGACTTCCTTTCTATGCAATAGCGAAAAAGTGGGCCATAGAATTCAAACTGGTCAGGGACAGCACAGAAGATGACTTCAGTCAGCTCATCCAAAAACATCAATCATTGATTAACAAGTTGATGCCATTCAGCATATGGTTTTGGATGACAGATATCTTACTGTCCAATAGATAGCTTACTTCATAGGCATTTGTTCTGGTTTGGTCAACACTGTTTTAACTGATCTTGGGATGAGCAAGTTATCTGCAAGATGAGTCCCAAGAATGCTGATGTCAGACCAAAATCTGAAAAAGGTTAACATTTCCAGGACACTTCTTAGTAAATTACTACTTTACTTTATTTAGTGTTGAGTATTTTATTATGTTTTTTTTCTATCTGCGTTATTTTATTAATCTATCAATACCAACAACCATACTTGTTTGGCAAAGTCATTCTGACTATAACTTGATTTACAATTAGACTAGGTTGTGACATTCAATTCCAGATAAAAAGCTAGTTTAGAGACAATAGATAATTGTCTCCCTTGGTTAATGAGGGTGGGTCCATGATGCTATATGAGAACCTAGAATCCATCTCGGACCTCTTTCATCCCTGTTCTGACTCACTACCAGCCTAACCCTAAGAATTTCCACTGCACATTAGTAACGGAAGATGAAACCTTGGTTCACCACTTAGAACCTGAATCTTTGAACCTGAATCAAAGATTTAAAGCAAACAGTTAAAACACTCTGGTAATCAACCCACAAAGAAGTTCTAGAGCGCAGCATCTATTAGCAAGGTGATGGCTTTATGTTAGGATTCTGAAAGCATATTCATGATAGACTATCTGGAAAAGGAAAAACTATTAATGAACAGAACTCTGCATTAAGATTAGGACAGTTGAAAGAAGCAATCAAGTTGAAATGTAGAAGGAAGCAGGGATCAGGTGTACTCTTGCACCAGGATAACATGCCCATTCACACTACTCATGTTGCTGTTACTGAAGCAGCCAACTTTGGCTTTGAATTGCTACCCACTTCCCCTTACTTACCAGACCTAGCTCCATGTGACTTCTTTCTGTTTCCTCAACTCAAATTCCACTTGCATGGTCCACATTTTGGAAACAATGATGAGGTCATATGAGCTGTGAAATAGTTTTTAGAGCACCAGGATGTCACCTTCCTTTGTGATGGGATTGGAATGCTTGAGCAATGTTGGATGAAGGGCGTTCATGCCAATGGAGACTATAATGAAAAATAGTAAAAAAACTGTCTTGTTTCACTGACTCATTCTGAGTGAGGCTTAGAATGTTTTGAATGTCCCTCGAATATTAGCCAAATAGACAAGTATATATCAGAAAAGTATGGATTTCAGTATAATGTAGATTTCTTTTTATAGCAGAAAAAGAATTGGAGAGTAGATCTATAGAAAAGTGTAATATATCAAATGCCAATACAGAGAATAAACTTGTGAAAAAGGGTTTTAGTATAAGTCAACTCCCAATTGGTTGGTATCAAGTCTCAAGTCAATAAAGGTTACTCAATCCAGTTCCAGATTAAATTCAGAAAGATGCTCCTTCCTTGCAGGAACACATCAAATCAAATGGCTCACATGAGTCAGGCTTTTTTCTTTTATGTAGTAATTAGAATATTCAACATCAATGGCTGATACCAAGAAAATAATCCAACAATATCTGAAAAAAAAAAAAAAATTATAGAATCAGTGGTGCTACACGGGTTGATAAAAATGTGTTATCTATGTTTCTTGGAATGAGCTGAGCCAGTTGAAATATTTGCCCTATTACTTTAAAGTTTACTTCCATTTTGTGAAGGAACAGATATCTTTATTTTTTTTTTCAGAATGCTGTAGTATAGACCAGCCAAAATATTGCAGTGACAACGAAAGTGAAAAAAAAAAGAGCAGAATAGTTTGGATCATTTAGAGTTTTTCACATCAGCATTAGCTGATGGTTTTTCACTGGAGTTTGAGTGACAGCAAGTCTCCTCAAGTCTCCAGGACTCTTCTCAGTATTCTGGCCATTCTCAATAATGCTGTCATTTGGATAGTCTCCACTCATCCACCAACTTCCAAGTCCTCCAGTCCCTTTAGTAATCTTTTAATTACTGTTCCAAAAGCACCAATTACAATCGGTATAATTGTCATCTGCATGTTCTATAGTTTTTTTCAATTTCCTAGCAAGGTCGAGGTACTTATCCTTCATTTCACATTCTTTCAGTTTTATTCTGTGGTCAGCTGAGACAGCAAAGTCAACAATTTTGTAAGTTCTCTTCTTTTTGTTGATTATTATTAAGTCTGGTCTTCTGGCCAAGATTAAA
>OY757911.1:33508485-33883485 GCA_963585895.1 Sepioteuthis lessoniana | reverse complement strand
ACCATATTATTATTCAAATAAATTAATATCTACTATATCAAAATATTTACAATATGGATACTTTGGCTGAAGTCATGAAGATGTCAAACCACACTAGATTGTGAGATACTGATTTTGCCTGATACTCTCCAAAAGTTACTCAGTGGGTTTGCCTCCTTGGCTTGGAGCATGGCCTTGGAATCTATGTTTTTAGGCCTGTTAAATCATGATTTTGCTGAGGTCAAGAAAATGTCGAATTACATTAGACTGTGAGATACTGAGCTTGCTTGATACTCTCTGTGCGTTACTCAGTGAATTTGCCTCCATTGCTTTGAGCACAGCCATGGAATCCATGTTTTGGGGTCAACTTGATCATGTTTGATCATGGAGGTTCATATAACCTGAGCAAAATTTTTTAACCATCTGGTTACTATACTGTGATCGACTGTGCTTTTGCTGTTTACACAACAAATGTTTTTGGTTGCATTATGGCCCAGTTAGAACTCTTAAGGCATAAATCCCCAAATTGCATGATCATCTGTGCAGCCTTCAAATCACACACAGTGAAGTAATGCACAATGTGTCAGTGCACCAACTACCACAATACTATTAACAACTGTAGGTACCTACCATAGCTTGAACTGCTTCTGTCATGTGATATATGCTTGTAAAATTAGCACATAGCAAAATATTGCAAGACTTTTGACTAACCCTAGTATAATAGAAGTTTGCACAAATCAGTTGACAAACTGGTTTAAATTTAATAATGTTTTAAAAAAGGGGAGAAAACCAAACATGGCAGCTTATGCTTTAAGATATGAATTATTCATGTCAAGAAGTAACAAGAATTCATTGAGATAAGCCTAGTAAAGATTAGCATGTTAGTCCAGGTGATATTACTTGGGAAATACTGACAATGACTCAACTGATTTTTTTTACAATTGAATTGTTGGATATTATCTTCTTATATACTACTGCTGCTCCTCTATAAGAGTGGCTTCTATAGAAGAGAATAAAACAGCCATGGAAAGATAACCATGACCCACACTCAAACCAGACCGAACCCCTCTTAAACTAGTAGACAAATTCACTTACCTAGGAAGCAGCGTCGCATCAACCGAAAAGGACATCGACATGAGGTTAACGAAAGCATGGACAGCTATCAGTAGGCTATCGATTATATGGAAATCAGACCTAACTGATAAAATGAAATGCAGTTTCTTCCAAGCAGCAGTCGCATCGATACTGATATATGGATGCACTACATGGACTCTAACAAAACGGCTGGAGAAGAAGCTAGACGGCAATTACACAAGAATGCTGCAAGCAATCTTGAACAAGTCCTGGTGGCAACACCCCACAAGACACCAACTGTACGGCCACCTGCCTCCTATCACGAAAACTATTCAAGTTAGACGAACCAGACATGCAGGACACTGCTGGAGAAGCAGGGACGAACTCATAAGTGATGTATTGTTATAGACTCCCACACATGGCCATGCAAAAGCAGGACGACCAGCACGAACATACATTCAGCAACTATGTGCGGATACGGGATGTTGTCCAGAAGACCTGCCTGAGGCGATGAACGATAGGGAAAAGTGGTGAGAGAGGGTCAGGGATATCCGTGCTAGCAGCATGACATGATGATGATGATGATGATCTTCTTATAGAGTGGAAGTCAAACCATGTATTGAAAGTAACATTTGAAAATTCAAAGTTCTAATAAATCACAAATCATGTGACCACAAAAACTATGTTAAACATACCATGTAACAATAAAGTAATTCACAAAACACATTCTGAGTCAGCTAGTATATATATATATATATATATATATAAGCTGACCTATTTGGACATTTAGTAGTGTCTACTTGGATGTCTATCTGACGCCATGCCACTCAAAATAATATTCTAGCTAAACAGACTTTCCTCTACACATTATACCTCAGAGAACTTTACTGACATTTGAACTTCTGTTCATTCATATGATGGACATTATTACAAACCTGTTCTTAAAGTATTTTGCATCTATTTTCTTTTAAACTACTGTTTGTTTACATGCTAGTTTTGGATTACGTCATATAAAAAAAAGGATTCACACTTATCATAATGGTCATCATCATAGGAAATGAAATCGGCAACCTGAGTTCAAATCCTGCAGGAAGCTGTTTGCTTTTCACTTTACTCTAATGCTCATGGAAAAGGCATGAACCCATCACTTATTCTCTCAAATATAAGTAAATAGTAAGGCAGACTAGGTTCAATTACCTTAGTAAGGCAATCAGTCTAGAAGGAAATTTTTGAATTCAAACCAGCTTTTTTAGTTGGCGACCGTAGTCAAGGGCAACCTAAAGGCTCCCTTTTCAATAGCTATTACACCCAGGTGTAGGGAAGGGTGCTACTCCTTTCCCTGGATTGCTTCACTTTACCCTTGATACATACCTTATATAGCTGAGTATTAAGCAAGGAGGTATCAAGTACCATTTTTAAAGTTTTTGGTATGATGCGACCTGGGATTGAACCCATGTCTCCTAGACCATTGGCGAACACTCTACCCACAAGGCCAATGAGCCATACTTTGCTTAAAAATCGATCTTGTGTTGCATCATGCCTGTGATGGAGTGTTTGGGTAAATATATCATGCATACATCTATTGTGAAAATATGATTAAATATATTGTTTATTTGTTTTTGGTACATTGACTTTGTTAAGCTGCCATTTATTCCAGAGTAAACTTGGCATGGCACTCAAACAACAACCAAATAAGTTACAAAAATATTCATACATAAATCCACTTTCCTTTTGTAGTATACTGCCACTGGATCTTGACAAACAACAAGGAACACATATATATAAGAATTTAATCTTATATTTTTATTCTTCTACAGTAACACTCATATGGAGCAGGAGAGCTGTTGGAGAGAGTTTGCACACACAAAGAAGCTGTTGGGAGTCAGAACAACCAGTGGGAATTAAACTTCAGCCAAAATGTTAGACTTTATATAGTCTTAAAACTCCCATGCTACCCTCATGGCTATGCCTCTTTATCAACACAATGCTTATTCTCCATTGGTCATGGCTTACACCCATACATTGCTGCTTTTCCAATAGTTGCTTTGTTGTTATTATCTATGACCTGATGTATCTGTCAACTACATCTGCTAGGTTCATTGCCAGTCAATGCCATATGTTACACTATTACTCAAGTATTTTCTCTGGCCTATCAGTGGGGCTTGGAATACACTGACTGTATTCCCTACTGAGAATAAAGTCCTCACCCCAAGTGATAACCCAAGTATGACACTAAACTGTATCTGATGGTGAAGCTCCAGTTCTGGAGATTGGGGGAGTGTGAGGTACCCCTTCATTGCCATTACTTCCAGTTTCATTCCGACCTTGAGTAGTAGTACCTGTTAGGGTCTCATCTATGTATCAAATTGATCTGTTTAAAAATTCTTTTGTATTTGATGGGATCATGTGTTTAAAAATCTCTTAAGAAACAACTACATAAAAAATATAAGTATGAATGTACTATAAATGCATTTTCTTAACCTCTTCGGCATGAAATAAGTATAGACGGGTTGATAAGCCATCCAAATCAATCAAGTAATCATATTTTTAAAAATTTTTCTTTACATTATTCTCCATGGGCACCATTGTGAACTGGCAGGTCTTTAAAGAACCTGTGACAACAAGAAATCAAACACTTTCATTATCTTTCTATCCTTTGAGAAATACATTGTTAAATACATGACTTGGTTTTGATACATTTTTTTTTTTCGTCTCTAATGGTTATCATTGTAGGAAATTGAATTGGCAAACTGAATTCAAATCCTGGACAAAGCTGTTTGCATTCTGCTTAATTCTAATGCTCTTGGAAAAGGCATGAATCCATATGTTCTCAGCCTCTCCCACTCCACTGAGCTTTGGTTAAACAGTAGGGCAGAATCAGTTTTATAGTTAGGTAATCCAGCTTTACTTTGCTTAAAAATTGACCTTGTGTCACATCCTGCTTGTGCTGGAGGCATTGAGGAAATACGCACATTGTATTTGATAGACTAGAGATCTAAAAAGCTCAACTGCTGCTTATCCCTTGAGCAAATGCTAAATATAATTTTTTTAGTGAATATCTCAGAGAACTGTAATATAAAAAGTATTTTATAAATTGTATCTGTAGGGAAGTGAGTACATTCTAATAGACCAATCTTTGCACAAAAATACTGGAAAGTTTCAATGTTTTCAACTATTGTTGGGTATACCATTATCATCATTGTTGGATATACCATTATCATCATTGTTGAGTATACCATTATCATCATTGTTAGGTATACCATTATCATCATTGTTGGGTATACCATTATCATCATTATCATCATCAAGTAATGCTGATAGCATAGATCCTCTTGACTCTCTCTCACCATCTATCTCTATCACCCATTGCTCTGAGTAAGGGATCCAATGTTAGCACAGAGCTGATAATTGTATGTTTTTGCTCGTCAGTCAACACTAGTATGTCCATATGTAGGAGTCCATAAGAGAATGTCACATGAGTTTGTTGCTACTTCTCCAGCAGTGCCTGGCATGTCTTGCTTGTCTTATTTGAATAGTTTGAAAGATGGGAGCTAAGTGGCTGCACAACTGCTATTTTGTGGGGTGCTGCTTCTTGGATTTGTTCAAAACAGCACATAGCATCTTTTTGTAGTTCCCATCTAGCTTTTTCTCCGTGCATTTTGTAAAAGACCAAGTGATGCAACCACATTAGTACTGGTATGGCTATAGCTTGGAAGAATTCCTGTTTTATTTTATCAGAGGGATCAGAGTTCCATATGATCAGTAACTTGTCAGTCGCTGTCTATGCATATGTTGGCATAGATTTCAGTAAATGAGATATTGCTACTGAAGTATGTGAACTGGTCTTTTCCCAGTCTTTTGTCTTGGTTATGCTCAGGAATCAGGATATTGTGATTTGTTGTATTAAGTGAAGAAAAAAGTTGATATGAAAATACGTTTTTGATAAGTTTATAAGTAAATTATCATAAGAATAGATTTGATCAGCACAACTAAAAGAGAAATAATTAGGAATGTTTATAGACAGAGACTAATTAGTAATTAGAGATATAATTAATTTATCTTCAGATGGAATTTCTTCTATTCTTTTCTCACTGTTCAGTTCCTCTATCCTATTGGAAGAATACAGAATATACAATACAGCTCAGAAAGAATCCAGCCAGTTTATATGAACAAAAAAAAAAAAATGAAGGAGTCAACCAGTGGTGAGTGGGCATATGCTTTAGTCTCCTTCAAAGGACTCTTCTCACCTTAGGATTAAAAACAATGTTTCCCTGCATTCCTTCAACTTAAAAAGAATCCTGTTGGTGGATTACTATCAGCTGTCTCCTCTTGTTTTCCTTAATCTCAACCACAGTCTGAAATTCTCTCCTTTTTCAACGGCAATTTTAGCTTTGTGAAAAGTTGGACAGCAGGATGATGTAATGTTCTATCCCCAAAACATGCTGTATGAGATGTGAAGAATGGAAGTGAGTGAGCTTTTCAAAATGATTGGATACTTTCTGGATAGTCTATAAAATCCACTGATCTAATTCTTGCCAATTCACTCTGATTGCATCCCACATAAAGATAACATTTTTGGGTGTTGTTGAAAGCCTTCCAGAATGTGGATCAATTTCAGCAAATTCCTATGTCATTTATCTGCTAAAATTATTTTCTCACTTTCAAAATGGCTGACTGATTCCCAGACAAACCTTATATATATATATATATATATATATATATATATATATATATATATATATATAGCAAACTATATATATATATATATATATATATGTATATATAGTTTGCTAGATTTATTAATAAAGAGAGCTCAATAAATATGTGTGTGTGTGTGTGTGTGTGTGTGTGTGTGTGTGTGTGTGTGTGTGTGTGTGTATAATATATGTGTGTATATATATATATATATATATGTTTCTATGAGTTGGAGAAAGAAAAAGAGGGGAGGGTTCATCTCTGTCAAGGTTGATAATTAAGTAACAGCCTTTTGCTATTTGTTTAGATAAGAAAATAATAGAAAAGTATTTTGCCTAAGTGCTTGCTCCCCTGTCACTTCCCTGTCAACAGTTTTTGTAAGCTAGGGATGAAACATTTTGTCTAGATATTTGAAAATGGAAGTCAGCAGAGAAGTGGATTTGTGATTTTTTGTCCACTGATATAAGGTTAAAGGGAATATAACCAGTCACATGAAAAAATTTGTGTTAATTGTACTGTACCCCCATACTTTCAATATATATATATATATATATATATATATATATATATATATATATATATATATTGTACCATGGAAAAGTCTTCTGTCACTTTAAACTATTCTAAATTCCTCCTAATTGCCAAATTATAAGGGGCTGTTTCGCATTATGTTTTTTTACAAATGAAACATTGGCCCTGTTGAAGTCATTTCTATACCTAATCATTATATCTTGATGTAGGGATTCTGAATGAGAGGGTAAGTAGCAAGACTACCCCTTAAAATGGCCGTGCAAATGTTTTTGGCCTCCTCATATAAACCAATCAAAATACAGTGTTTTAAGACAGTAAAATCTCTGATGAAAATTTATAACATAATGTTTATTTCAAGAAGTTACTGTACATTATTAATATTTTGTGTGGCTTCCCTTAGCTTGTATAATTGATTCAATGTTCCTGGGAAGAGATGCATACAAATCCTTCACCATCTTCAAAGGTATGCGGTGCCATTCTCTGGAGCTGAACTCCCACAACTCTTCAAGATTACTAGAATTCTTCTGAAGAATTCTTCTCTTTAGTTCTGTCCACATTTACTTGGTGATATCTAAGTCAGGGCTCTGAGTTGGCTAATCTTTCAATATGGTAACACCATCATCAGTCAAATTCTGTTATGTTACACATGAGCTGAAGCATAGTGCTACAGCATTCTGAAAAATCTCACTTTCATCCAAGTCTGGTATCAAATCGTCCTTCAGTAGCTGGCTGTATTTAACTCTATGCAAATTACCATCAATTCTAACCAACATTCTTGAACCATCATTTTTATGTATCCACAAAGCATCAGACTCTTACTGTTACACTTCACTATTTTCATCATGTAACGTGGATCATTTTGCTTTCCTGGAAGCCTTAGGAGAAATTTTGGCTTATTAGAATGGCATTCTGAAGATGATATGGATTCCATTGTTCATACCCCTTCAACCAACTTAATTGTGCTTTCAAAGGCTTTTGGGTTAATGTTGATTTCTTAATTGTAATACATCCATTCAGTTCATGTTCTCATAGGATGCACTTAGTGGTATTTTCGTGTTTCGGGAAATAGTTAATTTCTCTAACACCATAAATTATTAGGCAACACAAATGAATAACGAAACTTCTTTTTAACTACACAACAAAGAAAGGTTTATTATAGTAGCAGGCGTAAAGGAATGAGAGTGAGAAAGTGTCCCTTTGATGTTGCTGGTCAGTATGTTGGTCCTTGGTTTGTAGGAAGCGTGTGCAAAGCTAGCAGCAGCGTTTTCTTCAGCGAAGGGTTCGAAGTGGAATCAGTGGCAGTCATGTGAGAGAGATCTGTTTCTGCTGCTGGTTCATGGCTCTCTGACTTTGTCTGTTCTACCAAAAGAGACTAGAAAAAATAGTTCTTGCGGGGAAGAAGGAATTAATGCACTCTGCCAGTTGATTGGTCAGTGAGTGACCAACTCTCTTAGCTGGGGCATTGATTCGCAAAAGGAAATAGATCTGTGGCTGCTACATCATTTACTGACACCAAATTGGACAAGACACTCATTCTTGACTTGGATTGGAGTCTTTGGTTGTTCTGATCAGTCTTCCTTCTATCCGATACTGCAGCTTTTGAAGATGACCCCATCTTGGTTAATCCATAACACTTCCAGTGGCTTGAAATTTCACAAGGATTTTTGAAATGCTGCTTCTTGAAATTTTAAGTTCCTTAACTACTGCTCACTGGGTCATATTTACTACCTTCATCCTCATTTCTTTGGGAAATTTCTCCATGATTTAAGATGTAAGAATTTTCACTATACTTAAGAAAAAAAACATAAGAATACTTAGCTGTGGAATATTCTTCTGTCTTAAAACACTCTATCTTGATTGTTTTATGTGAGGTGATCTCACATCTTCGTCTCTCATTCAGAACCTCTACAATTAGATATAATGATTACGTATTGAAATGACTTCACAACAGTGCCAATGTTTCATCTGTAAAAAAAAACATAAGGCAAAAGATCTACTGATGAGTTGGTAATTAGAATTTTACAATAGTTTAAATTGGCTGAAGACTTTTGTACAGTACTGTATGATTGTATATTTTTTACTATATGACACAAGCCAAGTGTCCTTCACTCCCAGTTTTATATCAAAGCATCTTTCTCTTATACTGGATGATTTATCAAAATCTTGGTATCCATCATTAGTTAGCCATTGAACCTATAAGAGGAATTATTTTTCTTTTGACAGATCTTATTTTTCATCATGCAGGGTGTTTAACAGCCTTCCTCACCCAGTAAGTGAGAGAACTGGTTTAGTTGTCAATGACTCGACTATGTGGCATGTAATACTGGGTTACATGGTACCAGAAACACTCTTCAAGTAACATATGCACATACATAGTTGTATTCTTATAGTTTATTCATACAAGGGTAAGTTTTTTGTGGGCTTTTACTTTCAAGTAAAAGTCAAAGTTTAATTATCTTTAATTTTTGTGATCCATTACCTTGTAAACATCTCCTCACTATTCTTAAAGAAGGCATTCTTTGATGTCTCCAATGGATATCAACAAGCCACTGTTAAAAACTGTGCTCCATTCTTCATTATAATGGCATAAAATGCTAGGGTTTCTTTCTCTTTTTTGTTTATGGTAGCACAATCAAAATGATCTGGTACATGTTTGTGTCTGTGTGTGTAATTTAATGATATAACAAAGGATTAAACTCATGTAAATAGAATAAAAAGTAAATGAAAAATTCACAATCTGCCTTATGTACTCCAAACATCAACAGATCTACAGAAAGAAAATGATTTCACTTTAAGAAAAGGCAAGAAGCAGATGATATCCCATAGAAACTATAATGAATGCAGTGTGACAACACCCCTCGGCCGACCCTAAAATCTCAGCTTCCTTAAACCAAACTACTCATGGCCAGTGATTTGTCCAGTGGTTTCCGACTAGGGACATTACACATTTCTTTACAGATACTCAAAACACAACCGAGAGGGTGGAGGAAAAGAACAAATGAACAAACACAGACTTGGGTCAGCTCCAAGTGCAAGAAGGAGGAAGTCTATGAGACAATTTTGTGCAGCTCTCCAAGCATTATCAGGCTATCATGGGTGTGAATTTTGTGTGAAACTTCCACAAAGTCATTAGGCATGCTGACTCTCTTGACTACCCTGCTTCCATCTTCTCACTGCCTCTTTCTGCTGACTGTGTCCTTCTCTGGACAGCTATCTCAAGCCGACCGTTCTCTTCTACCCTTCTTTGTCAACTGGCTCTCTCTGTCTTTTCTGGGACCTTCCTTCCCTCCTCCATTTCCGATCTCGCGAGAGATCTCACCCTCAGGCCTTTTGTGTGGGTTTCACACCAAAACAGACAAAGAGATTCTCTGACCGACGCCAACACAAACAGAAATGAATGCTACCTATTATATCACAGCAGACTACACCATTGATCTTGTGTTTCTCATAGATAAGCCTGCCGAAACTGAATCTGTTGCATAGCATGAAGCAGGCAGCAAAAGGCATTGGCCTCTATGTAAACTCAAATAAAACAGAGTTCATTTGTTTTAAACAAGATGAAGCCATCTCTACAGTAAATGGCAATCCTCTAAAATTAGTTGCCCAGTTCATATTGAACAAATCTTGGAAGCAGTAACCCTCAAAATGGCAGCTGTATGGCCACTTACCTCCCATCTTCCAAAATATCCAAGTTAAATAAACAAGACTTGCTGGGCACTGCTGGTGAAGTCAGGAAAAACCCATGAGCAATGTTCTTCTGTGGACTCCCAGACAAGGATACATCAGTGTGGGCTACAAAAACTTACATTCAACAGCTCTTTGTAGACACTTGATGCCTTTTAGAAGACCTGCCAAGTGCAATGGCCAATAGGGATTGATGGCAAGAGAGAGTCAAAGTACTCTATGCTATCAACAGGACTTGATGATGATGATGATGATGATGATGATGATGATAGTTTTTTAGTCTTCAATATTTTCTTGAATTCAAGAATGATCATCACATAAGATCATTTTGTAACAATCACATCATACCAAGAAATTCAAATATGGGCATTACCTGATGTCATTTTCTAACAATCATATCATATCAAGAAATTCAAGTATGGAGATTACCTGACATCATTTTGTAACAATCACATCATATCAAGCAATAACTGAGCCTGAAGTCAATTTCACTCCCTAAGCAGAGCCAAACTACATAATTGGATGTTATTGAAGCCATAGGTTTTACATTGTGTCCTTCATCCAGAATGCTTTAACAAAAGCTTAGGGTCCTTCACTTCCAGTGTCTTTCTCCTAAAAATCTTGGTATTCATTATGACATGTATTAATTGGTCAATGACCCTATAAAGGGATTCATTTGTGTTTTGATAGGTCTTATTTTTCATCCTGCTGGCTGTCAAACCATCCTCCTCATCAGGTATACTTAAGAGAGGAACTGATTTATTTGACTATGACTTGACTATGCAGCAGGTTACATGGTACCTGTAACACTCTTCAAGTAACATATATATGTACATACATACATACATACATACATTCTTATAGGGTAAATTTTTGTGGAGTCTTACTTTCAAGTAAAAATCAGAATTTAATGATTTTTTTTAGTTTTAGTGATCCATCACTTTGAAAGCATCTTCTCACTACACCTAAAGAAGACATTGTCTAATGTCTGCAGTTGATATCAACAAGCCATGGTTAAAAACTGTGTCTCATTCTTCATTATAATGGTATAAAATGCCAGGGTTTCTTTCTTTTGTTTGTCTATTTTTTTCCTAACCACTTCATTTGGGAAGGTGCTATGGAAGGTGAAGTTGGCAATCTGCAGTTTTCCTTTCTGTTTGTTATAAAATATAATAAAATCAAGGTTTTCCCAGGCAATGCTGAATGACCTTGCTACAAGAACAGTAAAGAAAGGAAAATGATCTTCGTGAATTTGATGAAGTGAATAAAAGCAAAGATGAATTTTTTCTATGCAATGCAGAAACACTAAAGTTTTGCTTCACACGACAGACATTCTTAATTGTCTCAAATTAAGCAATATGGTCATTGATGGTAAGAACAAAAAAAAAAAGATATAAAAGAACAAAAGATTGTCTGCTTTTTACAAAGCATTAGTAGAAAATTTTTATCAAAAGTTATAAAGAAGGAATTAAATGTTGATGCTTTTTAATTTGAAAATGGTTTCCTCGTTCTATAGGTCTGATTTGGCTGAAAATGCTGATAGGAAGAAACCCCATCTCACTGTGTAACAGTCTGGCAGTGTAATACTGAGTTTGTGTCTTCACTGAGTGCTCCATAATTATGACCTTGTGCTAGATTAAACTAAATTTTCTGAATAGCAAAATGGCAGACAAGGAGAATAAAATATCTCATTTTTTAAAAAAAATATGTATATTTTTAAGGATAATTTGCTCCATTTGATTCTCTAAATCTTTCTTGAAAACCTTGTCATGAAAATATTTCACTTTTATAATGCCCTGATTTTTAAAGATAAGAAAATCTTTAAAAACCAAAATAGTCTTCTGATTATTAAAAATAAGAAGAATGCTTTACACTTGTGGCCCTAGGCCAAACTAAACTAAACTAAACGGAATTAAATATATACAACATGGATGAAGCCCTTCAGGGAAATGTTACTGATATTCATTCAGCAATAAGTCCATTGAACTTCAAAAGCTATTGAGGATATATTCAACATTCTTGAAGATGGAACATATATATATATATATATATATATATATATATATATATATATATATATATATATATATTTATTTGCATTCTATGACCTTTTTTAGAAGATTTTATCATGAAAAAATTCTTCTTTATATATATATATATATATATAGCATGTGTGTATGTGTATATATATATATATATATATATATTCTATGAACTTTTTCGAGACCTTTTGTTAGGAAAATCTCCTTTATACATATGTATGAGTGTGTATGTGTGTGCAGGTATATATTTTTTTCTGACCTTTTTGAAAAGCTTTTGTCATGAAAAACTTCTTTATATATATATACATATATATATTGTATGAACTTCCTCAGAAAATTTTGTCGTGTAAATATCCTTCTTTATCAAACCCTCAACTTTTTTAGAAGTTAAAAGAAATTAAAAGACAAAATAAATGTTCCCTGATTGTTGAATATTTTCTTTTTAAAATCCCAGAGGAAAAGCACAAAATTCTTGATTCTTGGAAAATATTGAAAAGGCTCTCTCTTTTCCTATGGGCTTCAGCATTGTTAGAGTATGGAATCTGACATATGTGGAGTTTTTTAAAGGAGAATATTATAAACCTTCAACAAGGTTCAAACTCAAATCCTTTTTCCTTAAGAAACTTACCTCTCTTTTGGACAGGGGCCTTCTCATTTTGGCCAAAAAGACCAAATGGATACTGATGTTCAAATATAACCATATAGCTTTCATTATTTACTTCTCAACTTTTTATCTATAATGCTTATTAACGATTGGGGAATGATCGTTTGGGGGTTGCAAAATTTAAAAAAAAATGAAAAAAAAAAAAAAAGATATAAGATAAAAGAATTCAAGTCGGAAAATTAACAATAATCAATGAAGCTTTATCGAAGAAATTTTAAAAGTATCATATTTCATATTATTAGTGTAATAAAACCCAACAGAAATAAGATGAATGTGCACGAGTCAAAATGAATAAGCAATGATCATATTTACCCAACCCCTCCGCTCGGGCAGGATATGACACAAGGTCAATTTTTTAAGCGGAATTTAACAGGTTCAGAGTTTTCCTTCTCTTAAACTAGTTGCCTCACTAAGGCTGAAGAACCAAGTCTGCCCTACTATTTACCCATAGCTGGAGGGAGAATAATTGGATTCATACCTTTCCCAAGGGTATTAGTGCAATGTGAAATGCATTCAGTCCAGGATTCGAACTCATATCGCCGTGTCCATTTCCTACGACGATAACCATTACACCACGGGCACCGCCAATGAATAAGCAATGATTGGCAATGTTTTATCTAAGAAATACAAATAATATTAATATCATAAATCCTTCTTTACTGACTTTCAAAATGTTTATTCATTGTCATTTTCTCTGAAACTCTTTCGAAAACATGCATCAAACATCCTGTTTCTTTTATCATGCTATAAGATGAAACACGTTGGTCATGTCTCAACAAAATGATAAGAGTTACTGTCGTTCATCTTTGTTTACAAGGATTCCAATTTATCTTTGGTGTAACGTTACCGTTTTCCAATGAACTGTTCTTCAGGTTTGTCTCTTGAGTGAATCCAAGTCTTCGTTTCTGGTTCATTTACCACGAGACACAAATACCAAATATTACCCGGTTGTTATTGTGTGTTGGTTATTGATTATTGGAATTGATATCAAAAGGCGTGTAAGTTGTGCATTGTGTGTCACTTCTTCATTTCCATTCTCTTTTAGCAGATATTATTGTTGCTATTGTCATGAATGTTTAATAATATAAAGATCAATTATATGCAGTTAATTTAATCTGTTCTTACATAAAAATAAAAATTCACTACTTCTTATCCACCAAAGTACACCGAGCGTTTGTATGTGTGTACACATCTGTGTGTGATTGTGTGAGTATGTTGTATGTGTATGTGCATATTATGTTTACTTTTCCTGAATTCAATCCTCATTGGGTACTCATTTAGGCTTTTTGTCAAAATTGGTGGACTGCAGTTCCAAGCTTTTAAAATATGAAGTTATTCGTATTTTAACACCTGAAATAAAACAAAAATTCAATCTAGCATCAAGTTGGAAATGTAAGGGTATTGGTTTGGTTTCTTTGTTTAATGGAATATCAACCTTCTTGGGTTATTTTATACCAAAGCAATCCTTATAGAAGAACAACAATGATATTATTTACCCCATTTTTGGGAGTGATTAGAGGGTTCATACCTTCCCTACGGTTATTATTTCGAAACGGAACTTAATAGCGCAGCTGGGGTTCGAACTCGCTTACTTCGAGGCTCTAATGGAGCACGTTAGCCATTACACTACGGGGGCTTCTCCTTATGGAGAAATAGAAGATTATTGATAAAGTATTTGTTTGGAGTTAAAATGATATAAAACACTAGATTGCAATAATAATTGAGCATGAACTTTAGATACTAACATAAACTGTACTATACTTAGCTTATGAAATTTAGCACAAGGCCACATAAATAGAGCACTCGATAAAATCATGCATAAATTGTTTACATTTGGTTGTTTTACATGAAAGTCTCTCATTAGAAATCGGAAAAAATATTTCAAATATGTAGATTTACATTTTAAAATGTTTCATCTTTTTTTAATCAATATTCCTATCTCAATATGTTGGTGATGAAAATATTCAATCTTTATAAAATCAAAAGGATTTCCTTCTAATTGTTGTCAACTTCAACTAGAATGAAAATGGTCTAAAACATCATATCCTAAGGGCTTCAGATTCTTTTAGAGTTATTCATGTTCTCGAATCTGGTACAGACCAATTCTGTTGCATGATAATGCCAGAACACCATGCTTACTGAAAGGAGAAAGAATTCAAGATTGTAATTCAAGGTCTCTAGATAAATCCTGGATGTATTAAACAAATCAGCTTACACTCTTGCGTATGCACACACACGGAGAGAGACAGAGACAGAGATACGTTTATATATATATATATATATATTGAGAGAGAGAGAGAGGGAGAGACAGACAGACAGACCGGTAGAGACAGAAACAGAGCAACTTAGCAAACGCATACATATGTACATGTGTGTGTATGTGTGTATGCACATGCGCGTGTATGCGTATGCGCGCGCGTGTGTGTAGAGACAGAGAGAGACAGACAGGCCGAGAAAGATAAATAAAGCATATATACATATATATATATATATATATATATGTTGAGACAGAGAGACAGAAAGACAGAGAGAGAGAGAGAGAAGGTAAACACACACGCACGCGCACACAAACATACTTTCATACTGATATACTTACACATAAATTTGTTTGCACATACGCACACATACAGATAAGTATATATATATATATATATATATAGGCTTTGGACTTAGGCAAGTGGTAATGGTAGCTCCATCAAGCTTGTATTTTAGCATTTTTTTTTTTTTCGGCTATGATCAGTTACGATCGTGGTTTGGGTGTTTTAACTGCTAGTTTTATTTTACTATTGTTTAAATAAAAGGCTACAGTTTTTAATCTTTTCATTTTTAAAATGACATCCTCTTAATGGTTTCCTCTTTTCAACATGAAATGAGCACGAAAAGCCTTCCGTGTAGCAATTACAGATTCGCCAGTCTTAAAAAGACATTTCAACAGTATGATCATAATTGATTGTACCTGAAATTTAAACAAATGGTAATGTAACATGCCCATTATAAATGGATGTGTGAAATAGACATAGGGAATCTAAAAATACGAAACTTTACGAAATTGGTTCAGGTACGAAACTTTTTATTACCTTTGAGTTAAAGGTAATTCGACATGAGGAGAGAAAGACAAAATCTTTCTATGCTGACTGCTTTTATATAGTCAGCTCTCAACCCAACCAACGCGCAGCGCCCGTAGCGCACAAAGTCGTCTGGCATCGCCCAGGTCTGAATTTCAACTTCCCCGTTCGGACGCAGGAACTCAACTCTCTGCTTTTTCTCAAATCTCAAAATCCTCAGCCCACGCTTCCGGTGCGTGACGTCACTCACATCTCCTGGTCCAATTTTTCTATCTGGGATTTTATTTTGACATCTCTGAATGACACATCATCTCCGCGCGCGCGTGAACACCTGCGTTAATGTTGCACCTAAATAACTCATGTGTTAAGCGGAAGGTTCTCATCCTAACTAAACCGAATGGTAAGATATATAAAACGAAATCCCTCCACCATCATATTACAGTAAGACATTAGCTTGATGGAGCTATGAATACCAGTTACGTAAGTTTACTTGCACCACATAAGTGACGTTTTAAAATAAAGGAAGTATATCTGCCGCACTCAGTATATGAATATGTATTCATACATACATATATTCAAATGTACTGATGATGAACTTTTCAATATTTCAAAATATTTAAAGTTGATTTATATTTAATCTAAAGAAATATTGTTTGACTGCTATCTAATGGTCATAAAGTGAATTAAAAAGACTTTAACAGTTCTTCACTAGATATTCTGTACTCGCTAAAATCCTTAGATTTTGCAAGACAGTAAAAGTAAAGTTGGCTCCTTTTTCAATAGCTACTACACAGATCTTTTGGGAAGGGCGCAACTCCTTTCCTTGGATTGCTCCACTATTCTTTATCCTTACCTTATAATGCTGAGTGCTAAGCAAGTAGGCATCAAGTACCATTTTTGAGTCTTTGGTATGACTCAACTTGGGATTAAACCCCGGTCTCCTGGGCCGTTGGCAAACACTCTAACCGCTAGGCCAACGGACAGGTTGTAATGTTGACATAATTCCCTGACAGTCCTGAAAGAGGGTGATAAATTGAGCACCTTGCCCAAATGAAACCTGGAAGTGAATAACAGAAGGCTTTCGACCGTCTGAATTATTTAATGGGATTTTTTAATCATAATTTTAGCTTTTCTATTCTATTCTATTCTATTGTGTATGATAAAGGTTGTAGAGATAGATAAATATATTTACAAGTCCCACTGTGAACTTGAAGTGATTCTTATCTCTGTAGAACCAAGAAATAAATATTGTTGTTGTCAAGTAGTTTTTCAAAGTATGAGTCCAGAACATGAGAGAAACAAAACTGAATAATAACCATATGTTATATTAATGCAATCTATCTGGTTTTGCTCACATCAGAAAAGATGTGATCACTTTCCTTAAAGCATTTCTCACATAAAGTCATGAGTAGGTGTATGTGCATGTGTGCACGTGTGTGTGAGTGTGTGTGTTAATGTAAAAGGTTGGGCTTATTAGTATGATCTGACTAACAATGTAAGAGAGACAGAGCGAGAAAGATAGATAGAGAGAGAGAGAGATAAAAATGATGATAGTAGCAATCATTGGTGCGAGGTCAATTGAGACGGAAAAGGCCTCTGACATAACGAGTCAGTTGAATTTTGCGTTTTGTGTAGGTCACGCTTAATAACGATATCGATATAAGTCAAGGAGGCCGGGTGGAATAGGAAGAAAAACAAGAGGTGGTGTGGATGGCATGCAGGATTCAATTTAAATGATCGGATATTTGGTTGCAATTTATGTAGTTGGCATCGCGGCAGTGTCGAGTAACTTCGGAAATAAAATGGAGAACATAATTATGACTGATAAGATATTCAAACGTCTCTTCCAGAGACACCTGCTCCGGAACAATGGCAAACAAACTTGTTGAGCTAAATCTTTACTAGGGCACTTTGTAGAGGAGAAACGGTTAGCGAGTTCAACTCTTATTGTGCACCCTGCGTTTGTATCCTTGTACCAATCGATGCAGTGAATGTACTGCAGTCTTGTATGGATCAACTTGTCAAGATCAATAACTCTTCTCATCGTGTAACAATGATCAACAAAGTAGTTTTATGGACCTTTTAAAGTGAGATTGGTTCTAACAAGGTGCTCTATAATAGTACTCTAGTAAAGCTAAGCTTTGTAAGTATTACATTGATCTTGCAATAATGTCATGATAATCTTTCAAGCCTTTTCTAGTGAGATAGGTCCTGACTAGATGCTTCATATTTGAGTCTGGCTTGGTTAAATCTTCAAAGAAAGATAATATCATACACTATGATGCTCATCTTGAAAGCCATTCCTTATTTAGTCCTTTATTGGGTATCGCGTTGTTGCATCCCTATGCCAAACAGGATTAAACTTAGAAAATTATTGGTGTTAACACTTTAACTGGTAATTAGAAGTAAGTAATTATACCTTTTGTTACAGTCAATTTTTCAACTAAACTTTTCAGAGGTTTTACTTCTAAGAGCTTGAAATTATAAGTGAGTAAAGTTGGCGACCGTAGTCGAAGGGGACCAGAAGGCTCCCTTTTCAATAGCTACTATACCGAGGTGTAGGGTATAAAGTCTTTATATCTGAGGTAATGGATACTTGCTAGGTATGGACTATTACCAAGATGAATCGATAAGATGGATGATGATTAAAGACAGAGGGAAAACGAACATCTGCTGGTATATTCCTTTATTGACCAAATCCCCCGGATGTGGTAGGGGCCGTAACCTTTGTGGCATCAGAGGTTATTTCCCTTTTGTTAGTTAGGATATTATAATGCTCTCTTTTTTTTCTTTTTTTTTTTTTTTAATAATGATAACAACAATGACAGTGGTGGTAATAATTATCTGGTGAGGGAGTTCATTCAGTCTGTGAAGTGATTGGGATGCTTGAACAGATGGCTCGGACTCTATGTCGGAGGAGATGTCTGTTAACCTGAATGAGAGAAAAGAAAATGATGATGGTTCAGACTATTGTGTACGGATATGTTTATTATTATTATTTATTTATTTATTTTTTTTTTTGTTAGTGGTCAAATCTTTTGGGTGGCCGTTTTGTTCTGCTTGAACGCCTGAGGTTTAGAGTTGTGTGTTGTGTTTGGTTGTCTTTGTATTCTGGTGGTGTTGTCGTATGTGTGTAGCTTTCATCTTCTGATGAGGGGTAATCCAGTAGGTTATGTGCAGGGTTTGTTGTTGGCTTAGGGATTTTTTTGAAGAAGCTGGAATTTCTTGTAGTTTGGCTACCTTTGTGTGTGGCGGTGATCATGGATCCCCTTTTCTTTATAATAGTCATTGGGTTAGGCTGGTAAGGTGTGAGAGCCTTTGAGGTGTTGTCGCTTTTTACAATGACTGTATCACCCACCCTGAGATCATTGGGTTTCACGTACGCGTTTCTATCAGCGTATTGCTTTATTTTTCTCTTGGCTTCGGTGTCACGCTCCCTAATGCTGGGGTCTTCAGCAATGGGTGTGATCAGGTGTGGCAGGCGGTTTTTTATGGTCCGGCCAAATAGGATTGTGGCTGGGGGTGCGCCGGTGGTGCAATGTGGTGTCGTCCGGTAGTCCAGCAGGAATTTGAATAATTCCTGCTTCCAGCTTCGACCTTTATTTAAGGCAGCTTTAATAGACTTTTTTACAGTGCGCATGAAGCGTTCTGTTTCCCCGTTGGCCTGGGGCCATAGGGGTGTTATTCTCCTGTGTCTGAATCCAGTGATGGAGGCATAGGTTTTGAATTCGTAGCTGTTGAATGGTGGGCCATTGTCCGTTTTGAGGGAGATTGGCACACCAAATTCGGCGAATATCTTGTCTTGGCGAGGTATGACTGATGTTGTTGAGATGGAGTCCAGGATGTCGACAACAACATAGCGTGAGTATTCGTCTATAACAACGAGGAAGTACTTTCCATTTTGGAGGTGTCCAAAGTCAGCACTGACTTCTGCCCATGGGGCTGCTGGTAGTGGGGACATTTGCAGTGGCTCTCGTGTCGGTTTATGGATACTGATCTGACAGGTGTGGCAGTTCTTGATGTTTTCTTCCACTGCATGTATTTTGAACCACACCTTTTCTCGGAGGAGAGCCATGGTTTTCACAATGCCTTGGTGTCCAGCATGTGCTATTTTGACAGCTCTGTTTTGTAGTGCTTCAGGCAGTACAATTCGGTGCCCTTTGAGGATGATGCTATCCTTGTGTGCAAGTGATAGCTCGGCACGATTGGCGTGCAGAGTGTGGAATGTTGCTTTGTTTATGCCATCCTCGACACCATGCCATTTGTTGGTAAGGATGGCTTGGATGACGGTGGTGAGTGTCTTGTCTTTTGCCGTTTCCGTTGCAACTTCATCAATTGTCATTGCTTTGGGGGTTGAAGTTGAGAGGATGTAGTTTATATATTCCTCTGCTATTTTTTGTTCTCTGTCGCTTGGTGGTAGGTGCGTTGGATGGAAGCTGAGATAGTCAGCTGGGTTGTCATGGCCTGGTCTGTATATGACGGTCATGTCGTATGGTTGCGTTCTCAAAACCCAGCGTTCAATGCGTGCTGATTGTTGGGAGCGGGTGTTGTTAAAAATGGATGTTAGGGGTTTGTGGTCTGTAAAGACAGTGAATGGAGCTCCAAAGATATATATGTGAAAGTGTTCACGCGCCCATGTGGTGGCGAGTGCTTCACGTTCTGTTTGGGAGTATCTCTGTTCAACTGCGGATAGAGCACGACTTGCAAATTGTACTATCCGTCCATTTTGTGACAGCACGGCAGAAATGCCTACCGGACTAGCATCCGTATGTATTTCAGTGTGTTTGTTCGGGTGAAAGTAGGCAAGTGAGCATGCTCTGCTCAGTGCCTCCTTAATGTTTTTTAGACATTCAGTGTGGCGTTCAGTCCAGGACCACTGTGTGTGTTTTTTTTTGTTAGTTGACGTAGTTCATGGGTGAGGGTTGCATAGAATGAATTCTGCCCCACAGAAGTTAGTCATCCCCAACAAGCTTCTGACTTCTGATGCGTTTTTAGGGTCGGGTAATTCAAGGATTGCTTTTATTTTGAGGTCGCTTGGGCTGATGCCTTCATTACCGAAGGTGTGTCCAAGGAATTTCAGTGACCTCTTGTTGTACTCATATTTGCTGCTATTTAGGGTGAGTCCTTTTTCGCGAAGTCGTCTGAATATCGCGTGGAGGTTTTGGTCGTGGTCTTGCTGGTCTGATCCGAAGCAAAGGATGTCGTCACTGATGTTGATGGCTCCCTTGATCCCTGTAAGTGCTTGACTAATTTCTTCCTGGAATATCTCACTTGCGTAGTTGACACAAAAAAAAGTCTTTTATATCTGTACAGGCCCAGGTGTGTTGCGAAGGTGGTTATATATCAGGATTCTTCAGCTAGTTCCAATTGGTTGTAGCCTTGGTTAAGATCCAATCTGCTGAAAACATGAGCTCCTGATAGAATAGTTTTCAGTTCGTTGAGTGTGGGGGTTGGGTGTCGTTTCCTTTTGATAGCTTTGTTTGCCGCCCTCATGTCGATGCAAATCCTGATTTTATTTTGACCCTTTTTGGGTACTACAACAATAGGAGATACCCATGGGATTGGTCCCTCTGCCTTTTCAATCACTCCCAGTTTCTCATCTTTGGCTATTAACTCTTCTATATCCTTCCTTACGTGAAAGGGGACCCTGCGGTATCTCTGAGCGATGGGTGGTATGTTTTCATCTATGTGTAGGTGAACTTTTTTTTCTTTGAGTTTACCCAGACCATTGAATAGGTCTGCGTAGTCCTCTAGAAGTTTAAGAGTGGGGAGTGGGGTCTGTGCATCAGAGTTACTGATGTGGTTGACTGAATGAGTGTTTGCGGACAGTAGTTTGAGCCTTTTACATGTTTCCCAGCCAATAATGGGTTTTTCTGGGTTCTTTATAACATGTATGTCCGCTTGGCAGGAGATGCCTCTAAACTTTAGAAGTGTGCTGAATTGACCTAGGAGTGGGGTGGCTTCCTTGACACGAATCCAGATATTACGCTTTTTGTGGGTCGGAGGAGGGGCGTTGGTCTTAGGGATTTGTAATCTGCCTCAGACAAAATATATATGGTGGCGCCAGAGTCTGCAAACACATTGAACATTTGATGGCTATCACCAAAAGATAAGTCAAAGTTAGGAAGGTTTTTCACTTTACCTGTATGGAATACATATTCCGTGTCACTGCCGCTGTTTGAGTCTCGTTGATGATCCTCAATGTAATTTACCGGTCGTTGACTGGTTTGAGCTTGTGGGCGTGGGTGGGGGGCGGTTTGTTCTTCGCCGTCTGTCCTCGTCATTTAGTTTTCTGAAACAGACAGAGGCGAAATGTCCCCATCTCCGGCAATAGGCACACTGGTTCTGGAATGCAGGGCAGGATGTCGGTCCCCGTTCATGTGGGTATTTCCCATTGCAATTTCTGCACCGGTTTTGCTGGGGGCGTTTGCATGGCCATTGTTGTTCATGCGTGACTTTGTTGGCTACTGCATTAATGGATGTGGTAGGTTTTGTAGTAGAGTTGGCGTCTTCTAAGCGCATCTTTTCCATTTGTTTGGATATGGTTTCTGTCATTTTGGCATAGTTTATTAGATCGCCTAGGAGCATGTTTGGGTTCATCAGTCCCTTTTGGCGAACTTTTTCTGATAAACAGCCCGTTATTAGCTGGGATTTTATTTCTGCATTTCTGTCTGTGAAACGGCACATAGCTGCTGCCTCTTTTAATTCCCGATGAAAGTCTTCTATGTTTGGGGTGGTTTTTTTTTTTCGGAATATAAATCTGTTATACTCAGTGTTGTTTTCTGGGTTGAAGTGGTTTTGCACAGCCAGGACGAGCTTATCGAAGTGTGTTTCGTTTTTTTCTGGTGTGGTTTGTTCAGACGGTAGTTCGTCAATTAGATCATTTACTTCTTCGCCAACAAAAGTTAAAAGTATAGCTTTTTTCCGTTTATCGTCTTCTATGTTGTACGCTGTGAAGTAATTTCTCAGTCTGTTGACATATTTTGTCCATTTTGCTGCTTTGTTTTTTGATTCGTGGTCAAATTCTGGGTAATGTGGTAAAGCGGCCATGTTAGTTTTTTTTTCGGCACGTGGGCAAGTTTGTTCTTTTCTTTTTTTTGTTGTTGTTATTGGTGAGTAAACGACTCTTTCTTCGTCGCCAATGTAAAGTCTTTATATCTGAGGTAATGGATACTTGCTAGGTATGGACTATTACCAAGATGAATCGATAAGATGGATGATGATTAAAGACAGAGGGAAAACGAACATCTGCTGCTATGCCTGGTAAATTCCTTTATTGACCAAAACCCCCGGATGTGGTAGGGGCCGTAACCCCTGTGGCATCAGAGGTTATTTCCCTTTTGTTAGTTAGGATATTACATAGGGGAGGGCGCTACTCCTTTCCCTGGATTGCTCCACTTTACCCTCGATACGTACCTTATATTGCTGAGTGTTAAGCAAGGAAGTATCAAGTACCATTTTTTAAAGTCTTTGGTATGACGTGACCTGGAATTGAACTCAGGTCTCCCGGATCATTGGAGAACACTCTACCCACTAGGCCAATGAGACTTGAAATTGTACGTAGATAAAAATCATCACTTCATCTGGTAGGAATACAATAAAAAATTATCGCCCTTAGATAATTAAGGTTATCCGTTAAGAATCCTGTAAGGTGTCACATGACAGTCCAGAAACTCATTTTCGACATCCTTTTGCTTCTGTTTTTTTAACAGTAGAGACGTAATCTCAGACCCTTTTCAGGGAACGGTAAAGCCCCCCTAGCTATATCACTCACAAGTAACCCCCTTTTTTTTCTATTTTGCATGTCTTTTACATAACACTTGTTCATCGAAAAATAAGTGTATGATTCTAACAAAGGACATGTCAGAGTATTTTTCTTTTAATATTACTTGGATGTAGATCATGAATATAAAATATTAAATAAGCTCACCTTCTCTTTCTTTCTGTTGTGTTCAGTTTTAGTATATCATGGATATACTAATGCTAATATTGATCCTTGGAGATTCTACTAAATATCTCCCCTACCACCAAACGTTCCAATTAGCTGAAGTTGCTAAAAATCTTTTGTCTTCGTTTTTGTATT
The DNA here is from genome assembly GCA_963585895.1 of Sepioteuthis lessoniana. Classification (NCBI taxonomy): domain Eukaryota; kingdom Metazoa; phylum Mollusca; class Cephalopoda; order Myopsida; family Loliginidae; genus Sepioteuthis; species Sepioteuthis lessoniana. The sequence goes on along the minus strand of OY757911.1, from coordinate 33,859,668 downwards.
AATAATTGAATTTGTCTTGTTTTGTTTTTTGTTTGTTTTCTTTATTAGTTTATTTGTTTATTTATCTTTTATTCTTATCCTTCAACCTGAACATTTGCTGAAATGAACACTAACATCATGTTTCACAACTTGATACACTGGTGTTATTTACATGTAATACAGCTCTTTAGTCTAGTATTTCAGTTCTCTTAAGGTGTTCGGCTTTTATTTTTAAGTGTCTTTTACTTATGATAATTTTTCGTCTTTTATTTTTGCTTAGAATTATTCGCATTCTTATTCAATATTTAAGCTTTTTGGTAATGAATAATGTTCTTCTTAATTTCTTTTAAAATCAAAATCTGATTTATTTGATTCTACCGTCTTTGTTATGAAAATACTCCATCTTTATTAAAGCCTCTGCCATAAGATTTTCAAAAGCAAAATAATTGCCCTGGCCCATCCTCAATTACAGGATCTATTTCGGTTAAAAAGGTGCAAATACTTGAAAAGATGTCCGTCAGTTGAGGAGAGGTCATATAATTATAGGGAAGCCTATCTTCATATCCTAAGTGTCTCAGCTTTGTTAATGCTTCATGATGAATGAAGTCGTGATGAATGAAGTTTTAGCGAGTAAGAATGTTTGTTATTGCTTTTAGCGAAGAAATGTGTTCTTACGCGTGTGTGTTATTCCCTCGCTAATTGTTGTTGTAAAATAAAGAAGGAGGTGGAGAAGAAAGAAGATGCCGTTAGGTTTTATATGAAGGTTTTTAATGGCAACCTGGAATAAAGAGTTTACGTTTATGCTGCAAGTCTCGTAGTAAGGAAAGAAGTAAGGAAACGAAATAAAGTTATGAGAGAGTGGAGAAAGCAGCGCGTGTCGTTGGACGTGTGAGGGAGATATGTTCGCCATAGTGTAGCAAAAGTCGTGTTTGCTGTTTGAGGAAATAAACGTTGAAGTCACCGTGAGTTTGTGTTTCTGCTGGTTTCGAGGAGAAGCGTGAATGTCTTCAGAAAATGTTGCCCAGAGGTGAAGTAGTCGCTTGGCGTCGGAGCGAGATTCGGCATCGCAGTCGACATAGCCAATTTTGGGGGTGACGTAAAGTTGTTCCTATGTGTGGCATGATGAATTTACCTAATTCATGTTCAACAAGGAACCCTTGGTCTAAGAGAAATAGATTCAAGGGGTCCATTAATTAGACTGCTTCCCTCATTGTGTCCATGCTGCTGCTGCTATTGAAGAGCAGACAGTGAGACGTCTGCACTGAACGAAGTTGTTCAGCCAAAGAGGGTGTTTGGCGGCTTCCCCAATTACGGTTCCAGGTGAGCATTGTCAGAAGATAGCAGTTTCAAATCCTACCCAAGCCGGGCATAGGTTTACTTGGTCAAAAACGTGGTGCGATAGACAACAACTATGGAAGGCAGTAATTACTGGGGATACGGTTACAAGACTCAGCATTCCTATCCGAGGTCGCGGTAGAATCACCTGAAGAAGGCCAGAGGTGAAATTTGGCCAAAACGTAGTGAAAGAAGAAACAACACAAAAACTACCAAGATGACAAAAAGTCCGCAATAAATAACAATTAATTAATTCTCAGATAATTCCAATTAAAGACAAAATTACGAAATTCCTTCTGCTACAAAGTAATAACATTTAACAGAATTAATCAGAATACTTTTCAAAGTTGAGAGATTTTAAAAGATGATATTTTTGTGAAGAACCCGTTGAGAAAGCGTCACCAAATCAAATGGAATAGGTATAACTTGAGATTTGGAAATGCATTATTTGATTTTCTCTTCATTAATTATCAATTGTTTATTTCATGCGAAAAGCAAGAATTCTGTAAATTTCGGTATACAAGAAAAGCTGTAATATAAGTCAATCCCATATATGCTCAAAATTCTACGTTAAACTTATATCTGATGTATAGGTCGGCCCCAAACGTACAATAGGCAACTGTGACGTTCGAGTTAATGCTTACAGTAAGTGCACCAGCAGCCGGAAACAATATGTGATATAGCGTTAATATAAAATTTAATTTGTATTATAGTTTTACAATTTTATACTAATCTCTGCGTTAATTCATTGGTTATGTTGTAGGGATTAGAAAAAATAAAACTAAAGATAAAATAGCAGCCTATGTTAAAATAAATCCAAAAGTGTAGCAGTTCCTAGAAACCTCTGACAGGAAATAAAATCCGCGCATGCCTGAAAAACAGACTTACTGGCACCAGAAAGAAACCCGTTTTCATTCAGCAGTGACCACTTGGATTGGAACGACTTCCTTCTCTCCTGCTGCTGGTGGGGAAGCCACGTGTCCGCTTAGCGGCACGCTGGTACACTCTCCCGCCCGTAGACCTTCCAGCTCACTTCAGCTTTACCTTTGATACTAGACGGACCTTCTTTCTCTCGGCTGCTAGCAAGTAACGCACATGTACGCCCAAGTCACCTACTTAGCGTAAGACTGTGTCTCTTCTAGCAGCAGCCTATATCAAAAACACCAACTGGACTTATCATCCTCAACTAAAAATACCGACTTTAGATTTATCAACTATCGAAAACGACTAGTACATTTCAACACCTTATTTGAGAGACGTGACTGTTCTCTAATGGTCCAGGATGACATTTCCTCGCTACAGAGTAGCCGTATGAAAACCAAAAATTAAGTTGAAATTTAAAATGTCTTCCTTCCTTCCTTCCTTAAAATAACAAATCATCTTGATCCCTTTAATATTCATCAAACACAAGTTGGAAAGTTTGTGGCTGTCTGCTGGAGCTAGGGTAAATGGTTTATAGCGATTGTTAGGGCTACTGTTCTACCGGTTGACCTCTCTGAGTTAAAGGATTGAATTTTATCCCTGCCGTATAAGTCGATCCTGAGTAATAAAGAGAATTATTAAGACTTAAGTCTGAAAAAATATCGACAAAACTCGAGATCGACTTGTACGCTGTAATTAAATGAATATGGTTCAGGGAACCAAGCAATATTGAACCTAGGGGTAGAGCCAGGCTAATTGCTTGATATCTGATGCCCCCAAAAAGGGAATGACAATCAGAGCTAAGCTACTGGTGACACTGCCCTTAGCTATGCATTCATGTACGTAAGAGACTCCTCTTTAAAAACTGGCCTTATGTCAAACACTGCTTTTAATGTGTACTCCACTATCGCAATATTATGCCAGATTAAGGTAAACTTAGATAGATAGATAGATAGATAGATAGATAGATAGATAGATAGATAGATAGATAGATAGATTAGCATTCAATATTTGAGAACAAAAATTTCTTTTAAAGAATCCAATTCAACAGATTCGGTCGTGATTTAAATTACTTTAAATATTCTTTAAAAACTTCTACTCTGTGGTGTATTTTCACAGAAAAAGTACTCTGCTAAACAGAGTAAAGCTAGTTTTTCTTCTCTTAGAGTGGTTGCCTTACCAAAGCTAAAGCACAGTCTGTCCTACTATTTACTCATTTCTGAAAAGAGCGCTGATGGATTCATGCCTTTTCCGAGGGCATTAGCATGATGCAAATCACAAACCGCGGCGTCCGAAATTCGAACTCGGGTAACAGATTCCATTTCCTACGATGATAACCGTTTCGCTAACCACGTCTCCTGCTATGAAAATAAGTTTAGTTAGCTCCAACAGCATGCAGTATGTCAAAATGAGTTATTGCTTCCCAAAGGTTTGAAGAAACTCAGTTAAATTCAGAGGCGGTAACGTATTGGTGCGAGTGTATGTTCTCTGGTGCTGGTATTACCTCACTTTTCACAATTCACAAGTTTACAACAACAGATTTATTGCCTGAGCAAACTTAATAGAATGAATACAGAAATGACATGAGATACAAGAAAGAGCTTACAAAGAGTTCTATGAAAAAAATATCCTCGAGGTCTTTTTGTATAGGTTGCGAGTCTTGAATTGTTGTGAAAAGACGTACGTCAAAGCGTGGCATCGGGAGCTATACGACACAAGTTTTTTTTTTGGGGGGGGTACGAAAGTACCGCCTCTCGGGAAAACACACTCATTAGTGCGTACTTCTGGTTGTCGGAGAAGGACCGAAGAGAGAATTTAATTTTAGCGGGCGCTTATTTTATAAATTACTTTGGTCACGCCAACTTGTGGCCATCAGAAGTATTATTTAGCAGGCAAGAGATACATAATCCCTGCATATTCCATGATTTAATCATTTATTTTCTTATCAGTCATTTTATATGAAATAAATTAATTCAAATGATTAAAGTTTTACCCTCGTCCACTGCTCAACTGTTGTAGCCTACATTCAGATTATAGTAACCTTACTGTAATAATTTGATTTTTGAGTTTTAAGAAACAGGAAGTACCAGATCTGCCATTGTGTAAGGAAAATGGAAGTACCGGTTCCGCCATTTTTATTTGTCAATAAAAAGGCAGTAGGAGACTCTCTCTCTCTCTCTCTCTCTCTCTCTCTCTCTCTCTCTCTCATCAATCTGACTGGAGTCTTGTGTTGAATTTATTACTGTTATCTTTTCAAGCAGCGGTGACATTTATATATATATATGTTCCCATTGTGAAAGCCGCTCATGATGACAGTGATGCGTATATTTAGAAGGGGTACAAAATTTAATTAGCATTTCATATTTTAGTCCATTAGATTAAGAATTTGGTTAATCAAAAAAAAAAAAAATGTTGTGCAGAAATTCAGACCCTACAAAATTATCATTCAAATGTTATATTTTCTAAGAGCATTTTATAAGTATTTTTTGAAAAAAAATCTGGCTAAGATGCTGTGTTTCACAGACACGCACACACAAGCATATATATATAATTACTGAAGACACAAATTCATGGTCTAAGGATCACATAAGCAAGAAACTGACAGTCACCAAGGGCCACTGAGTCTTTCTACTACGCAATTCAAATATAGATCTATATATGCTACACCATCGAAATTGAGCATTCTTTCTGAATATAGTAAACTATATATATATAAAACTTATATATATATATATATATATATATATATCAAACTCATACTAATAAAAATACTGTGTTACTTTAGATAATTTGTTCTACTAAATTTGAATTTGACGAACAATCAAATATTTTACTGTTTAAGTTGGATCACTGCAATGATGCATACTGGGTGCCTAGCAATCACCTTAGGGTATAGTATGAGAGATATTCTGTCAACTTGTCGATGACATTACTCGTCAAGTAACCTGACTTGTTATATTCAAAGATTTTAAGAAAAGCTTCGGAAATTGGCATATAAGTATTTTTTGAAAAAAAATCTGGCTAAGATGCTGTGTTTCACAGACACGCATTCAAGAAACGCATTCAAGTATAGGTGGTATTTTAGGGGCTTGAGGTTTTGACAAGTGTTGTCTTCGCTGATTGGTTTAAAGACTCGGCTAGAAGTGTTAAATGCTACCACCTATATGTGGCTCTATGATTCATGTGTGTGTGGATCAGTTCATTTTCTCTGGTGTGCCAATTCCAGTGAAAGACATTGGGTTGGACTGTTTTAAAAATTCCATGTTCCGACACAACGTGAATACAAACACAAGTGTCCCGTGAGTGGAATAACGAGATGAATAAATATTGGTCAAACAGGCAGTCTCAGCAGGTATTTCTATAAGGATGTCAAGGGAAAAGTTTGGGTGGGTAGTCAGCTTGAGGGAACCTGAACGAGTCAGTTAGATCTGTGGGGATTTAGGAATTAACAATAAAACTCCCAATTGGATGTTGACTCATCGGCTGCCACATACAAAATGTATAAACGCGTCGCCACGCATAAGGCTCCACGCATCCATCCGGTTAAAAATCAGAAAAAAAAAGAAAAATAATAAAAAGTAAAGTAGCCAATGGGAAGCGGTCGCGCCAAAATTAGAAGGATTTTGGAATAGCGAATTTGGAGCCGGTGTAGAGAGATAAATACTCAGGTTTTCTGTGAACCGACCTCTTTTTCGGGTAGTGACGTCGAACCGACAACACCGATTTTGTTGTCTGGTGTTTTGGGCACCACGCTACGTCTTGGGACGTAACGTTGGTTAGTCCATTCACCAAGTAAATAAAGGAAAGTATGGAAGAAATGTTTTCGTCTCTTATCTGTTTCTATCTTTTCTTTTTGTATATTTCTTTTGGACCTTCTTTGGGCAAGGCATTGCGCCAGCCAGTCAACGTGGGGTAAAATAATATAACCAAAATATGGAGTCAGATATCTTACGGCAACACAGTCTTGCCCTTAGCCCCTGACCTTCCTAAAAAAAACTTTCAAACTCCACATTGGTGACCTCGACGCAAAAAAACCTTCAAATCCCACATTGGTGACCTCGACGCGAAAAACCTTTAAACACCACAGATCTCACAACATGAAGAAAAGAACTTAACACTCGAGTCGAAATAATTCGCCTTCAAAAAATTCAAAACTGTTATAATGCTGACAAAAGAAAAACACGGGGAACATAAAATGTTTGATAGAAAAACATATATATTCAAGTAAGAGAAACAAGATACAAGTTCACCTGGTTAAACAATAGTTAGTTGATAGGAAGCTGAGAGTCCAGTGGGGTAGTTACTATCCATCCACTACGCAAATGGTATCACACGTGATTGCATCACGCTGATTGGTGAACTCCGACTGACGCTCTCGTTGACGTGTATTTATGGAGGAGGGCGTGGCCATTATGTAGGGAGTACAACAAAAACAAACGCAAGAAACTTACGATCCCCTATTTTAATAACAAATCACCGTAGCTCACAATATTACCACCAACTTTCCATGACCTGTAAACTGATGAATGCTAAAAGAATATCCAATGAAAGCTTGAAATGGGGGTTATTTTTTAGGTCTATCCCACTTCTCTCGAGCTACCAGACAATCATACGTATGATTGTCATAATTCTGATCCCACGATAATTAGCAATCCCCTATAAACTGTTGCCTCATCCCTCGTAGTAGCAACTGCTGTCACACAAAATGAAGCTATTTTCTACGTTCCAATGCAGCGGCTATCCAGGTATCTATGTAATCTATTAGAATCAATTATAATCCATGATTTTTGTTCGTTCGCGAAGGTTCCTATATTCATATTGTTCCATGACAGTAACAACCCCCTTGAATGTAGAAGGGGTAGAAAATAAAAAAGTCTTTGCTGATAAAAGTAGATGGCTCAATAAAAATTTATTTCTAACAAAGAAATAAACCAACCACGTGTGACATTTAATTTTGGCCAGAGTGGATAAAGGCAGAAGTAGTCCCGGACAATACGGTACAAAAAAGCTACCTCCCACGATTTGTCGAAAACTACAGGGTGGAACGATAAAATTGTCACCCTAGAAAAGATGACATGATTCCGTTTCCGTTTAATGAAAACCGGTTTTCTTTTTTTGTTGCAGACCATCTACTTGTTGGCCAGTTGTGTACAAATCCCAAGAGCGATAGGAGCCTTCTATCATGCCTGAAAGTGACACAATGTTCAACGAGCGAGATCGGAGATGCGCTGTTGTACAACTCATGCCCTCTACTAATCCAAGTTATGACAACAGGACCATTACCAGCAGCCTCAAAATGCAAATCTGGATTGCCACGAATAACAGGGACGTTCCCAGGGTGATGAAAACAAAGTTTCCGGCTACGGTCATGGTCTTTGGTGTGGTTTCAAGTGAGGGCCACATCATGCCACCTCAAATCTTCGAAGTCGGTTTGAAAGTCAACACCAAAGTGTACTTGGATGGACTGAAGAGCGTGGTGATCCCCTGGTGCAATCAGGTGGCTGGTGGCAGACTCTGGGTGTGGCATCAGGACTCGGCGCCAGCCTACAAGTCCAAAGAGACCCAGGCTTAGCTTCAGAAGGAGTGCTACAACTTTATACCCTTCTCTCACAGGCCTCCTTCCTCCCCTGACCTGAACCCGCTGGACTACTTCGTTTGGTCATACGTCGAGAGCATCACCAACATGACCTCCCACAACACCAAAGCCAGCCTGATTGCCGCCATCCGCCGAGTATTCGCCGAGCTCCTGCCGGCGCTTGTGGAATAGGCATGCTCCCAGTTCCGGATCCGTATCGAGGCGGTGATTGAGACTGAAGGCGGCTACATTGAATAGATGCCAGCTCTACTACATAATCAAGTTACCTGAATTGATTTTTTCAATAAAGGTTTTAAAATAAAGCTATAGTGTTGTTTTCTTTAGGAAGACAATTTTATCGTTCCACCCTGTACTATTGGGCCCTCAGTTCGAACTTGGGGACTAGACAATTAAAGCAGGAAAAATAGCCAGCAGAAAGGTTTCGTCACTCGCTTCTTGAATAGCTGATAAATATTCAAATAGGCAAGAAGCTTCCCAAGAAATAAAACTAAAATTAAACGAAAGTCGACTACCAAAATTCTACGAAGTTAAACAACTGAAAGGAAATTCAACCTGAGAATTCTCCTGAAAAAATAACTTTACAGAAGACTCAATTGAAATTAAATGAAAATTAATAAGACTCAATTAAAATCAACTGAAAGATAAAATTGAACCCGTGAACTCTGCTGTAAAAACAACCTTTCAGAAGACTCAAAATTAAATGAAAACTGAAACATTTCGACGAAACTAAAAAGAAAAAGAAATTCTCAAATTCAAAGAACTTTGCTTTCCGGACACTCTCTCAGATAAATTCCTGCAAATTGCACTAAATTTTACAAAGCTTTGTTTTTTCTATCCCATTCTTTCTTGTTTCTTTTGTATAAAATTCCTTTCCAAAACTTTATTGTCGGTGTTATCTTTTTGAATCAGTATCCGAACTAGAAAACTGCGGAACTTACAGTTTGAACTTACCGTTTAATTTTACACACTAAAGCCCCCTAAAAACATTACCAAGTTAAACACTAAATTTGGCTTTTGTGTCATTTTCTTCCAATTAAATTTTATTCTTTTAAATTCTTTTATATTGCAAATTTTGAACTTTAAATTCTTTTAGTTCTACCGTTCCCTGGCAGGGGTTAGAGACAACGTCTTTATTGTTCAAAGACAAGAGGCGAAAAGACATCGAGGATGGGTTTTTGGAACTGTCATATGATACTCTTTAAAAGCCACTGACATGCAAAATATTAATGTATCGTTTTACTTTTTTATAAGCACAAATAATCTTTATAAAAGATTTTTCTGTTCAAATCATTTTTTAAAGATGACGCAAAAATTATTTTTTTTACAAATTAGGGCGTTTATATCAACATGTGTCGTTTTAATTTTTTTTTTTTTTTTTTTTAGTTCATTTGTGAAGTTTCCGATTCCTTTTGTGTAAAGTGAAAATTTAACAATTTGCAGAGCCTAGCGCTACCAGAAATAAGCATTTAAATAATATATACCTCGAGTTTTTAAAAAGTCTTTCCTTTTGATCAACTGATTAATCTTTGGCAGCATCAAGTCATTGTTCAAGACAAATGTTTCTTGTTTTATTTCCAAGGCTATTAATTTGATAAATATGTTTTCATTAGTTTCCTTATATCCCCATTAGTCGGTGCTATACATTCATCCAATCTCTTTGCCACATGCAGGATATGACATTATGTCAATTTTTAAGTGAAGTACAGCTGGTTTGAATCCAAAGTTTTCCTTCTCCTTGACTATTTGTCTAACCAAAGCTTAAGACCAAATTCTGCTTTACTATTTACCCATAGCTGAGAGAGAGAAGAAATGGATTCATGCCTTTCCAAAGGTCATTGGTGCGAAGCGAAACGTAAACAACGTCGTCCATAATCTGAATTCAATTAGCCATTTTCTTCGACGATATCTTACTTTAAGCGCCCATTTTTTTTCATTGTACATAAATAGAAGATAAGAAAAGTAACTAAATCCGTAATCATCTTTTTCCTTTTTGAGGCTGAATGTCAGACATGGATGGAACATTTGTCATCAAAAATAGTTTCAAACAAGGACCCTTAAAACTGTCAACCTGTTTTGAACAAACTCTTCCTACCCCACCGGAAATTACTTAGATTTTTCTTTCTTTTTACTTATCAATTTGACACACTTTCTCAACAAAGCTAAAACAGCTACACCCACGCTTCTTGAGCCTGTATGGAATTTTCAATTTTTTTGACATGATTGGTGGTCACATACTATTTTTAGCAGCGACTGAAAGGCTAGGGTGGAGTGGAAACTGTAAGAATGTACTCAACCCACAAAAAGCAAGAATCATAAACGCACACAGTTGAATGTCTTAGTGAAGAGTTGAAAATATCCCTTAACATTTAATTTGTCTGAACAGCAACATTTCATTGTCTGAAAAAGAGATGACTTTACAGGGAGAACATGTGAATAGATTTGATTTTGATTACATTTATATTGGATACTTGGTAGCAGGGAAAATGTTTTAGATGAGTTCTCACTCTCAATGGACCAATATTAGAATTAGTATATCCATGTAGGGAACAAATAAATAAATAAAAAATTAAATTAAAAAAAAATAAATAAATAGATAAAAAGAAAACTATTAAATTTGAAGAAACTCCCAGAGGTCTCTAACGGAAAAGGAGATGACGCATGCGTTAAAGAAAAAAAGGATTTCCCCCTTGAAAAAGGAAACGATATCATCTTTCTCTTTCAGGCAGTGTCCGTCGAACCATCAACACCATTTTGCTGTCTGGTGTTTTGGACACCGCGCTACATCTTGGGACGGAGCGTCGGTTAGTCCATTCACCAAGTGAATAAAGGAAAGTATGGAAGAAATGTTTTCGTCTCTTATCTGTTTCTATCTTTTTTTTGGTATATTTCTTTTGGGACTTTCTTTGGACAAGGCATTGCGCCGGCCAGTCAACGTGGGGTGAAACAGTGTAACCAAAATATGGAGTCAGATATCTTACGGCAACACAGCCTTGCCCTTAGCCCCTGACCTTAAAAGCCTTCAAATCCCACATATACCAACACCGGATACAACTGAAGGAAAGACAAGATAAAGTCATTTGTACATACCAAAAACATAAAATGTTGTATATGCACAATATCTCCACTAATGTCAATAAAAAAAATGCACAAACGTGTCCCAACTGCTAAGACTATACATATATATTATTTTATGAACAAGCAGTATGTAGAAGGGTTACAAAATAGAAAAATATTACTCGATAAAGATAGGTAAGAGAGTCATGCGGTTTTACTATTTCCTGTCAGGGTCAGAGAGAAGGTCTCTACTGCTCAAAGACCAAAGGCGAAAACAGATCAAGCATGGGTTTTTGAAAGTGTCATGATATCCTGTTGTGATGCTGACAAAAGAAAGACACGGGAAACGAAAAAAGGTTGATAGAAAAACATATATATTCAAGTAACAGAAACAAGATACAAGTGAACCTAGTTAAAAAATAGTTAGTTGATTGGAAGCTGAGAGTCCAGTGGGGTACTGACCATCCATCCTCTACGCAGATGGTATTTTAGCGAAGAAATATTATTAGGTTATGTTGGTGTTATTTTTAGCGAAGAAATGTATTCTTGTGCGTGTTTATATCCTCGTTAAGTTTGTAAGGTATATAAAGGAGAGAAGTTCCAAGATGTCGAAATGTTTTATATGAAGGTTTTAATGGCAGCATGGGATAAAGGGTTCACGTTTATGCTGCAAGTCTCGTAGTAAGTAAAGAAGTAAGGAAACGAAATGAAGTTGTTATAGAATTGAGAAGGAATTTTAGCAGCTAAATGCCTGAGCGAAAAGTGCATCGTTAGGTAAAGGCATTGTTGGATGTGTTGGGGGAGATATGTTCTCCATAGTGTAGCAAAAGTCGTGTTTGCTGTTTGAGGACAGAAATGATTGTAGTCCCCGTGAGTTTGTGGTTCTGGTTGTTTCAGGGAGAAGCGTGAATGTCTCCAGAAAATGTTGTCCAGAGATGAAGTAGCAAGGTGTTGGAGCGGAATTTTGCATCGCAGTCGACACAGCCAATACCGGAGGCGATTAAGAGTTGTTCCTGTGAGTGGCGTATTGAATTTATCTCATTCATATCCAACTGGGAACCCTTGGTCTAAGAGAATAGACACAAGGGGTCCATAAATTAGACAGCTTCCCTCACGGTGGTGTTATGCTGCTGCTGCTATTGAAGAGCAGACAGTAAGACGTCTGTACTGAACGAAGAAGTTCTGAAAAAGAAAGAGTGTTTGACGGCTTCCCCAATTTCTGCTGACCGGAAAGATGACTCGGTTGAATAGGATAAGTCATCCTGATTGGGTGAAATTATGCGTTGATCCGAACGGTCGAATTAAATTACGCGCCAAACAAAAAAATAAGATTCTTTCTGCTACCGTATCACACGTGATTGTATCACGATGATTTGTTTAACTCCGTCTAACGCTCTCGTTGACGTGCATTTATGGAGGAACGTGAGTCCATCTTGTAGGGAGTACAGCATATCCCTAACGGGTTATTGAAGGGAGATGATTATTTATTATTTCCCTATATTAGATTTACAATCTTATTTTAGATAATACAAAAAGCCAAAATAATATCTCGTGTGATGGAGAGTTGTTGTTTAAATAAAAGTAGTTGTTGGCGATCGTAATCGAGGGCGACCAGAAGGCTTCCTTTTCAGTAGCTACTACACCGAGGTGTTGGGAGGGCGCTACTCTTTTACCTGGATTGCTCCACTTTACCATTGATACGTACCATTTATTGCTGAGAGTTAAGCAAGGAGGTATCAAGTACCACTTTTAAAGTCTTTGGTATGACGCAACCTGGAATTGAACCCAGGTCTCCCGGACCATTGGCGAACACTCTACCCACTAGGCCAAAGAGCCGGTTGAATAGTAATTCCGAAATACAGCTGAAGTTACATAAAAGTAGATTTTTCTGGGTTAAATCATATTTTAGTACAAAACTACCTTCATGAAACACTTCTAGGAATAAACAATTATTCTGTAACGATACAAACATGTTAAAGATTATTTAGAGTTTGGTTCTTTCATAGCGCAATGATGTAACTATTCTGTTTGGTAATTAGATATATGCGAACAATATACTGGACGTTATTGCCAACATGAAAGAAAATACAAAAATACCAAGATGTCAAGAAATAATTAATCATACATCATCACAAAAATGATCAAAGTCTTATAAAAGAAAATGTAACCTTAACATCTTGCCTTGTGGAACAGAGAGAATTTTAGCAGTTCATGTCATCATATCTTGGATGGCAGCATCAAAGAGAAAGTCTCTGAAATTCTTAAGCCGCAAATCAACGTGCCAACTTCATCAAAGGGAGATCATCGGCACAAAATAATTGCAGTTTTTAAGTACCAATTTTAAAACTTAGAATAAAATTTATCAAGATTTTTCTTTTCTTTTCTTTTTAATATTCAGTTTAGTGAAAATATCGAACAACTGTTTAAGAGTTAACGTTTAGTCCTTTTACAACCCCTAGAGTTATTTTTGTGGGTTCCCATAAGTAAAGATTTTCAATTGGTTGTTGTCGGTTGCAAAAAAAGACGACCGTGATTCTCATAATCTTTTTCGTTTCCCTCCTGAAAGCATTAAAGCAGAACATTTGTAAACGCTTTTTTGCTCAAATACATGCTTGATATTGCTTGTAATTTTTGCCACTTTATGTCCCATTTTAAAGTCACAATAAAATCGTTCGAATTTGCTTTTTTAGCTTTAATTTGCTAGTCTAAAAAAATAATGATATAAAATGAAAATAAAATGATTAGTTGAGCAAAATTCTCGTTTTAAAATTATATATTTAAGTGATATAATTGTTTATTCCACAATACACATCAAAGTTTGAAATCATTAAAAAAATCCCACAAAAAAAGCTCTCGTTTTTGCTCCAAAATATATTTATCTACTTCCCAACTTTAGATGGAATGTATAACATTATAATCTTTTTAATGTGAGATCAAAAGATATCTCCGGCATCTCACTTAAAAATGCAGATATCTAGCAATATCATGATTATCCCGGTTTATGCACAAAGAGATTTGGATGATTGATTATCAGTATCCATACTCAAACTCTCTCTCTCTCTCTCTCTCTCTCTGACTCCACTAAAAGAACTAAAGTTTGCAATAGCTGGTCAAATGACCCACCAATATATTAAGCGACAAGAATTAAACTACTTTGTCGAAGGTTGTCTCCCCTTGGACAAACTCTTAAAAAAGGGAGCCATTATAAAATGGCTACTTTCACTTCAGTCCAATCTAACTTTGTTAAGTTTTAATGCTTACGTTCCGTTCATTGTCGTGTTTACATTATATTACTCAACAATTCTCCTTCACTATAGATACCATTCTTTGTGCAGGTGTTAATCTCCCAAGAAGATTGAGGTAGAGTAGATGGGTACTAGTAACAAATTGGTAAGGATATAAGAATACAAGTCGAGTATCAATTTTGCTTTCCTTTAGAATTAAATGATTCTTTCCTTTATGAAATCAAAATAATACTCAAACCATAAGACTAAAATCAAATGTTATAAAAAAAACCCTCCTCGACAGTAAATCACCGTTATGTCTACTAGAATTAAACATTTTCAGTTTTTTTTATGTATACAAAGCTTCCAACAAGATCAATATGATCAAATTCTCCTAATTTATTTTTGTTTGAAGTAAATATTTTTTTCCTCCAGATCGAAATATTTTTTAGTGTAATTTCATTTCTGTTAAAATATAAGTCTGGGAGGGAAGATTTTAAGTGTTGTACTCTGAAGTTATTGCTCTGGGGGTCACAATTGTTACATCGATAAAATAATGTATCTGTTGCCTGGGTAGCAATGGAGTGGAAGCGAAAGAGAAGGAGAAGGGAAGGAAAGTAGTTAGTCTATGATACAAACGAGAACAAAAGCAAGTCGGGTCTATTGATGTCGCATGGCTGTTCAATCAAACCAGTTCTAAGAGATCCATTCTCTGCAGACTGGACATTAGAAGAATTCTTGCTTGTCATTCATTTTGGACAGCACTGCTGGCTGTTACCCTCCACCCACATCAAACATGCACTTCGGCTTTTATGTCACAAATCATCAATCTTTTGGTGTTCGTTTTTGTTGAATAATTTAGACACAAGTTTGTTTCACATAGAAAGAGGAAAACCATATTTTATATTTCTAAACAAGATGTAGGGAAACAAAAATAATTGTCTTCCTTTGGGTTGAGGGCGTGGCTTTCTGCGTCACGTGTTCGTTGGTCACGTGAGAATTTAGACCCCTTATTATTTCTCTTATTGCCTTCATTCTTTGAACGGTTAAGACCTTCCGAATTTCAGTCCTCGCTCATGGAGCGAAATGGACATGCTTAGTTTCCATCTCGGGCGAGGTACTTTATTTCACCTCGCAATAAAAACCATTGAAGACAAAATATTTACATTACTTTTTTGAAGTCTTGTCATAGACGAGGTAAGTTCTCGTTCGTTGAGCGAAATGAACATGCTTTGTTTCCATCTCGGGCGAGGTACTTTATTTCACCTTGCAATAAAAACCATTGAAGACAAAATATTTACATTACTTTTTTGAAGTCTTGTCATAGACGAGGTAAGTTCTCGTTCGTTGAGCGAAATGAACATGTTTTTTTTAAATTCTGATTATTGAAGGGAATATAGACATTATTTCCGAATCCGGCGAGGTATAATGTTTCACCTCGCCGTGAAAACTAACAGAAAGAATAAAACTTTAGCGAGATAGAAATATTTGTTATAGTTTTTAGCGAAGAAATGTATTCTTGCGCGTGTTTATATCCTCACTAAGTGTTGTTAAGTATATAGAGAGAGAGAGAGAGAGAGAGAGAGAGAGAGAGAGAGAGAGAGGTACGAAGTCGAAATGTTTTTATGATAGTTTTTAATGGCAGCATGGAATATAGAGTTTGAGTTTGTGCTGCAAGCCTCGTGGGAAAGGAAAGAAGTAAAGAGACGAAATAGAGTTATAAGAGAGTAGAGAAAATAGCGCGTGTTGCTGGACGTGCGAGGGATTATGTTCGCCGTACGTAGCAAAAGTCATGTTTGCTGTTTGAGGAAATAGACGTTGCAGTCACCGTTAGGTTGTGTTTCTGGTTGTTTCGGAGAGAAGCGTAAATGTCTCCTGAAAATGTTGCCCAGAAGTGAAGTAGTCGCTTGGTGTCGGAGCGAGATTCGGCATCGCAGTCGACATAGCTAATTTTGGGGGTGACGTAAAGTTGTTCCTGTGTGTGGCGTATTGAATTTATCTAATTCATATTCAACTGGTAACCCTTGGTCTAAGAGAAATAGACGCAAGGGATCCATAAATTAGATAGGTTCCTTCATTGTGTCCACGCTGCTGCTATGGTAGAGCAGCCAGTGAGACGTCTGCACTGAACAAAGATGTTCAGTCAAAGAGACTGTTTGACGGTTTTTCCCAATTACTGCTGCTCAGAAAGGTGGTTCAGATTGAATAGGATAAGTCATCCTGATTGGGTGAAATTATGCGTCGAATTCAATTACGCGCCAAACCAAAATTCCTTCTGCTACAAAACATTTACCATTTTTTTAATCTCCTTTCATACATGCTTGTTCTCAGAGCGATGCGAATATTCATCTGTTTTGGAATACTTTGTAAATTGTTGCAACATTTGTTTTATTAACATATGTACTTATCAAATCTTTTAATCGTGTATTTAAGTTTATCTAGTTTTTTCTTTCTTTTTATTCAGTGTTAATGTATTTATTGATACACTAATGCTAATTTTAGAACCTGGTAAGTAGGAAACGGTTAAATATCCTTCCTAGCACCAAATAGTATATAAATCATAACTGACACAATTCATATCGATAGTGAGATTAATCAAGAAACTTTTAATCCAAATGATATCTAGTTAAATTCTAGAATTTTTAGGATATTCATAGCGACCACATTTATTTCTCAACGCTTAAACAAAAAAGACAAAATTGCTTTGAAAAAGATATAACACAGTAATTGCATTAAAGCAAAAAATAAAAATTTAAAAAAATAGTGAAATATCAAGAAATATTTCTTGATAGTAATAACATTTTTGAAATAATTTTTGTAATAATTTTTGATAGTAATAAAAAAATTTCTTGATCAATCAGATGAAAAAAATTTCTTGACCAATCAGATAGGTTATTGAGAATTGTAATGTGATGGACCGACAAAGCTAAATACGACAAATGTTGATCGGTGAACAGGAACTTGGGAACAAATACAAAATGGATTACATAGATATCTGGATTATAATGCATTATAATGGATTCCATAGATATCTGGATTATAATAAAGGAGGCGCGCTTAGCGTAATAGTTATCGTCGTTGGAAATGGAAGCTTTTGGTTGGTTGGGTTTTATGGCATATCAACCTTTGAAGGTTATTTAACGCCAAATCCATTTTTATGCAAATAGTCAATGCTATTTCAAACAATTCCGTTTAGCATGAGTACACAGTTTAATTGTCAAAAACATTTCTATTTCAAGCTATTCAGTTTAGTCAAACTGTCCTAATTCAACCAATTCAATTTAGTATAAGTATATATTTTGTTTACACACAGTTAAATGTCAAAACATTTCTATATTAAATAATTCAGTTTAGCGTAAGTACAGTTTCAATGTCAAAAACAGTTCCATTTCAAACAATTCCGTTTAGCAGAGGTACGTAGTTTAAATGCCAAAAACAGTAAACTCAAACCAGAGTTTAGTTCTATTCAACCCATAGATAAGACCCTTATCAGGTGCTACCACTCTGGGACAGAGTGGATTTGGGAGCAATGGCAATGAAGAGGTACTCTGCATTCCCCAAAGCTCCAACATTACTGGAACCTCACCATCAGATTGTTTAGTGTCATAACAGGACACTCATTGGGGGGTCGTACTCCTCTGCAGAGGTGCAGTCGGTGTATTCTACAGCCCCAGCCGACTGGGCATGTAGAAAATGGAAGTCATGGCCCGAGTTCAAATACTGGAAGAGGCAGCTCGCGTTTTACTTCGCACCAATGCGCTTGGGAAAGGCATGAACCCATCTCTTCTCCTCTCAGCTGTAAGTAAATAGTAGGGTAGACTTGGTTCTTTAGTTTTGGTTAGATAACAAGTCTAGGAGAAAGAAAACTCTGAATTCAAATCAGCAGTAAAAGTAAGTGAAGTTGGCGACCATAGTCGAGGGTGACCCGAAGGCTCCCTTTTCGATAGCTACTACACCGAGGTGTAGGGGAAGGCGCTGTTCCTTTCCCTGGATTACTCCATTTTACCCTTGATCCATAACTTATAATGCTGAGTGTTAATCAAGGAGGTATCAAGTACCATTTTTAAAGTCTTTGGTATGTCTCGACCTGGGATTGAACCCAGGTCTCCCGGACCATTGGTGAACACTCTAACCATCATGCCAATGTCCGGTAAATCGGAAGTTTCCCGCTTAAAAATTAACCTTGTATCATATCTTGCTTGTATCAAAAGGGTTAGGTAAATACACTCGAAGAAAAATGTATAACCCTGACTTATGGGGATATAAGGAAACTATAGAAAACATATTCATCAAGTTAACGGCCTTGAAAATAAAACAAGAAACGTTTGTCTTGAACAATGATTTGACATTGCCAAAATTTAATGAGTTGATCTGGAAGAAAGGTTTTTCTTAAAACTCAAGCAATATATTATTAAAATGCTTATTTCTGGTAGCGCTAGGCCCTGCAAATTGTTAAATTTTCACCTATATATATATATATATATATTGTTACAGTACCCAACCTGCGGACTCTTGAACTCTTCCTGTTGCTATTAATACCGGAAGAATATTTATCTCGGTAGTGAGTTCTCCCCAGCTTCGGCCAGCCGTGTTTAACTCAGGGCACGGATCTGGCCGAGTGCTAGCTGGTTGACTCACCATTTTTTCCGGCCTCTGGGGGCTACCCCCACCAGGCTTTTACCCCCTTAGGGGGATTGGGTTTATTGCCTGGCGCCTGAGGCGTCCCTAATAAGGGGAATGCCGACGGGGCGGAAGGTATTTTGGGCATTGCCGAACGCATGTGGGCTTCGCCCCTGCGACCGGACCCCCTTAAAAACGGCCTTGTGCCATACTTCTCCGGTGGTGGGACGGAAAACAAATATCTGAGTTCTCCCCAACTTAACACTTTGGCAGTCAGACTGACGTTCAACACCTTTTTATATATGTTGTATTATACTTTCGTTAATATACTTTGTTCCATGTAAACCCGAGTTAGTGTCTTTCTTCTAGGCTCTTTACTGGTCCACAACATATATATGAGCTGAAAACAATGCATGTTGATAAAAACACCTTAATTTGTAAAAAAAAAAAAAAATACTGTTGTAAACATTGGGTCATCTTTAAAAAGAAAAATCCTTTATAAAGATTTTTTGTGGTAATAGAAAAAATAAAACGATACTTTGATACTTTGCATGTCAGAGGCTTTTTAAGGGCGTATAACAGGAAGGCAGAATAAGTTACCTCCTGTTATAATAAAAGAAAGAAAAAATGATGGAGGTGAGAATATTGATAAGTTTCAACAATGCTTTAATGGCCGCCTGAATGAAAGAACCCTTGTGCTGTAAGTCATAGGAAGAAGAAAACAGTTGTAGAGTTGAGAAAGAATAAAGTAGCTGAATGTGTGGGGTTTAAAAGGGCTTTTGAAGGTCAGGGGCTAAGGGCAAGGCTGTGTTGCCGTAAGATATTTGACTCCATATTTTGGTTATATTATTTTACTCCACGTTGACTGGCCGGCGCAATGCCTTGTCCAAAGAAAGTCCCCAAAAAATATACAAAAAGAAAAGATAGAAACAGATAAGAGACGAAAACATTTCTTCCATACTTTCCTTTATTTACTTGGTGAATGGACTAACCAACGCTACGTCCCAAGACGTAGCGTGGTGCCCAAAACACCAGACAGCAAAATGGTGTTGTTGGTTCGACGGACACTTCCTGACAAGACCCGGTTCACAGAAAACCTGAGTATTTATCTCTCTCCACCGGCTCCAAATTCGCCACTCCAAAATCCTTCTAATTTTGGCGCGACCGCTTCCCATTGGCTACTTTACTTTTTATTATTTTTCTTTTTTTTTCTGATTTTTAACCGGATGGATGCGTGAAGCCTTATACGTGGCGACGCGTTTATACATTTTGTATGTGGCAGCCGGCGAGTCAACATCCGGTTGGGAGTTTTATTGTTAATTCCTAAATCCCCACAAATGTCAGTACTGGAATCGCGTCGCTGTAGTCAATGCAAAAGACGAGTTGTTGAAAACAGAGCAGGAATTGAAATGTTGAGGAAGCGAAGAGAATGATATTGGTTAGCGCGGCCTTTTATATTGCCCGGGGAGGTGACCCGGGAAGAATGGCATCAGTCATTTTCAATATATAAATTCAAAACTCCAACGGCCAAAGCAATTCCCGCACTAAATAATGATTTGAAATTCTTTCTGCTACAGGCGTCACACAACAGTTCCAAAAACCCATTTTCGATGTCTTTCGCCTCTGGACTTAGAACAATAAAGACTTTGTCTCTAACCCCTGTCAGGGAATGGTAAAGTTACATGGCTATCTCTGCTACCTTTATCAACAAAATCTTTTCTATTTTGTACCCCTTTTACATACAGCTTGTTCATGGAACAATATATGTATAGTTCTAGTTGCTGGGATACGTTTCTGTATTCTTTCTTTTTAATGCCACTTGTAGGTATATTACGTATATAAAATGGTAAATGTTCTTAATTTAATGAGTTTATCTTGTTTTCTTTCCTTGCGTTCAGCGTTAGTATATCACGAATATACTAATGCTAATATTGGTCCATGGACAATAGGGACTTGATTAAAATATCTTCCCACCAGAAATTATCTGATACGATGAGTTTTGTGTTTGAAAACGTTGAATGATGTTTACGTGTAATAATTTGCATGATGACAAATTGGCCGGTAAATTTCACCACGATATTAAAAATCAACCAAAAAATCAGCTTGGTTTCGAATTTTCATGGAAATTTTCAGTACTTACTTTTTTATGAGAGCATTTATTTATTCATGGAGTATTTTGTCTGAATAAAGTTCGATGTTCTTTTTTTTAATAAAGCATACTTTTGAATTTTCTTCGTTGTTATCTATTTATTCATTTTTATTTTCATTCCCCCCCCCCCAGATACATCGCAATCCGACAGCTCTCGTGCTCTTCTGCTGAATCGCTATTAATAGTAGACCAAAATAGTTATAAAAACAAATCATGTAAAAACTAGAATAGATAAGAGGCAGGAGAATAACAAATGTAGGCTATATTGAGATAGATAGATAGATAGATCGTGCGGGCGCACGCGAGTGAGAAAAAGAGAGAGAAAGAGGGAAAGAAAAGGAGAGAAGAAGAAGAAGAAGAAGAAGAAGAAGAAGAAGGAGAGAGAGAGAGAGAGAGAGAGAGAGAGAGAGAGAGAGATGAAACAGTAACCACATACAAAGAAATGTTGCAAACTGGCATAGGAGTGTAAGAGTAAGCATAACAGGCGGAGATGGTGATCTACTGGGAATTGTGCAAGCGAGTAAACTTTGAGCATATGGACAAATGGTCCAGGATCTGTCCTGGAAAATAAGACATACGAAATTGTTAGGGATTTTTAGATGAAAACAGATCCTACTATGCCAGCCAGAAAATCAGATCAAATTTTGACAAAGAAAAAGAAAAGAGATTGTCATTTAGTAGGCTTTGCCAATCAAGCAGGATCGCAGAGTTTTGATAAAGGTAAACGAAAAACTTGAGGACTGAAAAAGTTATGGAACATGAAGGTCACAAAGGTACTAATCATAATTGGAGCCCTAGAAAAAATTCCAATGAACTTGGAAAAGAAGCTGAGAGTACTGGAAATCTAAGAAGAATTAAAACCCTCCGGACCACAGCTCTGCTGGGATCAGCTAGAATACCGAGAAGAGTCCTGGAAAACTGAGATTTGCTGTCACTTAGACTTCGGTGAAAATTAATTCATACTGGTGATAAAAACTCATGACGAGTAAAATAATGATGATAATAATAATAATAATAATACAACCCGATGAGATAGATCAAAAGATACTAGCGAAAGAAAGAAGACTAAAAAGATGCCGAGATAAGATTAAATAATACAGACAAAACAGGACATTCCAAAACAACGAAAGAAAATTCTACTAGTAAGTAGAGGGAGAATGCTTGAAGACATACCAACAACCAGATGCAAAGGAAGCAAAACAATTTCTGAGCAAAATATGGAAACGGAGAGAACATAACAGAAAAGCCGAATGGATAAACAACAAGGGAAAAGAGTTACAAGCACTTGAAGAAGGCCTTAAGGCGAGAACACAACTGGATTCAATCTGAGCAATACTCAAAAATGTACTAAACTGGAAAACGCCTGGCCATGATGGCATACAAGGATTCTGGTTTAAAAAATATTCTTTCATCCACGACAGACTGACCATCGAAATGAATAGATGCTAAAAAAGCAAATATACTCGACTTGATGACCAATGGAAAGACGAACCTGATCCAAAAAAATCCAGAGAGGCATATTTCAGGGAGATGTGCTATCACCATTACTATTTGTAATAGCGATGATGCCACTAAATCACATACTTAGGAAATTCATAGTCGGATACAAACTTACTAAATCGCAAGAAAAGATCAATCACCTAATGTACATGGATGACATCAAACTGTTTGCTAAAAATGAAAAAGAATTGGAAACCCAAATACAGGCAGTGAAGGTATACAGTCAGGGTTTAGGGATGGAATTTGGTATAGAAAAATGTACCATGCTAATAATGAGAAGCAGAAAGCAACAAATGGAAGGATTAGAACTACCAAATCAAGAAAAAATCAGAACTCCCGGAGAAAAGGAAACTTACAAGTACTTAGGAATATTGGAAGCAGACAAGAGGAGATGAAAGAAAAAATTAAAAAGAATATTTCAGGAGAGCGATAAAACTACTCGAAACCAAACTATCTCACAGAAATCTCATCAAAAAGATAAACATCTGTGCTGTCTCCTCTCTAAGATACTCGGGACCATTCTTAAAGTGGACGAGAGAAGAACTTCAACAAATGGACCAAAGAACAAGAAAACTCATGACGATGCATAAGGCCTTACATCTCAGAAATGACAGTGACAGACTATATGTGTCAAGAAAATTAGGAGGAAGAAGACTCGCCAGCATTCAAGATAGTTTTGATACATCGATATGACGACTCGAAGACTACATATAAAAAAGCAAAGAAAGACAAATTACAGTGACCAGAAACGATACAAACAGCACAAGGATCAACTGAACAACAATAACTAGAAAACAAAAAATGGGAAGATAAACAACTGTATGGATTTTCAAGCGACAGATAAGCTAAATTTCACACGAGAAGACGCGTGGCTAAGAAAGGGAAACCTTAAGAGAGAAACTGAATCTCTTATAATAGCAGTACAAAAACAACGCCTGAATGACCAACTTTGTTAAAGCAAAAATACACGATGAGTGAATGCAGTATATTAGTGCTGAAAGAGCATAAGACAAGACATGATTGGGTGGGGAAGACGATCAAGAGAGAATTGTACAAGAAATTGAAGTTTTACCACACGAACGTATGCACAACACAGAACCCGTCCTGGAGAATGAGACGCACAAAATTCTCTGGGATTTTGAGATACTAAGAGATCACTCAATCTCAGCTAGACGACCAGACTAAGTGATTGATAGTCCCCCCCCCAAAAAAAAAGAAAAAAAAGAAAAAGAGAGCCTACCGAAAAGTGGACTTTGCCATCCCGGCAGACCATAGAGTAAAATTAAAATAAAGTGAAAAGAGAAATAAGTACCTAAACCTTGCAAAAGAAATTGAAATTTATGGAACATGAAGGTGACGGTGATACCAATAGTCATTGGTGCGCTCGGAACAATCCTCAAAGGTTTGGTAAAGGGACTGGAAGACTTGGAAATAAAAGGACAAGTGGAGACCATACAAACTACAGTATTATTAAGATCGGCCAGAATACTGAGAAGAGTTCTGGAGACTTACTGTCACTCAAACTCCAGTGAAAAACCATCAGCTAACGCTGGTGTGAAAAACTATCAAAGGAGTAACAATATATATGTATATATATAAATTGAAAACATTTGGATCAGAATATATTTTTCATTTAACAAATGAACATGCTACACCACCAATACACCTTACATATATATATTTCTCCGAAAGTTGATAAATATTTTGAATAAATATTTAATTATATAATTTTCCATTTTTTGAAGTAGTATTATTATTTTTTTTTTTTTAATTGGGTTTCTATGCATTTTTTAAGACGGGTTACTGTTGAAATAATGAGAATGCTCTTTTTTACGGCCTCACATCTTGCAATGACAGAAATTTTTTAAGTGTATAATTCAGTGGAGGTGCTTGTGATGCATTGGATATCGTCATTGTAAGTCAGCACAACCTAAAATACATAGACTTCGTAGGCTATTGTGTAAACTTCAAAGCGTCTCTTCTCTCTCTCTCTCTCTCTCTCTCTCTCTCTCTCTCTCTCTCTCTCTCTCTCTCTCTCTCTCTCTTCGCCGACTGGTACTGTTAGCAGGTATGGTGTCTTTCTAACTTAGTTCCGGCAATTTGGCTTTTAGCTTTTTGCGAGGCCCCGGGGCCTGTTCTGGACTTCGGTCCGGAGCGTGGCCCTGGAAAAGGAACAATGGCAGACTTGGGGCCTTTAATTAGGCACCTAGTTTCGACTAGGCTACCTTCGGATGGGCGAGCTGCATTTTTGTCTCCTTTGTCCCCCTTGTACGGCACTAGACCATGCGTCTAGTTTAAGCCGTTAACTGGCATACGTGCTCGGACCCACATTTGGGTTCGCGAAACTGCTTGCCTCATCAGGCTCACATTGCACTAAGTGAGCCGATGAGCAGCACAGACAAGCAGGGTTCGAGTCTCGGCTCGTTCCCGACCTCCCCTTCCCTTTATCCCCACTTTAATCGGCCTTCGGGCTTTTGACCTTGTGTCAAGTCGTGTCTGGTGGGAGGCAGCGACAAATATCCGGTCGAGTCTTCACTGCCACAGTGAGTTCATACTCGTATAGCGCCGGCCCAAGTCCTACAGCGAGTAGTAGACGCCACGTGCCGCACGGCCGAGGACAACAAGCATGTGTCCATAGAACCATCCGACCGTCTACTGAATTAGAGGTCACGTCGCTTGTTTATTTATGGGCTCCCTTGAACCGTCTCTGAAAATTGTTTTCAAGCTCTTTGATTGACCGAAAAAACATTTACTTATTTTGGGGGACAAGAAGTCCCCTGGAACCCTTTTCTCGATAAGGATCTGAGACCCAGACTACCATGTACAGGCAAAAATTCCTCATCAGTATGAACAAAGAAAAAGGCAGATATTTTTTCTCAGCCTAATTTAACAAAGTTTTTCTTGGAGATCTCAAGTAGGTAAAGACATGTATTTAACTTCTTAAGGTTTTGTTTCAGCTATTTATTTATTTTCATTTTTTAATTTTTCATTCTTTTCAAAATTGATTCACTTGGGGGCTATTTTTTTTTTTTAAATCTTAAGCTTACCATATGCACGCCCATGTAGAAGAATACTTTTTTTTATTTTTTCGTGAATTTAATGACAAAAAATCATGAAGAAAATAACACCCTGGGGATTTTACCATGATATCTCGTCCATAATTTCTTGATGAATTTTCAGCATAAAAAAACCCAACAAATCCGCACATAATATGTAGCTTTTTAATTCGTAACATCAGCTTGAGTCGCAAATGTTTTATGTTCTTCACAAATACCACCGAAAAGATCTTTTTCTAAATAGATTTTTTAAATCTATGGTGGTCATTTGATCACTGATATCAGTTTTTATGCTTAAATCTACCGCTAAAAATAAAGCATAGAAAGTTAGGATCGTCATAAACGGATCAGCAATTTATTCTGCATTATCTATCACCAAGCAAATAGAACCACCTTCATTCCCTGATGAAGAATCTTCATCATTTTGACCTATCGAATCATTATATAATTGAGATAATGGGTTTGGTTTGTAAGTGTTGTATGTGTATGTTCCTCGTGTTGATAAAATGAAAACAATTCACAAGATAAAGAAACTAAGATACAGATTTGTTTTTTACACACCGGTTTTTATTTTATATTCGTGGGAATAAAATCCTCGTTGTATTTACTGTTCAGTCCCTTTGTGAAGGGTTAGGTTAATTTAAGTACAACCTCCTAGCCAAGTCAACGTGTCACTGAATTGTGTGCTTGTATGCTGCTTCGATATCTCCGAGTTCTAGGAAGTGCTGAAAAACGTGTCCTTCGATTGTGACTGGCTGTAAAAAGGAACAGCTGGAGAGAGAGAGAGAGAGAGAGAGAGAGAGAGAGAGAGAGAGAGAGAGAGAGAGAGAGAGAGAGAGTCTTTCGATCTTGACTGGCCGTAAAAAGATAGAGCAGAAGAGAGAGAGAGAGTTCTTCGATCTTGACTGGTTGTAAAAAGAAAAAGCAGGAGAGAGAGAGAGTCTTTCGATCTTGACTGGCCGTAAAAAGATAGAGCAGAAGAGAGAGAGAGAGAGAGAGAGAGAGAGAGAGAGAGAGAGAGAGAGAGAGAGTTCTTCGATCTTGACTGGTTGTAAAAAGAAAAAGCAGGAGAGAGAGAGAGAGAGAGAGAGTTCTTCGATCTTGACTGGTTGTAAAAAGAAAAAGCAGGAGAGAGAGAGAGAGAGAGAGAGAGAGAGAGAGAGAGAGAGAGAGAGCTTCTTTGATCTTGACTGGCCGTAAAAATAAAGTGCCGAAAAGAGAAAAAAAACAAGAACAAACACACACAAAAATCAAAAACAAGGAGGAGAGCATGACCTTTTACCGGAAATTCGAAACCTAAGAGTCAGGTGACCAAAATCCCTTGCATGATGGGAAAAATGTAAATTTATATTCTTCGTCTTTATCATCTTACTTATTTTATTTTAAAAATTTTTACTCTATTTCTAATCTTATTTCTTATTTTTAAGTTTCTCTTATACCACCACAAGGCTCTCACCTGAAGTCTCTCAATTACAAAACAAAACTGCTAATTCACTAAAGTAATTTCCACATTTCTTAACATTACAAATCAGTAATATTCAAGTAAATTTCAATAAACAAATAATAATAATAATAATAATAAATAAATAAATAAATGAGAAAAAAATGACCACTCATCTTTCAATGGCAACAAACTTGATAGAATACATATTTTTTTAGCCGTAAAATAATCAACTCCAAAAACATATATAAGAACATTCTAGAAATTTCGGATCGAAATCGCATTGAAGTTACGCTTTTATATTTTTCAACCAATCAGCTAAAAATACAGAATAAGAACATTCTAGAAAATTCTGCTCAGAAACTAATTAACAGAAAAATATTTAGGCTCCAAAATAAATAAGTAAATATACGAATATGATTGGCCAAGAAATGTCTGCGCGCTTGAATTTTAGGACCAGCAATAAAACCTAACAAAATCCGATTTTTGATTCACTTTAGCTACCCCAAAAGTATGAATAACGAAGAATTTAATTTACTAAGGCATTCCGCTACTAGAGGCAAGGACAGACAGCAGAAGGCATCGCACACAGGACACAGAGCGAAGAACCATGCGACGTTCTTTTGCCGACTACCGAACCGCGATACGTTGTCGCCAAAGATCATAAAAAACGCACGCGTAGACTTAAGAAAACAAAAGGCCCATACATATATACACACATGCATACAGACGTATGTAAGTAAAGTCGATTTTGTATCCTCTTTACTTCGGTCAGCTATGGACACGTTGATTCAATAGACTTTCCCAACATGTACACACGCACAGATAGGCGAACAAATCATATTTTTTATTCAACTGGCCATAGCTGTATTTTCTACATACACACACGCACATAAAATGAACATTGTAATTTAATTATTATTATCCTGTTAGCTATGATTATTAAATTGCTTGTTTCTTAATGATTGTTGTTGTTACATTCCTTTAGTTTATGTACTTGTAAAATTTGTATTTTATTTGTAGAAACTAAACCTGAAAATAACTCCTGTAAAGTATGGAAGGTACTTAGTCCCCCACAACTTCAATGACCCCTCCCCCAAAAAAAGAACAACCTGTCGTAAAATCGTGCATATGTGCATTAAAATGACTAAATAATTGTCTCCCCTTGGATTGGGAGTGTGATATTTTTTTATCACGTGACCATGTACATGTAAAAACTGAGAGCTCTTTATCTTTTTGTTCACCTTTTATCCACTGCTTGTCCACGGAATTATGCGTACATTTCATCTGTTGGAACACAATTATTTGTTATTGTAAAACTTCTTACATGTTTTTTTTTTATTATGTGCATTAAATGTCCTATTTATGCTCAAATGAGCTGATTTTCTCTTTTCTTTTCGTTTATTCAGTGTTAAGTGTATCAATGGATACACTAATACTGATAGCGAAACTTGCTAAGCTGGGACACAACTAAGTTCCCAAGTAAAAGTTAGACTTTTATATTTACTATTTTTGGTTCTTCTTGTTATATGACCGAAAGAGATCTCTTTTTAATTTATCGAACACACAAAATAATGATTGCAACAAGCGCCCACGAGAGTATTCACCGGATCTTATCGGTGCTGAGACTTTCTTCAAAATGG
Source organism: Sepioteuthis lessoniana (assembly GCA_963585895.1). NCBI lineage: Eukaryota > Metazoa > Mollusca > Cephalopoda > Myopsida > Loliginidae > Sepioteuthis > Sepioteuthis lessoniana. Next base: position 33,831,150 of record OY757911.1, on the reverse strand, counting down.
AGAAAAGGGATTTCTACGCATAGGATCAGTGCATAGCGAAATGTCGATGAAATTTATCAAAAATTAAAATAATTAAAAGTAATTTTTCGGCCAATCCGTGACCTTCGCGGTAAAAAAACAAAGAAAACCCAATCTGATCCGATCAGAAGAGAAAAACGATATAAAAGACAAATTTCTCGACAGCGGGGCCAGATCAAAAGAAGGCAGACGACGGTCCGCAGACCAGAACTCCAACTGAGAGAGAGGGTGGGGGGGCGAAACTCGAAACCACGCATCACCCACATTGATCTTCCTCTTCTCCGCTTTGAAGGAAGCGATTAACTCGTAAATCACTGAACACCCCTCTCCTCTCTGCACCGTAACATCTGATTGACGTGTACTCGTAAGTCCAACAATCCTACTACTATTAAGCATAGGACATTTTTCTACTTAATTCCATATCAACACGTTTTTACAAACCCAGCTATTTGGACTTTTTATTCCTTTGTTTCTAATACAATTGTTAAAATTTTTACGTGCCTTCGTGTTCTTTGTTTTTGCAACTGTGTTTTTTTTTTACTTTCTTTGCAACCATACGCTGATATAACATTCGTTTATACTCTGCTTGTTCATGGAACAATGTTTATTATAGTAATACTTCTTATATGTTTTTAACTGTGTGTATTAAATGTCCTATATATGTACAATTGTTGAATATGCTATGGTATTAACGACTTGAAGGTTTGTTTTCGTATATTTGTTGTATCCTAGAACCATAACTCACCGCTACAATTATTTCAGTATAAAAGGAAAACAAACTCCGACACTTGTAGTTAGAGGAATGTATTATGGTTTAATGTTTCTTCATGCTAAACAATGCAAAACAATTCACGACGAATTAACAATGACATATTTATTGCCTGAACAAACCAAATAGAATTCACAAATGACTTGAAATGCTAAAAAAACAAACATCATAGCAAAAAGTCTTATCGTGCAGTTGAAGAGTCTTTTGGTACAAGTCAAGAGTTCTTAATAGAATGAAAATTGTTGTGTGAAGACTTACATCAAAGCATGGTATCATACGCCATACTATATGAGGTGTATTGGGGCGAGAGCCTCCCCCCACTTCAGATAACGTACGCATTTGAGCGTGCTTCTGGTTGTCAAGGCAGGACCGGAGAGAGAGAGAGAGAATTTTGACTTTGCTGTACCCTTATATGATTGGTGACGCCACCCTGTGGCCATTAAAAGCACTATTCGAAAGGTAAATTATATAACCCCTCAATATATTAACATGAATTTATCTAGTCTTTCCTTTCCGTTTATTTTGGGGTAGTGTATCAATGAATACACAAATGCTAATATAAGTACTTGGTGAATTGGGACGCGACTAAATATCCTCCGTAGCACCAAATACCGATAGCAGATAAGGTATTCCAATATGTCAGTGTGGTTGTTGACTGAATAATACACAAAGAAAAAAACTCCTGACAAAAGTACGAAGCTGACGAATATTTTTGGTTTATTGTTCAAAATACATAGTTGGTACGCAATAATTTACGTCTCGCGCTTTATTTTTGCATTCAAAATTTTTAGTTGAGAATTTTTGGCATAATGACAGCGCACTAAAAGAATTCTGTTGAAAATAATCGGTATAATTTGTTAAGAGGTCAAATGCCGATCAATATTCTTTTCCAGAAGTTTATGGGGAACCCATATTTCTGCCTTTTCGTAAAACTTAACATTTGTAAACGACCAACTTAAATTGACTGAGAGCACAGACAATAAAAAGCTGAGTTAACTTGAAAATAACAGTATGATTTCACTGAACTTGTAGGAAATAATGTGCTGCGAATATTTGCATCAACTTCATATATTATGCACATTCACAAACAGATATCTTTGGGTTTTTTTTTTACTTATCAATATTTTTTAGTATTTTTATCCTTTAAGAGTGATATCGATTGAAAATGTATCTATTATTGAACAAAGAGAAAGAGGAAGCAAAAAATAAAAAAATAAAAATAAAAGATAAAAAAAGCACACGCACACACACACACACACACACACGCACGCACACACACGCACGCACAAATGTGACCATCAATAATTATGTATGAGACAATGATACATATCGGGATAAATCTGGCATAAGACCACAAGTTTTGAGTACTCAGTGAGGATCAAATGCATTACCGGAGTAATGATTTGTAAGACTAACTTGTTACAAATTGCTTTGCTATGAGGGGACCAACTGATATTTACAGAGCTGAACTTAGTCTGGCACAGAGTTACAAGTAGGAAGCATACAGTGACAGTGGTACTAATCTTATAGACATGTGTTGTTCTACTGTTAAGTACATCTATAATGACAGTTGATTCTGACACAAAGTCATACGTGGTGAATTCAATAAGTTTCCAGACTTTTTTGTATTGGTATTTAAAATTGTCGTAGACTCTTGAAAATTCACTATGTTATTGCTATACATCTTTTGAGATGGCTGACCAATTTTTATAATTTCAGGTTCAAATGAAAAGCTATAGCAGCAATTGGAATACACCCTACTAAAGCCTGATTGTCACAGCTGGTGATTTTCAAAAATGCAATCTGGACGTGAGGACACTTTAGAAGAACGATATGCAATAAAATTCTGTTTTAAACTTAGAAAATATGCCGCAGGAACGTATGGAATGCTTCAGACTGCTTTTCGAGCATCTTGCATGAATCGAGCATCAGTTTTTGAGAGGCATAAGAGATTCAAGGAAGGCTTTAACCATTACACCACGAGGACACCCCCCGAAGGTGCTCGTGGTGTAATAGTTATCATCGTAGGAAATGAACACGGTGACACGAGTTCAAATCGTGGACGAGGCTGATTGCATTTCTCACAGCACTAATATCCTGGGGAAAGGGTATTATATTTCCAAATATTCTCCCTCCAACTATGGGTAAATGTGAGGGATGATGAGAGGTGTGGGAGAGTAAGGAAGTCAATACAACAGAGTTGATTGGCCAAAGGGTTAGGGTTAGGGTTACTATGTTGAGGTTTTAAGGGAGTTCAGGAAGAGATTCCATTGGAAGAGGCGAGCACTCTTCAAATTGGGTCAGTGGCATTTCCAGCAGGACAATGCACCAGTCCACAACTCCATCCTTGTCACAGACTATTTGAGAAAGATGGGCATCAAGACAGTTCCTCAGCCTCCCTATAGTCCAGACCTTGCTCCCTGTGATTTTTGGTTATTCCCTAAGCTCAGAGACTGTCGTGTTGAGACAATTGAGGAGATGAAAGAGACTGTGACGAAGGTCATTGACACGCTCACACAAAAGGACTTCCATGGGGCCTTCCAGAACTTGTTGGGACAGTACAGCAAGTGGATTGCAGCCGGAGGAGGTTACTTCAAAGGGGACTAGAGTTTCATGTGTGTACTATCAATAAAAGTGCCCCCACGAAAAAAGTCTGGAAACTTATTTAATGATCCTCGTAAGTGCGAAGTGATAGTTAGGATCAAACTCACTTCAATACTAATAGTCTGTGAGATGTACCTGCTAACTATCACTTTATTGTAAAGCATTCCATAATTTAAACCCAATGTCCTAAGTATGATACAACGAGTGTGGATAGGATTCACTGATACCGTATTGCTCTGTAAGACTAATTTTCTACACATTACTTGATGGTGAGACTATTGGTTTTAAAGCTTCCTACTTATGGGGTTTATGGAAGGTGCTCGTTTGGTTTGGTTTGGTTTGGTTTGGTTTCTTTGTTTAATTGCATATCAACCTTTATAGGTTATTTAAAGCCAAATCTATTCTCCTAGAAGAACAGTAATGGTACTATTTAACCCATAGCTGGGAGGATAAGGGGGTTCATACCTTTCCCAAGGGTATTTGCCCGAAAGTGAACGTAATAGCGCGACTGGAGTACGAACTCGCTTACTACGATTCCACAGTCCATCGCTTTAACCATTACACCACGAGGACACCCCCCGAAGGTGCTCGTGGTGTAATAGTTATCATCGTAGGAAATGAACACGGTGACACGAGTTCAAATCCTGGACGAGGCTGGTTGCATTTCTCACAGCACTAATATCCTGGGGAAAGGGTATTATATTTCCAAATATTCTCCCTCCAACTATGGTTAAATAGTTGGGCAGACTAGGTTCTTTAGCCATGGTTAGGCAGCCTCTCTAGGAGAAGGAAAACTCTGAATCAAAACCTGTTAAACTCTGCTTAATTGACTAAGTGTCACATCCTGCCCGTGCTGAAGCGTTCGTAATTACATGGTGGTTTCAGTTGAAATGTTGTACTAGAACGTCTTCATATATAAAATTGATTGTTAAGTAAAAGAAGCAGCAAAAACATTTTGTTTCATTACAAACCGGCTATTTCTTTTTTATAAAGTTCATGAAGAACAAATTTCTTGTTGCAGAAAGAATTTCAAATTATTATTTAGTGAGGGAATTACTTTGGCCGTTGAGGTTTCGATTTTATATTTTCGTCCAATGAGGATGATTTAAGCCATTCTACCCGGATGACTTTACCGAGTAGTATAAAAGGTCGCGCAAACGCTCTCTTTCGGCCTCTTCCTCACATATTTTTCGAGCAGGACAGACCGACTCTCTTTCCTCGATGGAATCCAGCAGCAGACAGACCACTTCAGCTAGAGAGAGCACATTCAATATTTGACCACTGTTTCTTTAGGAGACCATTCTTTCACCATTTATTCCTTTCTCCTTAATCAACGAGACCTCAAACTTCTAGCTGAATGCTAAATTCCTGCTCAACTATTTACAACTGTCCTTTTTCTATTATTACCCTTAATACAAGGAAAATTTCGTCTCAAGCTGCCATTAAAGCTTCCCTTTTGAAATTTATCAATATTCTCTTTTTGTTTAGGTTCACTGTGAGAAATAACTTTTTGATTGGAATAATAGACATGGTAGTTATTAGTTGAACATTGTGCTGAGTTGGGAAAAAACCGAAGACCAATGTGGTACTTACTTCATAATCTCTGGTTATGAACTATTGACAACATGTCCAGACACTATGCATTGTGAAGTGCAAGACAGCGATTAAACATGGGTCGGGGTTATATGATCTTTCTTTGTATTTATATTTTTTCTTTTCCCCTGTTATTGTATTTTATTAAAACATTCATCGTTGTTTTAGCAACACTTGTTTCCCTATCATAAAGTCTTGATGAAGGTTTACTAAAACCGAAACGTTTTAACGTTGACTTTCTTTTATAATAAATTCACTACTTTTGGATTAATTTGTTTTTCTATTTTTTCAAACACCCTTTCCAGTTCTTTTATTTTTGGCTTTATGGGTATAATGTATTTATTTCATTTGTATTTTTTATATTTTACTATTATTATTTTCATTTTGCTTTATTTTCATCCTCCCACAAGACACTCCCAATAAAAGAGATACTGATGCAATCAACTATGGTGATGCTTTGTTGTTGTTGTTGTTGTTGTTAAAGGTGGTAGTGAGTAGGGTGGAGCCTGAAATGTCTTCAAAGTTGAGTTTGACGAACTTGGGTCAGCTGGGAACTGTTTCAGGAAGTCGTTCATTTACAAATTGGTCTTTTACTGAATTGATCAGTTTGCATTCATTATTGTTCAAGGGATGGTGTAATGTTTTCTCAGATTGGCTTTTGTTGTCCTTGTTGACATTTCATTGGCAAATGTCAACAAACAGAGAAAAAACAAACAGGAGAAAATATGAGACTGCGATTTCAGTCGACATTCAACAAAAAAAAAAAAAGAAAAGATTATCATCTCAAAAGCCATCAACAATCAGTGTTGTGAAAAATAACAGAAAAATAGGATAGAAGTAAAAAAAAAAACAATAAAGAATAAAAAAAAATGAAAGAAAAAGAAGAAATTAAGTAATTTTTTTACGAATTAGTTTTAATTACTTAAGAGCTGCTTTCAACAGCATTAAACTTGAAGTTGAGCCACATCCTATTTACAGTGTTTGTATCATAATTGTAAATAAATAATGGGAAATACTCTATATTTACCATTTAATAGTTATTTCCCTTGAGAAGCTGTAATGATTGCAATAAACATGACTGAAGACTCTAGCACTATCTGTTATAAATGAATTGGAAATTGTTTATATTCTCTTCGTCAATGATGTGCGATTTTTATGTGTTATTCTAACATACATATAAAAATTGGATTATTATGATACAGATTCTATCTTAAGACAAAGTTGATTTTTTTTAATTGTTAATTGTTTAATTGTCTGACTCGAGGGTAAAAATCTTGAAAAGTTTTCATATACATATTTCATATAAGAGAGTTGTAACGAGCGGAGATACAATCTCTTATATCCGGGTTTGGTATATTTTGTTTAGGTAACACAGGCTCTAATTTGGGACAAAAGAAAATCTCTCTAATATCCGGGTTTGGTATATTTTCTTTCAGCAACACAGGCTCTAATTTTGGACCAGATAAAAAAAATCTCTCTTATATCCGGGTTACACTGTACAACAGTATTATTTGGCATATAAGATGCATTTTAAGTTTAAGATGAAATACGATAGAAAACAACATTTTCTGGAGAACTAGAGGAAATTCATAGATACCATGCTTAACACCATGTCTGACTTTTACTGAGTATGGCTCAGGGTTATGTCTATATGAAAAAAAGAGATAAAAGTAAATTGATTTTCTGCTAAATTAGTAGCAATAGTGTTGGGAATTTAGAACTTTTTAATTAAATCCAATGTAGAGAAGCAGTAGGGCAGCTATAAAAAAAAAGTAATCAGGAACAAATACAAGAATATAAATGAAATAAGGTCTTGCTTTGTTAAAACGATATATTTATTACAAAAGTTGTACTACGATTCCTTGCGCAGGATAACAACAATAAAACATCAAATTATAGGGATAACATCTCTTGTCTGCCAAATAGTTTTGCTAATGCCCACTTAACGGCGTGGACAAATCTGCATATAAAAGAAGGTCATGCAAAGTCAAATTCCCTTTTCAACCTGGATAATGCTGCGAAACAGACCTGACTCTGGTCCCTCCGAAATGCTAGAAGTTTCGCCCCAACAAATGTCGTGTCATATGGCACACGATATAAGTTTTTACACAACGACTTCTATTTTAGTAAGAACACTCATCTTATATAAGAAGAATTTTAGGACATTCTTTCATAAAACTCTTTATAAGCTCTTTCTTGTATCTCATCTCATGCTTATATTCATTCTATTAAGTTTGCTCAGGCAATAAATATGTTGTTAATTCGCCATGAATTGAATCCTATATTATTATGCACCAGGAAATATTAAACCATTATAAATTTCCTCTGATACTAGTGTCGAAATTATTTTCCTCTCACATACTAATAATTGTAGCAGCGAGTTATCGTATTCAGATATGATGAATATACGAAAACAATACAATAGTCCACCCAGAAACTACAAAATCATACCCAAAGAAACTAGCTCACAGAAAAAAAATTACACACTAAAATTCAACAAAGAATTTTTTAGATGAGAAAGTTCACGAAAAAAAATGTTATGTTATTTTTTTTTTTTTCATAATGGCTGAAATTCAGAAAATTAGCGCTGGAATCAAACTATATTCTTTGATGCTGGAGTGGCTGTTTTCAGCTGGATAACGCCTCGAGATGTAGAAATAGGGCTTTGTAGTTCAAAGAACTCAAAAATCAGAAAACACCTGAAAAATAAATTTTTCTCCAAAAAAGGAGAATTTTTTTTCGATACAAAACATCGAATTCCTTTCATACTAAATTTTTTTTTCCTGCCAGGAGAAATTCAATACGATACATCAGAATTCTTTCATTCTGAATAAAAAATTTCTCTCCGACGAGTAAAAAATATCTTCAACACTATTCATCATAATTCACATATTCTGAATAAATAAATTTCTCTTAAAAGTGAGAAAAACCTCTAAACATTGTCGAAAGAATGTAGCAACCCAAAATTTCATCAACAATATAAATTTGAGAATCTCTCTTCGTTTCATTTCAAAATCAATATTAGTATGGACCTTAATGAGAACTCGATCCCTACTGGCGAAAAATCTCCAAAGACTATTTATAGCAACTCCTCTGAGGCCTTTTCCTTTAAATTTGGGCAGGAAAGAAACTGATTGGTTAATCGGCTAGTGTAGCAAATTCTTTCTTTCTCTTATTCAAAGAAAAACATTTTGACCAAATATGGAAACAAAATATTTCACTGACACTCTTATAAATTAAAGATAATAAACATAAAATAAACATAAAAAAAGAAGAATATCAAGTAAAATATTGCTGTTCAGGGATTTTGTATGAGTATACCAAACCCCTCCGCGCTTTCAGAATGCAACACAAGGTCATTTTTTATACGGAGTTTAACAGTTTTGAATTCAGAGTTTTTTTTTCTAGATCGGTTGGTATACAAAGGTTAAAGAATCCCGCCTGTCCTACTATTTACTCATAGCTGGAAAGAGAATAGTTGAAGTCATATTGTAGCGAAAATTTCATATACATACACAAAATTCGCACTCACGTTTTTAAGCCAATTAACAAACATTAGAACATTCTAGAAAAAAAGGATCCAAACCATTACACAAAATTCGCGCCCATAGATTTTTAACCAATCAAGTCCCCCCCCCAAAAAAAAAAGCATTCATACCCGTTTTGATCCTCTTAGGAGTTATAAAAAGAAAGCGATGGACCAATTCATCAGAGAGTTCGCTGCTAACAACAACAAAACTACGCTACTGGACTGTTTCCTTACTCCACCAAAACCTGAGAGGCGCCACGCTGTCTAGCAAAGACATTTCCACTTCTCCTTATACCAAAGATGAAAACAACAACAACAACCACAACAACCACATCGGCGGAAACAACAACAACAACCACATTGCGAGTTCCTTGGTACAATATTCCAGCTGAATGATAAACCTTTATTTTAAAGTTATTCAGGTTTTGTTTTTGTTTTGTTAGGGAAATTATTTGCGAGGAACACGTACTGCCTCCAAACTTTATTTTATACTTTCGACACATCTCGTAATATCCCCGACACTCCTCTTTTGAGGATGTGTCCACCGATCACCGAATAGTCACGGCGAAAATACGGTTAAGCCTACGAAAAAACGCCAAACGAACAGCGACCACCAAACACTATGACTGGGCCCTATTAAACAACAAAGATATAAGAGATAAATACGTATTAGAATTAAGAAACAGATTCGAAACACTACAAGAAAAGACGGAAAAAAGTACACCAGACGACGAATATGAAAATTTCGTCAATGCACACCTCGAGGCAGCAGCAAAATACATTCCAACAAAAATTAAAACTAAATATAGAGTCCCATGGGAAACTTTAGCGGTGAGAGAAAAACGTGCACTAGTGAAAACAGCCTCCAAAAACTATCGAAAAAACCCAACAAACACAAATGCCTTAAAACTAAAAACGGCACAATATCAATTAGCAGGCATATATATAAAGGAACAGACAGAATACATTCAAAATCAGATAGATAAGATTAGAGACTCGGTGGAAGATAGACAATCTAGAATAGCCTGGCAAACAATAAACGAAGTGAGCAGAAGAAAGAACACAGCCAAAGCAAAACTTAAAGCAGCAAACCAACAAGAAAGAATAAAAATGTGGAAACAGCACTTCGAAAACTTACTTGGAAACCCACCAAAAATAACGCATGAACCAATCACCAGAATAATTAGCAAACAATTAGACATTAAACTAGGACCGTTCACACAAGAAGAACTCGACTCGGTTCTCAGAAAAATTAAAAATAGGAAAGCTGCAGGGCTGGACGAAATTCCCCCGGAAGTATGGAAGACCAGACAATTCGACGACATACTGCTCCGCCACTGCAACGCAGTATACAATCAAAATCCGATAGATAGATGGATGAAGGGATGCATACTCCCCTTCCCTAAAAAGGGGGACCTCGGATTAGCCAAAAACTACCAAGGCATAACACTTACATCCATAGCTGCCAAAATCTACAATACCCTACTACGAAATCGAATAGAACCCAAAATTGACAACATACTTAGAAAAAACCAAAATGGCTTCCGAAGAAATAGATCCACGACCTCACAAATATTAACCATCCGCAGAATCCTTGAAGGTGTACGGGCAAAGAACCTACAAGCGACATTAATATTTGTCGACTTTACCAAGGCTTTCGACTCCATTCACAGAGGAAAGATGGAACAAATCCTACTAGCGTACGGCATACCTAAAGAAACCATAGCGGCAATAACGATTCTCTATAGAAACACTAAAGTAAAAGTACGATCACGGGATGGAGACACAGAATACTTTGACATTGTAGCAGGAGTACTACAAGGGGACACGCTGGCCCCGTACCTCTTTATCATTTGTCTAGACTACGTACTCAGAACATCGATTGACAAAATCAAAGAGAATGGCTTCGAACTGACGAAGAAAAGAAGCAGAAAGTACCCCGCAACAACAATTACCGACGCCGACTACGCCGATGACATAGCGATACTGGCAAATACACCTGACCAAGCCGAAACACTTCTGCATAGTTTGGAACGAGCAGCAGCAAGCATAGGCCTCTATGTTAATGCACACAAAACGGAATATATGTGCTATAACCAAACGGGAGACATCTCCACTCTAGAAGGAACCCCTCTTAAACTAGTAGACAAATTCATGTACCTAGGAAGCAGCGTCGAATCAACCGAAAAGGACATCGAAACGAGGTTAACGAAAGCATGGACAGCTATCAATAGGCTATCGATTATATGGAAATCAGACCTAACCGATAAAATGAAACGCAGTTTCTTCCAGGCAGCGGTCACATCGATACTGCTATATGGCTGCACTACATGGACACTAACAAAACGGCTGGAGAAGAAGCTAGATGGCAATTACACAAGAATGCAGCGTGCAATCCTGAACAAGTCCTGGCAGCAGCACCCCACAAGACACCAACTGTACGGCCTCCTGCCCCCTATCACGAAAACTATTCAAGTTAGACGAACCAGACATGCAGGACACTGTTGGAGAAGCAGAGATGAACTCATAAGAGATGTACTCTTATGGATCCCCACACATGGCCGCGCAAAAGCAGGACGACCAGCTCGAACGTACATTCAGCAGCTATTTGAGGATACGGGATGTTGTCCTGAAGACCTACCTAAGGCGATGAACGATAGGGAGGAGTGGCGAGAGAGGGTCAGGGATATCCGTGCTACCAGCGCGATGATGATGATGATGATGATATCTTTTCCAAGTGTATTAGTACTAAGTGAGATCCAAACGGTCTCAGCAAGGAATTGAACTCGTGTCCATTTTCCACAATTTCGGAGATTCTGTAATAAATCACTTTCATAATGAGATCTTAGTTTTTACAAATTTTTTCATACTTTTGCTCCCATTTTTTAACCCACGATATTTGCTTCTTTTCCATATTTTTTACTTTTGGCATCATCACTCCATCTCTTGAAAGTGTGCCCGACTTGTCTAATTGAATCAGTGATCTTCTAGTGAACTAAGAAACTTTCAGAACAGAACTACCTTTTCAAAATAAAATTGATAACTTTGAGTATAAAAAAAATCAAGGTAATTATTTGAATGGAACAAAACACCTGAAAAATTAAATGAATAAAAAGTCTTCTCATCTTACTTTATGATAACTGAGCTTGTAGTTTCCAAATTCGTTCTAACTTTTTTTTACAGAAAAACATACCAAGAGAGAAAGATACAGACAGAAAATGTCATTAATAGATTAGGTAGTGGCACATGGAAACTAAAAATAAATTTTAACATTCATAATTTTTATTCTTTATTTTTTCTAATGATTGGTCATGCTTACAAATTGGAAGAAATGAAGGAGAAATCTCCTGTACTGAAGATAAAAAAATGGCTGATATATAACATTTTTTAAGCTTTGATGAAAGAAAAGTCATGGATATGTAAAAAAAAGTTATAAAAAAACAGGATTTTTTTGAATGAAAAAAAGTTATCTACCCTGGAGACAGATTTGTCGATGATATCATTTTATATAGTGAACAAAAAAGAAAGGCTTGAAAAAAAAAACAAAAGAAGAAAAGAAAAGTAGATCTTTATACGAGGATAATCATTCAATTCTTTTGTACTTTGGATACAAGGAGGACACAGGTGTTATTTGAGGTAATTCCTTTATACCTTTAAACTCAATTTTCATGCTTTGAAGGTTTCTGAATATTTTATTAGGAGGAATATATATATATATATATATATATATATATATATATATATATATATATATATATGTATATATATATATATGTGTGTGTGTGTATGTGTGTGTGTGTGTGTGTGTGTGTGTATAATCACTGAATAATGATTATTTATGAAGAGTAAGATCCTAGATAGATAGATAGATAGATAGAAACAGACTGAGATAGATAGATAGATAGATAGATAGATAGATATGAACAGAATGCGATGGATAGACATGGGATACATAACTTTGCTAATTTTGTCTAAAATGGATGAATGTATTTTCAAAAAATATAAAAGTAAAAGCCACAGATCCTTTAGATAATCGATTAAATTGTGCCTTAGGCTGTATGAAACAATGTTTGCAATCTTAAGACATCATGATGGTGTTATCAATTGTGAGAGACTTTTCACGATTTTTACAAAAGTGACAAATTTAAGTCAATTTTAATCGCTAAAGGTGGCATTTTAGAGAAAAAGTTTTCATTAGTGGAGAGAGGATATTAATTGGGTTTTGCAAAAATTATCTGGGAATAGTTTTATCATTTTCCTTTTCTGAGAAAATCGCAGTTAGGCATTTTTTTAAGAACCAAAATTTAAAATGATGAAACCTGGGAAGCTTAAATTGAATTGCCTGGGTCATCCCTGGGCTGTTACAGCTCAAAAGATGCAATAGTGTTGTAGCTTAGGTTAGGAGTAAAATCTAAAAAGATTTCATATTGAGAACTACACCCAAAAGGAAATATCGAGATGTTGCAAAAATTTGTGCTGTCTCAAATGAAAAAGTAGCCAGTCAATTTCTGTACCCCAGAAAATTTTCAGACATTCATTTGCAGATATACCCAAATTTAAACCCTTCTGACACCCAAACAGTACACTCTATCAACACTATCTTTAGTATTTTTTGTACTTATATTTTCAGCTAAGATTTAAACATTAATGAGAAAAATGGTTTTTCTCATTAATGTTTAAATCTTAGCTGAAAATATAAGTACAAAAAATACTAAAGATAGTGTTGATAGAGTGTACTGTTTGGGTGTCAGAAGGGTTTAAATTTGGGTATATCTGCAAATGAATGTCTGAAAATTTTCTGAGGTACAGAATGTAAACATTACATTTGTTTGTATTATGTGGAATTGTTTTATGCTGTTAATTGTGTGAGATATGGAAAATTAGGGTATGAAATATTAACTGTGTGAGATATGGAAAATTAGGGTATGAAATGTTAACTGTATGAGATATGGAAAATTAGGGTATAAAATGTTAATTGTATGAGATATGGAAAATTAGGGTATGAAATGTTAACTGTATGAGATATGGAAAATTAGGGTATGAAATGCTAACTGTATGAGATATGGAAAATTAGGGTATGAAATATTAATTGTCAAAAATAGTCCTATTTTAAGCAATTCGGTTTAGCTTAAGTATGCAGTTTAAATGTCAAAACAGTCCCTTCTCAAACAATTCAGTTTCACATAAGCACGCAGTTTAGTTCAATTTGACCCATAAATAAGACCCTATTAGGTGCTACCACTCCTGGCCAGAGTGGACCTGAGAACGATAGCAATGAATGGGTACTCTACATTCCCCAAACCTCCAGTGTTACTGAAGCCTCATCATCAGATTGTTTCATGTCATATCCAGGACACTCATTGAGGGAGTCTTACCCCTTTGCAGAGAAGCAGTCGGTGTATTCTGCTGCCACAGTTGACTGGGTCATAAGGATTAGAGAATCACATGGACGGTACATTAAGATTGACATTTTTTACGTTGTTATTTCTTAAGAGGTTTTTTTTTCTGCGCACAGTTGTATTGATTACTAATAATTTTCAAACTGATCTAATTGACCTTTAGATGGGACCCTAACAGTAACTAACTCTCCTCTTTAGAATAGACCTGGGAGTAATGGCAATGAAGTGGTTGTTAAAGTGAAAGGATATGAGTGTCAATGTTAATGTATGGTGATAGTAAACAGGACAACCACTGAAAAAGACACTATAACACACCTGTGGGAGTTTGTGTTTCATAGATAGATAGCTTGATAGATATTAACATACTGAAATCAGCATTAATTCACATAGATAGATAGATAGATAGGTTAGATTGAGTTATTTGATAATGAATACTGTTTATACATATATATGATTTTTTAGTGAATAATTTGTAGATAACATTATTTTTTATATGAGCCAGAGCTCATTTGTTTGCACACAGTTAAATGGTTTCCAGTATTGCCAACTGTTATGGTACCTACCTTACGGACTATAATGAACTCTTTCTATTACTATGAATACTGGGAGAATATTCATCTTGGTGTTAAGTTAACTCCAGCCTAACACTTTAGCAGTCAGACTGACATTCAACACTCTTTTACCTATGCTGTATTTATACTTTCATTCAATATACTTGTTTCACATAATCCCGAGTTTGTGTCTTTCTTCTGGACCTTTTACTGGTCCACAACACCAACACAAATAGTTCTATTTGCGCACTGTTAAATAGTTTCAAGCATTACTATCTAATTCTAAAAACTCAATTTGATATTAATTATTTTTTTGTACACGGTTAAATGGTTTCCAGTATTGCCGACATAAATAGTTCTATTTGCATGCAGTTAAATGGTTTCAAGCACTACTATGAAATTCTAAAAACTCTATTCAATTTTAATTATTTGTTTGCGCATAGTTAAATGGTTTCCAGTATAGTAAATGATTAAACAATTCTATTTGACCCACTGATGGGACACAAACAGGTATTACTACTTCACGTCAGAGTGATATGAACACATTGAGATAGACATGAAAGATAGAGTGATAGAAAGAATGAACACACTGAGACAGACTAGAATACATTGAGATAGATAGATAGATTGATATATATATATATATATATATATATATATAGATAGATAGATAGATAGATAGATAGATATGAACACATTGAGATAGACATGAATGCACTAAGATAGAGTGATAGAAAGAATGAACACACTGAGACAGACTAGAATACATTGAGATAGATAGATAGAGACAGACAGATAGACAGACAGAGACAGAGATAGATAGATAGATAGATAGATAGATAGATAGATAGATAGATATGAACTTATTGAGATGAACATGAAGGTATTTAGCTAGCTTGCTAGATTAGCATATGGTCATAAATTAATAGATATGTAGCAGAAAGAAACTTAAATTTTTGTTTGGTGCGTAATTTAATTTGACCGTTAGAGTCGCCGAACATTTTCACCCAATCAGGATGACTGATCCTATTCAGCCCGAACCATATTTCCTAGCAGCAGCAAAAATTGAAGAAAGCCCGCAAATCTCTCTCTCGCTCAGAAATCCCCTAAGGGAACGGACGTCTATTCGTCTGTTCCTGAATAGAGTAGCCGCATCAACCATTATGAGGAGAGCCTTCTAGTTTATGGATCCCTTCGGTCTATTCTTCTAGACCAAGGGATTCTAGTTAAAAACAAATTAGATGATACACTCTAACAACTTCCTACCTTCTTTCTTTACTACGAGGCTTGCAGCATACCAACATAAAACCAACTTAAACCTTAAACCAAAAACCCAACAAAAATAATAATAATAATGTTATCCCCATCGCTATAAATGGCAACCTTCTGACTTCTGAGAATACACAACCACATATAAAAAACAAATTAAATATACCATGACAAAAATGGAAATTAAATATCAAAACACAATATAACCTCCTACAGATATAAGTCTGAGAACAGCATCCTATGGAGTTTTGTTTACAGTTTTTTTTAAACTGACAGAATGCTATAAACACCAGTAATAAAAAAAAAGTATTTCATTTTAAAACTTACTTTTCATACTTATGCAAATAGGCGTTTCTGTATTTTCAAAGTGCTTGGAAAATTATATATTTAACACTGAAAAGTAATGTGAATAGAAGAGGTGACTAAAGACATGTGAAAATTACAGAAAGAAAAAAGCAGTAAATTTCTCTCAAGTTAAATTGATGTATTTTCCATGGAAAGTTAGATTGACAGTCATGAAGACAGAAGTAGTAACTGATAACATTTTTGTTAATGCTATAGAAATCATCATATCTGAAAATGTTAATCCTATAAAAAATAAATGTGGTAAATTGGTTTTGAAGGGAGATAAAAGTAGACATGACAGAGTATGAAGGATGTCTCCACTAGTAATAGTGCAAAGGATTTTAATTGGATCATTCAGACAAGTGGTACCAGCACAAACCAGTTCAAGAGAGCAGGAAAAATAAGATCTATTGGGACTTTCAAATTCAAATAGATTACCTTTTTCAAACTAGAATCATGGATCTAATCAGCATAAACAAAGGTAAGAAAATTTATCAAATAGTAAACTATATATATATATATATATCAATTTATCAAATAGTAAATTATATATATATATATATATATATATATATATATATATCGATTTATCAAATAGTAAACTATATATATATATATATATATATATATATATATATATATATATATATATTGCGGGCATATTTGGTTGAAAATAAACAAGGATCTGGTCTTTAGCTTTTCATGAGTCCTATCTTGGTGATGAGTGAAATGTCACAACTGTGGTTGAAGGCAGTTAAGAACTGTCCAAAGTCTTTATTGGTATTGTCTGATATATATATATATATATATATAAAGAGAGAGAGAGTGGGGGTATTTACCCAACTCATTCATCATGGGCAGGATATGACACAAAGTCAATTTTAAAGTAGAATAAAGCAAGTTTGAATTCAGAATTTTCTTTCTCCCAGACTGGTTGCCTACCAAGTATAAAGAACACAGTTTATACTGCTATTTACCTATAGCTGGAGGGAGAACAAATGGATTTATGCTTTTCCAAGGAAACAAAAACAGTCTCATTCAGGATTTGAACTCAAGTTGCTCATTCCATTTCCGACAATGATAACAGCTATGCTAAGTGCACCTCTTAAGTGCATCTCTTAAGTGCTCTGAAAAAGAAATATGTGTGTCAGTTTGCAGGTGCTTGTAGTGTAATGGTTATCATCATTGGAAATGGACGCAGTAAACTGAGTTTAAATCCTGGATAAGACAGTTTACATTTCACATAGTGAAAGGTATGAATACAATGTTTGAAAAAGTATGAATACAACTTTTGGAAAGGTATGAATACAACTTTTCTCTCTCTAGCTATTGGTAAATAGTAGGATAGACTGAGCTCTTTAATCTTGGTATGGCAGGGTTAGGATTAGGTGAATTGCATAATTGGTGCTGTTGTTGCTCAATATAGAGGAAATGAAGTAACTCTTTAGCCAACAGTGAAATATTTTGAACATAAAAAAGTTACAATAGCTACAGTGTAGAAAAGGAATATTTACACCCTATCGTACAAATTAAACCATATCAGTTATACAAAATAAAAATAAAGTATTATAGTCGATTATTATGGTAGTGGACTTGCTAAAAGCAATGACCGATAGGGATAGATAGTGAGAGAGATTCAAGAGAATCTGTACTGTCAGCACACCTAGATAGGGATGCTGCTGATAGATGCAGTGTTCGCAGCACCCTTGACTGCACTGCTAACTCTTGAAACTACCAAGGTCACAGGTCATAGTATTAAAAATCAATATGCCAGGTAATTCAAGTTTTAGTATCAACCATTTTCAGGTTATGAGTTTCCTTGAGTGATAGATGCACAAGCCAAGACAGCTTCAACTGTACCTTATAAGTTAACCTTTAAACCCCTAGCAAGCTAGTAAAAGCAGATTAGAAATGAATACAAATACACAGATATCTATAAGGTTTGTTGCATGTTTTGCTTAAGTATATCAATAGGAAAATATCCATTCTAGGATAAAAACTCTATTGTAGGAAGGAGGGTTTAAAAGTTGATGGAAATTGTTATTCTTTATCAAAATATTCCTTGCCAAATTATAGATGAATGTCATATCCTTGTGCATTAAAATGTTAGGAAATACTATCTATAAATAATATATCTATATAAATAATATAATATCTATTTATAAATACATATATATATATATATATATATATATATATATATATATATATATATATATATATATATATATATATATATGTATGAGATGTATAAATTCTTGCCATAAAAGTCATGTGCAGTTTAGCTGCTTAAGACCAATCATTCTTTTTCTAAAATAAATATGCAGAATTCTTCCTTGTTTAATTATTGATTATTGCTATACTCTCATTGCCTTTTATCAGGAACAACTTGGAAGCAGATGACCATATATTTTGTAAGTCATTTCTTTGTTTTCTTAAAAGAGTAAAAGAATACACTAGTCTCTAATGGTTAATTGAATCAGTGGTAAAAATGAAAATAAATCAGCTTAAGGTTCCATCCTTATCAGTGGATAGTTTTCTCCATACTTAAGAATAAGAATTGGAGCGCCTAAATTCTAAGTGATATTTTGGTTGATAATCACATAAACAGAACTAAAATGTTGAAGTGTAGAAAATGGAAATATTTTCAAGAATCAAGCTTGATTTCAAGAATCTGGTTTAAAAATATAACATAAAAGAGATGTAGATGTAGTTTTTTTATTCTTGTTTCTAAATTGTTGATCCTTTTTAGCTGGAAATATGAGGATGGATCAAAACTTTTGCAATATTTTGGTATGTGCAGATATGTAGTTTGTTGGTTGGTAGTATCGTGGTTGTTGTGGTGCTGACAGGTACACTGATTTGAAAGCCACAAATGAACAAAGGAACTTATGTTTTACGAGTTCAAACTGAGACATAACACCGTAGAAACAATGAAAAACATTGTGAAGGTGCAGTTGATCACAACACCGTAACCAGAGGGTTCGAGTAATTTTGCTTGGGTTGCAAAGAAACTTGACAATCAGGGAAGGTCAAGTAGGCCAAAAAACCATGGATACTGAGGATGTGCTACCTGCTCATGGTGTAACGGTTACTATTGTATGAAATGAACATGGCAACCCGAGTTCAATCCAGAACAAAACTGTTTGCATTTCTCATAGTGCTAAGACTCTTGAGACTATTCTCCTTCCAACTAAGGGTGAATAGTAGGGCAGACTGGGCTCTTTAACCTTGGGATGGCCACTGGTCTAGAAAAAGGAAAACTCTGAATTCAAACCAGTTAAATCTTTTCTTTGGGTCTATTTTATGCCTAGAGGTTTGGGAATCATGTTTATTTACATTCATATTTATATTTTTGTGTAGTTGATTCTTAAGAGCTTTTTTTGCACATATCCTATCAAATATGAATCATTTTTAAGCAGATCTATTTGACCTAGGATTAATGGCAATGAAAGTGTACTCAACACTCCCCAGATATCTAGAAGTGGAGTTTCACCTTTAGATGTAGTTTAGTGTCAAACCAAGAACACTTACTTGGTGTTGGTATTACCCCTCTGCAGTCAGTATATTCTAAGTCCTGCTGACAGGGTGACATGGAAGGCTCCACTTTATGGTTTATAAGGCTGAATTTGGCCTTAAGGTTGCTGATTCCTACTCCTCTGACCAAGAGTTATAAAAAAATACATGTTATTTTCATATCTAATTCAACACATTTGGTTTCATAGTTTCTTTAACCTTTAAAAAAAATCAATAAAGTTTTTCCTTTCTTTGTTTGGCTATGAACTTTTCAGCAGCCTATAATATCAAATTTTTTTCTTTACAAGATTTTTGTATTTATTCATCTACTAACAAGATGCTACACAAGGTCAATTTTTTTAGTGGAATTCAACAGTTTTGAATACAGAGTTTTCCTTCTCCTTGGTCGTTTGCCATACCAAGGTAAAAGAGTCCATTCTGCCTTACTATTTACCCATAGCTGGTGGGAGAAAAGTTGGATTCGTACCTTTCCTAAAGATATAAGTGCTATATGAAATGCAAACTACCTTGACCAGAATTTGAACTCGGTTCGTCGTATCCATTACCAATAACCATTACACCATTATTTATTGTGCAATAAGTAGCACTCATCTGAATCCTCATTCTTGGTTGTTCGAGTAACGGGCAACCGATTTTTGGCCTCCTTAACTGCCTCCATGCAGCTTCATTACCTGCCTCTGCCTCCGCCACCGCCTCCGCCGTTCTGACTGACAATTGCCAAAAGGTAAAGGAAAGCAACCGGCGTATATTTCAGCCCAGATGGTTTACACATTATTTCAATTGATCTACGTATGACTTGGATCGTTTCCAAATTCTTTAACAGCTGCAGTATAAGACATGGGAACATTTTTTTTAATCTGCTTCATATTCCAAGTAAATCACACTAAAAATATTATTTTTCAAGATTTCAAATGAATAAAATTGATAAAATAAGTAAAATCCTTTATTTACAATATGTTTTGCAGGTAATTTGCTTACTTTTCGAAAGTAACTGAATAAAAACTTTGACTATATAATGAATTAGATAGCCGGATGCTTTTATAACCTATTAGTTGTCTGGGGGTTCCATATCTTTTGACATCTCTCTGAGTAATCAAGGTTATTTGGCAGTGTTTATCTCCTCTTCAAGTTACATGCGACATATTTTAATGGGTTACGTGGTTTTAGTAACAAGGAACGATCTCTGATATGACCTTATACCGAACACACTAGATGGATAGCCTTTTTACAAGACTAAAGAGCCCTCAGTGCTCTTATTTACCCTGTAGCGGTTATGTATGGTTTGGTCTCTTTTTAGGACGGAAGAAAGGAAGATGACCATACCTTTTGAATTTTAACTTAATTTCTTGGTTCAACAATCATTCTGTTGGTGAGGAAAATTCTTCCTGAATCCAGATAAAATGGTTGCGTCTCCTAGACAAGGTGTTAAAATATACTAGTCATCTCTGTTGGCTGATAAGTCCAAAGTCGGGTTTTTATATTGTTTATTTCGGCTGCAGACATGGTTTCAGGCAACTAAACCTAATCAACCATGTGTTTGCTGCAATTGGCTGCTTCAGAGGTGTCCTTTCTATCTGAGGAGTCCCGATGAAATGAGAGTGAATTCCTCTTTTGTGCAGGGAAGGTCCTTTTTCCGCGCATCCGTCGCCCCCACTTCCTGTCAAAAGTTTCTGGGGATTTCTGTCTTTCTTGAACTCATTTTATTTATTTTCTTTTTCTTTTTTTTTTTTTTCTATCCACTACAACCTATAGCTGAGGAAAAGAGAAATCGGTTCTTGACTTTCCCAAGAACATAAATATAAGCACTAATTGATATTCGAATGTTTGGTGATAAAGAAAGTATTTTGGTTGAGTCCCCCATTCACCAAAGACTAATATTAGCATCAGTAATCTTTGATATATATATATATATATATATATATACTAATAAGGAAGGAAGATATAAACTGAAAATTTTGTTGATTTTAAAACACTAAATACAAAAGGAAAAACGTTTACAATTTACTCCTTTAAATGCTGACTCCACTCGATGTCTAGACACTTTCTGTTTATAAAATTTATCATATAATTATTTGACAATAGTTGTTATCACTAACCTTTATTATTACTTTAAACTACCATTAAAATGTCACCACTGATATGCCACTATGGCTGACAGAGAAGTTGAGACATAAGAAAGGTTCTTCTCTGCTTATTCCTCTTATTTTTTTAAAAGAAAACTCAGATGAAACTTCTATGTAATTAAACTTGGAGTTATCTTCCGTGGACTGAAATATGTCGTGTCAATTTATATATAAATTATTTGTCTGTGATATGTATATTTGCATAAATTTGACAATTAATCTCTCTTTCTCTCTCTCTACATATATATATGTGTGTGTGTGTGTGTGTGTGTGTGTGTGTGTGTGTGTGTGTGTGTGTGTGTGTGTGTGTGTGTGTGTAAAGAGAGAGAGGAGGGTGCTTTAAGATTGAAATAGACAAATCAGATGAGTCCAATGCTGAGAGAGAGAGAGAGAGAGAGAGAGAGAGAGATCAATATTACTGATAATCAATCAAAAGCCATTGCATCGATATACTCCAAAAGACGTGTACATGTCTTGTAATCGTGAAACTAACACACTAACCTGAATACACATTCTTATCTAAATTTGGTGACTTTCGTTAACTCTACTCCATGTTAAATCAGTTTCTATTTATACAATTTATGTTATAATTATTTTCAAATGCTGAACGCAAACGCTAAATATCACTAATGTCAAGTACTATTAAACCATTATAACTTCTATGCCAGTATGACTAATGGAAAAGAGTGCAGATAGGTTAAAGATTCTTTCCTGTTTATTCCTCTTATTTTCTTAATAAGAGTCCGGGAAAACTATAATTTTGAAGTTAATAGATCCGGAATCATCTCCTTTGGACAGAATTTCTTTTATCAAATTAGATTTAATTGATGAAAGATTATATGGAAACTAGTTGCTCGATTGAGTTGAAAATTGTATTGTTCGCCAAGTCAGATTATTTCAGCAGTATCGTGTCAACAAAAATTATGCTTGGATATACCAGTTTTTTGTGTTACGGCAACAAACACACAACCATACAGAAATCACATCACTATAATATAGTATATTATTAAATCTTATTTCAATTAATATTACATCTTTCCATCTATTTATTGAAATCAGGATTAAATTATTATTATTTACTCATTAGAGTTTTTCACATCAGCGTTAGCTGATGGTCTTTCACTGGAGTTTGAGTGACTGCACGTCTCCTCAAATCTCCAGGACTCTTCTCGGTATTCTAGTCGTTCTCAATAATGCTATAGTTTAGATGGTCTCTGCTCGTCCGCCAACTTCTAAGTCCTCCAGTCCCTTTAGTAATCCTTTATTTACTGTACCAAAAGCACCAATTACAATTGGTATAATTGTCACCTTCATGTTCCATAGTTTTTTTCAAATCCCAAGCAAGATCGAGGTACTTATTCTTCTTTTCACATTCTTTCAGTTTTATTTTGTGGTCTGCCGGGACAGCAGAGTCCACAATTTTGCAAATTCTCTCTTTTTTCTTTTTTTTTTTTTTTTGTTGATTATTATAAGGTCCGGTCTTCTGGCCGAGATTAGGTGATCCGTCTGTATGTCAAAGTCCCAAAGGAGTTTATGTGTGTCATTTTCTAGGACAGATGCTGGGTTGTGCATATACCATTTGTTCGTATGGTCAAATTTAAATTTCTCGCACATCTCCGAGTGGATCACCTTGCCGACCCAATCGTTAGCAGTATAAAATGTGGTGTTTGCAAAGTGAGTAAGAATTCCAGCCGAGATAGTTTTGTGTTCATAACTGTTTAATTACTGCCATTGGAAAAGGCTGGGATTCACGTCTATGAAATCAGAGTCAAGTTAGAGTGCAACCTGTAGCATCTTACATGACATAGATGAATACTGTCATGTAACTGGAATTGCTTCTAGATATACCAGCAATGATCAACGTCTTCATGAGATAATTTGATTTGTTTCGTAATTGGTGAATATCTTTTATGGCTTATGCAAAGAGTTGCTCTCAGCATTTTCCTTCTTGAAGAGATTTCAATCTAATGAAGTAATCATTACATATATAAATGTTGATCACTTGTTTTTGCTTTAAAATGTTGACATAAAAACTTATACATAGACACTTGCAGTAATTACTTTGTTAAAGTACGTTGCACACACGTATGCGTGTCTGTAATCATATGTATATGTGCTTATGTATGTGTTCGTATGTGTGTTGCAATATGTCTGCGAATGTTTATATCTGTGTGTATGTATGTGAATATACGTGGGAAAAATACGTGCTCATGCGTGTGTGTGTGTGCGTATGTGTGTGTGTGAGAGAGAGAGAGAGAGAGAGAGAGAGGGAGAGAGAGAGAGAGAGAGAGAGCACATATGTGTCTACGTATGTATGTCTACGTATGTGTGTGTGTGTGTGTGTGTTTGTGTGTGAGAGAGAGAGAGAGAGAGAGGGGGGAGAGAGAGAGAGAGAGAGCACATATGTGTCTACGTATGTATGTCTACGTATGTGTGTGTGTGTGTGTGTGTGTTTGTGTGTGAGAGAGAGAGAGAGAGAGAGAGGGGGAGAGAGAGAGAGAGAGAGCACATATGTGTCTACGTATGTATGTCTACGTATGTGTGTGTGTGTGTGCGTTTGTGATTGTACTGAATGAGAGAATTGCGAGGAAGTGCGGCTGGAGAAGAAGCTAGACGGCAATTACACAAGAATGTTGTGAGCAATATCGAATAAGTCCGGGCAGCAACACCCCACAAAGCACCAACTATACGGCCACCTGCCTCCCATCACGAAAACCATCCAAGTTAGACGAACCAGACATGCAGGACACTGCTGAAGAAGCAGGGACGAGCTCATAAGTGATGTACTCCTATGGACCCCCACATATGGCCGAGCAAGGGCAGGACGACCATCTCGAACATACATACAGCAGTTATGTGAGAATACGGGATGTAGCCCTGAGGACCTGCCAGAGTCGATGAACGATAGGGAGAAGTGGCGAGAGAGGGTCAAGGATATCCGTGCTAGCGGCACGACACGATGATGATGATGATGATGATACCTCGGGTTACGTTGTTTCGAGTTAAGCCGTTCTTGGTTATATGTCGTTTGTCAAAAAATATATTGAAAGATAAAAATGAAGTTTAAGTCATTTTATTCGAATTTACGTCTGCCCGCCACAAATAAAGAAGTCGTAATATTGTAGGGAACGAATAAATGAATTAAAAAATTTTTAAAAAATTAAACTTAAAAAAAAATAGATAAAAAGAAAACTATTAAATTTGCAGAAACTCCCAGAGTTCCCTAACAGGAAAAGGGGATGACGCATGCGTAAAGATAGAAAGGCCCCCTCTTGACAAAGGGGAACCGACTATCTTTCTCTCGCAGGCAGTGACCGGCGTTTTGATCACATAGTTGCCGACGGTTGTCTGGGCACCACGCATACGTCTTTGGACGTAGCGTTAGTTAGTCCCTTTCACCCAGTAGCAGTTCTCTCTCGGTCAGCATTATGCTGAAATATACAAGACCCACAAATGAACTACAACCTAACCCTTACCGGACTTTGACAAACTTCCAAAAAGAAAACTAACTCTTATGGAAGGCCGAAATATCAAATGAGGACAAACACATACATGAAACGATTAACGTATTTTTGACACGTTAAAATGGGGGATTCAGCCATTTCAATGTATTCAGGAAAAACTCCCTCATCCATGGAATGGTTGTTGAACCCAGTAAATAAAGGAAAGTATGTGCATATACCTTTTATATATCTTTTATGGCTTATGCAAAGAGTTGCTCTCAGCATTTTCCGTCTTGAAGAGCAAGGGCAGGACGACATCTGTTGCTGTCCTTTTTGTATAATTCTTTTGGGACTTTCTTGGACAAGGCATTACACCGACCAATCAACATGGGGGTATAATAAAATAACCAAAATATGGAGTCAGATATTCAAACAGCAACACAGCCTTGCCCTTTGCCCGAGACCTTCAGCCCCCAAACTCCACAATATCACTAGAAAAGTGTTAAAAGCACATAAAGTCATGTTACTGTACAATAAATGTTAATAAACTAATCGAACGTAAATATTGGAAAATCTAGCATAAATCGGTTCATTTTCTACTATCGCAAAATAATATTGATAACGTTATTTGTTATTTAATCTTACAAAATTTTATTCTATTTTATAATGTCTTAAAATAAACCACATTCACAAATAAAGAGTCCAAAATATACTGTAAAGATCGCCAAATTGTAAACATCTTCATTTACAAAGTGTTCGCCAATGGCCCGGAAGACCTGGGTTCAATCCAGGTCGAGTCATACCAAAGACTCAAAAAATGGTACTTGATGCTACCTTGTTTAACACTCAGCATTATAAGGTAAGGATCAAGGGTAAAGTGGAGCAATCCTGGGAAAGGAGCAGCCCCCCCCCCCGGTATACCTTGGTGTTGTAGCTATCGAAAAGGGAACCTTCGGGTCACCCTCGACTACGGTCGCTTATTTTACTTACGTACATGTATTCGTAAATTTCGATTACTTTTTTCTTCCTCTAAATTAAGAACTAAAATTTATTAGTAAACTTAAAATAGATTCTTATTGGTCATATATTATTAAAAATACATTTATAAATAAGATACAGAACTGGGAATGGTTATTTGTGGTTAAGTCTAGTGACAAGTAAATTTAGAGACGGCGTTTTTCGACTAAGTCACCTCTCCTGTAACGAATTACGAACTTAAAGTGAGGTATACCTGTATGTGGAAAAAAACTATTGATGCTGTAAAATTGTTAACTATGTAAAGTAAGAAAAAAAAATCACTTATGTAACATTTGTTAATTTTTTAATTTTCATTTGAGTGAAATTGTATAAGAAATTATTTATATGTGAGTGAAAATAGCTTTAAAATACAGAATGTTTTATGGAACAGACAGATAATGTTTTACATCACACACACACACATACACACACACATACACACACACACACACACACACATACATATATATATATATATATATATATATATATATATATATATATATATATATATATATATATATATATAAGCTCATATGCGGATCGACAAAGTGAAACTGTGAGTAGTGAGTTTTTATCCTGATTTATTACATATTCTATGAATTTTTCAGCCGACCCTTGCATCGAGCGTCCTGCGGGTCTAGCCACACTGAAGAGTTCTGATAGAACGAAACAGTCTGTCTGTGGATGACAATATATATATATATATATATATATATACGAGGAGCAGTTAAAAAGCTCATCTATCTATCTATCTATCTATCTATCTATCTCTCTCTCTCTCTCTCTCTCTCTCTCTCTCTATATATATATATATATATATATATATATATATATATATATATATATATATATATATATATATATATATATACGAGGGTGGGCTGAACAGTTTCGGAAATGTTCGTGGTGTAATGGATACGGTGACCTGAGTTCAAATCCTGGCCGACGCTGTTTACATTCTCACATAGCACTAATACTTTTGGAAAATGTATGGATCCATCTATCCCCCACCCCAACTATGGGTGAAATAACAGAGTAGACACGGCTTTTTAATCCTTGATATAACAACCGGTCGAGGAGAAGGAAAACTCTGATTTCAAGTCTGTTAAAATCCGCTTAAGAAATGACCTTATGTCGTATACACCACGTACGTTAGGTGAATGCATACACACATACATATATGTATATAACTATATATATTTGTATGTGTGTGTGTGTTATAATATATTAATATATATATATATTACATCTGAAAAATCATAGTATCTGTGTGTGTGTGTGTGTGTGTGTGTATATATATATATATATATATATATATATATATATATATATATATATATATATATATATATATATATGTAACCATCTGTTTTTCAGGTTTTCCTCTTGCTGAAATAAACGAAATAAACATTTGCCGTTTTGAAAAAACTGATAACCTTTTCTATCTAAAAAGAAAAGTAAAAGAAAAACTGATATGCGTGTTTTATTTTGAATTAACAATTAAATCTGCCCCATTCCACACCACGAAAGATTCGGTAAATATAAAAATAAATGAAAATAAATTTCATAAAAGTTGCCGTTTTGACAAAATTGCCCTCAGTTGAATCAAATGCACTTCAGAATATAAGAAATTTCAGCGAATCTACCAAAAAAAAAAAAAAAAAAAAAAAAACAGACAAAAGAAAATGGACGTTAAAACTTATGTAAAATTGCTTTGTTTGTTTGTTTTTATTTCTGAAAGAATTGAAAACAGATTATTATTGAGTAGAAAACTCAAAATAGCATTTTCTTTTGTTTGCTTCTATAAGTAACAGACAGTACTGCTGAAACAATCTTTTGTACAAAAATAGGTTTACAGGCTGACTAAAATTTAAATTTACATTACTTACATTTTCTGACCAATAGGAATATTTGTAGCGAACGCTAAACTCTCAGTCCGAACAAAAGTTTACTGAGTTAAGAATAAAAGACGATCAAAATGCCTACAAACTTGGAATTTTGCTTTTAATGTTTTCCAACCAATGAAATTAGGGAAAACAAATTGATTAATACTTTTAATCAATTAGAATCCTAAAATTTACAAATTATTCTCATTCAATATTGAATCCTGTTTCGGGTCACTATTATTTTTCCTAAATATGAATAAAACAGAAACAACTGACTGTTTAAATTGACTGTAGCAGTCATTTAAACTGTCGATTTTTATTTCTGTTTATCTTATTTTACCTTATTTTATTTTATTTTATTTTAGATGAATCAGTATGGATCTGAAACTGATCGGCTTACTTTCATCAATTTTATTTTTTTACTGTTTTTACTAAGAAATGTATTTTTATGATTTTTCAGTGCAAGAAATTTTCCGGTGATGAAATTTCGCTCTTATCAACTTTTAAAAAACTTTGCTAACTTGTCGCTGAACCGAACAAGACAAATTCATTGTCGCGGAGACTTGTTGCGGAGCCGATAAGCGTGTCGACTCCGCAAATGATTTAAGTTAAATGCGTGCGAGTGTAGTGACAGCCAAAGACAATGGAGGAAGATAAAAGGCGGGATAACAGATACAACAAAAGTGACGATTTTATTGCCGGAATTACAAACGTGTATGTAAATGTCCGCGGCGGTTGTATGTGGTCTTCAGCTAGATGGGTGATGTCGTCAGCTGGTATGGTCGAGTTGTAGATGTGCGCAGCTGGACGTTCGGCGAGGGTAGCTGGCGTAGGTCGAGTCGTGGAGATGCAGCTAGATGTTTGATGCTAGTAAGCTGAGATCGGTCGAGGCGTTGGATGCAGTTGGACGGTCGTCGCGGGCAGCTGAGGTCGGTCGGAGTCGTTGCGGAAAGCCTAAGTCGGTCGCTGGTAAATCGATATCCCGGTTTTGACATTTCGTTGGTATGGTCGAGTTGTGGTTGCTAGCCCGTAACAGAGAGTCGTTACGTGGGCTAGTTGTTGCAATGCTAGGGCAGTCCGTAACAGCGAGTCGTTACGTGGACTGAATGCTGCATTGTAGGAGCGTCGTGGTCGGTAGATCGATATCCCGGTTTTGACAGTACGTTGGGTTAACCGGGGGGGGGGTCGATCTGGTTGCTAGCCCTTAACAGCGAGTCGTTAAGTGGGCCGGATGCTGCAATGCTAGTGTAATCCGTAACAGCGAGTCGTTACGTAGACTAGATGCTGCGTTGCTGGGGCAGTCCGTCACAGACTTATGCCACCGCCTCACATACACACCTATAAGCTCATGATAATTAAAATTGATTGTCACACTCTGGATATAGTTCATTAAACGCACATTTTTTTCATGAACGAACTCGTCACATTTTCAGAACTTTCGGTTTATAAAAACGAATTTTTATGAAATCTTTCGATGAAGATTGTGAATTAATTCTTGACTAGAAATTTTTAAAGTTACAATAAATAATAATTGCCTGATTCAAACTTAGTTGGTCGCAGGAAAAAAATCAATCACTTAATGTACATGGATAACATCAAACTATTTGCAAAAAATGAAAAAGAACTGAAAACTCTAATACACGCAGTTAGAATATACAGTCAGGACATAGGAATGGAATTTGGCATAGAAAAATGTGCCATGCTCGTCATAAAAAGTGGCAAACGACTTCTAACTGACGGAATGGAACTACCAAATCAAGACAAGATTAGAACGCTCGGAAAAAAGGAAACCTATAAGTATTTGGGTATCTTAGAGGCTGACACCATCTAACAAGCGGAAATGAAGGAAAAATTCAAAAAGAATATCCCAGGAGAGCTAGAAAGCTACTCGAGACAAAACTGTCTTGCAGAAACCTTATCAAAGGAATAAATACCTAGGCTGTACCCCTCGTTAGATATTCCGGACCTTTTTTGAAGTGGACCAAAGAACTTAAACAAATGGACCAAAGAACAAGAAAACTAATGACCATGCATAAAGCACTACATCCCTGAGACGACGTTGACAGATCATATGCATCAAGAAAAGAGGGAGGAAGAGAACTTGCCTGCATTGAAGATAGCGTTGATGCATTGATACAATGACTCGAAGACTAGATAGAAAAACGCGGAGGACTGATTACAGCCATCAGAAACGATACTGACCACACGATGGACAACAGAATGACAATAATTAGGAAACAAAAATGGGAAGAAAAACAACTCTATGGGCGTTTTAAACGACTAATAAACAACATCTCACTCGGGAAAATCTGGATGTGGCTAAGAAAAGGAAACTTTAAGAGAGAAACAGAATCTCTCCTAATAGCAGCACAAGACAGCGCCATAAGAACCAATGATATCAAAGCGAGAATACACAAGACTCAACAAAATAGCAAATGCAGGCTATGTGGTAACAGAGATGAAACCATCAATCATATTGTACGAGTGATATTAGCCGGAGGTTTTTGTTGTTTGTCAGCGAGGAAGATAGTTGTAACGTAGGTGCGTGTTTATGTTGAGTTGTTTCCTCGCTAAGTGTTGTTAGTCCCCTCGCTAAGTTTAAGGGTAAATAAAGGTAGAATGAAGAAGATAAGATGCCGAAGGTCGAAAGGTGTTTTTAGAAATAAGTTTTATTTGCAGCATGGAATATTGGGTTTGCTTTTGGTGCTGCAAGACTCGTGGTGTTTAAGCTTGTGAGTATTGAGACGAAATTGAGTTATGAGGAGTTGAGAAGATGGCAGCGTGTGTCGTCGGACGTGTGAGGGATTGTGCTTTAGAGTCACCGTGTAGTTTCGTGTCTGGTATTTGGTGCGGAGAGTTTGCGCTATCTCCATTAAAGTGGCCCAGAGGTGAATTGAGAGCTAGCGTGTCGAGAGCGGGATTACGCGTTGGAACGACATAGCCAATTTTGGGGTGACATAAAGTTGTGCCTGTGCGAGGCATGTTGAATGCATCTAATTTATATTCAACTGGGATTCCTTGCAAGGAATCCATAAATTAGATGGGTTCCCTCGTGTGTCCATGCTGCTGCTGCTGCTATTCTAGAGCCGCAGTGAGACGTCTACACTGGGCGGCTTTGTCCAGCTAAAAAGCAACGCTATTGAAGAACGGCCAGTGTGACGTCTGCACTGGTCGGCGTTCTCCAGCCAAAGAGAGTGTGTTTGGCAGCTTAACCAATCTGTTAGCCGGAAATGAAGGCCCGAGATGAATAGGATAGGTCATCCTGATTGGGCGAAATTAAGTGTCGAATTAAATTGCGCGCCTAACCAAAATACGAAATTTTTCCTTTCTCTACAATATAATAAGCGAATGCAGCAAATTAGCACAGAGGGAGTATGAGGCGAGACACGACTGGGTCGGCAAGGTGATTCATTGGGAAATGTGTAAGAAACTTAAATTCGACCATACTAACAAATGATATATGCACAACCCAGCACCTGTCCTAGAAAATGACACGCATAAACTTCCATGGGACTTTAACATACAAACGGATCACCTAATCCCGGCCAGAAGACCAGATTTAATAATAATCAACAAAAAAAGAGAACTTGCAAAATAGTCGACTTTGCTGTCCCGGCTGACTACAGAATAAAACTGAAAGAATATGAAAAGAGGGATAAGTACCTCGACCTTGCTAGGGAATTGAAAAAACTGTGGAACATGCAGGTGACAATTATACCAGTTGTAATTGGTGCGTTTGGAACAATAACTAAAGGATTGCTAAAGGGACTAGAGGACTTGGAAGTTGGCGGACGAGTGAAGACCATCCAAACGACAGCATTGTTGAGAACGGCCAGAATACTAAGAAGAGTCCTGGAGACTTGAGGAGACTTGCTGTCACTCAGACTCCAGTGAAAAACCATCAGCTAACACTGATGTGAAAAGCTCTAATGAGTGAATAATAATAATGATAAAGTCGACCCGGGGACTCGCTGTTTTTCCAAAACACACCTCGCGTGTCTCACGTCCTCGGTGGTGTCACTGCTATTAGTGTTGCAGCTGCTGTAGCATTGTAGTGGTTGATCGTTGTGTCGTTGTCGATGAAAGCTCCAGTGAAAAACCATCAGCGTTAGCTGATGTGAAAAACTCTAATGAGTAGAATAATAATAATAATAATAATAAAAACAATTAGAAGAAAAATACTTGTCAAGACGGATAATAATGATTTGCAATCTCCATTCAAAAACCAATTAAAATATACTTTTAACACTGCTAGATTATCAGAATAACAACAACAAACATCATGTCATAAAAATAGAGATAAAGGTATTGGATTTCTGAATTTATATGCTTAACAGTGAATCAACCTTTCAAGCGATTAAAAAAATATATTCTAACATTTCTCTCTCTCTCTCTCTCTCTCTCTCTCTCTCTCTCTCTCTCACACACTCACACACACACACACACATATATATATATATATATATTATGTAGTTTGCTATAATTGCAAATAAAAAGTACTCAATATCAGTGATATCTCTATGTTAGGATAGCATAAACTCAGAATGAACAGGGCTTGGAGACTATCAGTTTCTTGCTTTTGCTATCATCAGACCAATGTCTACATTATCCTAACTTTTGTATATATATATATATATATATATACATATTTACCTACCCCTTCGCTCGGGTAGGATATGACACATGGTCAGTTTTTAAGCGGAGTTTAACAAGTTTGAATTCAGAGTTTTCCTTCTCCAAGACTAGTTGCCTCACCAAGGCTGAAGAACTCAGTCTGCCCTACTATTTACCCATTGCTGGAGGAAGAATAATTGGATTCATGCTTTTCCCAAGGGTATTAGTGCTATGTGAAATGCAATCAGTCTCGTCCAGGATTTGAACTCGTGTCGTATCCATTATTATATATATATATATATATATTGCTCGTTCAGTAAATTATTTTTTAGATGTCTAGTGAACAAAAATTGAAAGTAAGCCAAAAACAAAAATTTATCAGCGATCAAAATTTTATTCTAATAAAAAAAAAATTCTCAATTAACCTATTCACTTCAGATTGTCTGCAGTGGTGCATCTGCAAATTCATTAAACTTAAAAGATGTCTTAGACATTTTGCAAATGATGGCAGAATCAAGATAATAGCAGAGATCAGATAAATCCTCAAGTACCAAATATCTCAATTATAAACTGCCCTAATTTCTGTTGTAACTGAAACAAGAGGAAAACTTTCTCCAACCTGTGGCCCACAAGGACCATTCGTGTGGCACTTCATCCAAATTTCGAAATATTCCCTTCATCTTTTGACATTGACTGGGAAGAAGTACCGTTCCAAAGTAGATGGAACTAATTGTTCTTCAATGTTCAGAATATTTAAAAGATCCAAGTTTCTTGCAAGCTACACCTTTGATTTCTATAAGAACCATGTGCTTTCATACGGACCTATAGCCAGCAAGTCATCATCTTCATGTCGTGCCGCCAGCATGGATCTCCCTGACCCTCTCTCGCCACCCGTCTCTATCGTCTATTGTTCCCGACAGGTCTTAAAAACTACATCCTGCATTGGCACAGACCTGTTGTATAGCTGGTTGTCCTGCCTCTGCTCATCCATTTGAAGGAGTCCACAGGAGTATGTCGCTTATGAGTTCTCCGGCAGTGTCCTGCATGTCTGGTTCGTCTAACTTGAATAGTTTTTGTGATAGGTGGTAGGTGGCCGTACAGCTGCTGCTTTGTGGGGTGTTGCTTCTAGGACTTGTTCAATATTGTTTGCAGTATTCTTGTGTAATTGCTGTCAAGCTTTTTCTCTATATGTTTAGTTAGCATCCATGTAGTGCATCCATATAGCAGTATCAACATGACTGCTGCTTGGAAAAAAAACTGCGTTTTATTTTATCGGTCAGGTCTGACTTCCATATGACCAAAAGGCTATTGATAGTGATCCATGCCTTTGCTAGTCACGTGTTGATGTCTGTCTCATTTGCTGAGACACTGCTTCCTAGGTTGGTGAACTTGTCCACTAGTTTCAAAGGCCCACCCTTTAGTGTGAAAATGTCGTCTCTTTGATTAAAGCACATGTATTCCATCTTGTCTGTGTTGACATAGAGACCTATGCCAGCTGCTGCTTGTTCCAAGGTTTTGGCTTGGGCAGGTGTATGTGCCAGAAGTGTTATGTCATTGGCATAGTTCACGTCCGTAATTGTTTGTGCGGGGTATCTTCTGCTTCTTACTTTTGCCAGCTTGAAGCCGTTATCTTTCATTTTCTCAATAGATGTTCTAAGCATGTAGTTTGGGCAGATGATAAAGATCTAATGTGTCTCCTTGCAATAGACCTGCTACAATGTCAAAGTAGTCTGTGTCTCTCCATCAGGAGAGTGGACTTTTACTTTTGTGTTTTTATAGAGCATCATTATGGCTGTGACAGTTTTTTGGGGGTAGACCATAGGTGAATAGTATTTGCTCCATCTTCCCCCTGTGTATGAAGTCAAAGGCCTTGGAGAAATTGTTAAATAATATTGTTGCCTCTAGGTTCTTTGCACAGCCTGCAAGTAGTGAGCATGTTTCATATTACATACCGATGTGAACAGTTGTTCTCTAAATTGAAGCATGACAAGAGTACACTGCATTCACAACAGTCAAATCATCACTTGTCTCATATGTGCTCCTTCTTTCAATCTTTTCCTTCAAACCTGATATTACATATTTTTCTGACTGTGTTGTGTTCTGGTTAGTGAACGCTTGTAATATTAAATAAAGGACAAACCACGATATGAGAGGAAATAGAGATATATTCTCAGGAAAAAGTATATACAATAGAGAGACTATTAGTAGACAAGAACATAGGATTAGTGAATACAGAATAAAGATATAGTCCAATGATAGTATTGGCTTCCGTTATTACAGTAGCAAGTAAGGTGATCTAGCGCGATCTCCAGTCTCCAACGCTCTAATACTATTCCTATAAGAAGCTGCTATTCACCTTCTAGTCTGTTTTATTTCTGTGTAGAATACACAGAAGGCACAAGGCTTTGAAGTTTTAGGGGAGGGGAAGGGAGCGGTCATACTGTTCTATATATTCTAAGGAGACCTAGCTAGCCAAATTCGCCGACCCATTCAGCAGTACAATATATAACCATTCATCCATCGCCATATGCGCAGCAATCACCAAAATACCACATTTGCTCTATGAAGAAGTCCTACTTAAAATCCCGAGATTAATGAATGAATTTTATTTACAAGTATGATTTATTTACACTGAATGTGATGGGGATGGGAGAAAAACCCCGAAATATATACAAAAACAAAGGAAAAATCCCCCGTTTGGTTGCCTTCCCATCCCCCCATCTATAAAATTGGAGGCCGACTTTTTTCCAGGGCGAAAGAACCGAAAACAAGCTGGACCTACCCTAGGTGGGGCAGGAATCCTAATCTACAGGGGTAAAAGAAAAAAGGGGTCGGGCGTGGTATGGGTTGATACGACCAGGTAATATGATTTCACCTTCTAGTCTGTCGTGGTATTAGTAGCTACTGCTATATATGGCAAATGGACTAGTTCATTGTGTGGAAAAAGGTGGGTGATACCCAACAGACTGAAAACAGCATCAGCTACCTTATTAAAAAATTGTGATTGTTACCTTATGAATTTAGTTGTCTTTCACCTGTTCTTGTAAAATCATGGCTATGAACCCTTATGAGTTAAGCTCTATGGCCCTCAGGATAATAAAGTTAGAGACTCCTGCTCAAAAGTAAAGTGGCCCTCAAAAAAAAAAAAAAATAAGGGATAAAAACAAGCAAGATGAAGAAGCTAGCTCAAAAGAATCAGTACAAACTGTTTCATGCATTGCAGCATTTAAACACCTAATTGCAATATTGAAAGGTTTCATTTTTCAGGCATTTAAAAAATTTCCAATGTCAAAAACATTTAAGATTTTTTGCTTCTGAAATGTAATGAAGAAATAAGATTATTCTTTCAAAAAAAAAACACACTTTTAAAATCAATGAAAATCAAAAAGTTTATCCAAAAGCAATTAATAGAGACGAAAGAATTTTAAAAAAAATGTATTGGTTCTATTCAAGTACTGTTAATGTTCTTAAAAATCATCTTGTATCTCCAGCAATGTAATATTTACTTCAAAGAATTGACTTCTCTCTTGCACACGCATGACACTAAACTGCATTTTATGGTAAGTCTCCAGTTCTGGAGGTCTGGGTTGTGTGGAGTACCCCTTCATTGCCATTATTCCCCTGGCTTAATCAGGCCCTGAGTGGTAGTACCTGTTAGGATCCTATGGTTCAAATAGATCCGAGGGGAGTTGCTAACGTGCTGAACTGCAACATTGTGATTAGTGAGTTCAAATGACATTCACACTATTACGTTCATTTTAGGTCTAATATCCTTGAGTAAGGTGTGAATCCCTTTATTCTCCCAGTTATGGGTACAAAGGTGATTTGGCATTTACTTGCCCATGAAAGTTGATATGCCATTAAAACAAAAAAACAAACCAGTTTGATCTGCTTAAAAACTATTGTTATTTGATAGGACTGTGTGCCAAAAAAAAAAACTACATGAAAAATGTAAATATAAACATACAATGTACACCATTTTCTAACCTCTTGGCATGAAATAACCTAGGACAGGTTGACATGCAGTTAAAATCAACTAATCAATCAATCTCTTGCACACATGACTCGGGTACAGTGGAAGGTGTGTAATACACACCATTAGCATTAAAATGATTATGATAATGATTTTGGACATATAATCACTGATAGATATTATAGAAATGAAAAAGTGACCAAATTATTTGTTAGTTTTATATTTGTCCTATTATTCATACAGTTTGTCTTTTAAGAACAAAACTTTACTTTAATTTTATTGGTTGAATGAAACGGAAGCAATCAGATTAAAATGACATCTTTATTGGCAAAAACCACCTCCACCACCACCACCCCAGAGACATTCTGAGGAAAGAAAGGCTTCCTCTTGGGTGAGATTTGATCCAATAAAAGAGGAAGTTTTCCGATTGAAAGAATAAAAATGTCACCAAATAACTGATTGATTGTGATTATCTTGTTACTTTGGGATAAGTGAACAATGCTTTATAAAACTCAGATGAATTGTCAGCCATTTTTTCTAGGCTGGAACTGTTCAACTCTGACCTTCATCACTAATATGCCTCTCTCTGAAAATGTCATCAAAGGCAACCTTTTCAACAGTGACAAATATTACCCACCTCAAAACAACTTTGTTTGTAGGGTTCAAACTTTAAACATGTTGCCATTTGTGAAGTTCCCCACCCATATGGAGCTGGGCAAGGCAGACATGACCCTTAGTTATAAACTGGATGGGAGATATAAAACCCCTTCCCAAAAGGAAAGCATAATTAAGTAACTGAGTAGATATGCCATCTGTTTATTGGCTGATATATGGACTTAAATGGAAAGAACAATTTAAAAAAGAAGCAATGATAAATAAGAATTGAAATAATCCCTCACTGATCTTTGTCATAAGACTATTATTCTTTTTCTCTTATGGTAGCCCTGTCAGCAGGGTTTAGAATATACTGACTGTATCTCCCTCAGAGGATTAACCCCCCCCTCCAAAAGTATAGCACTAAACTTCATCTAATTTTGAGACTTCAGTTACGGAGCTCTGGGGAGTGTGGAGTATACCTTCATCACCATTACTCCCAGTTCCACTCTGACTGAGAGTGGTAGTACCTGTTAGAATTCCATTTATTGGTCAAATAGATCTGCATAAGATTATTTATATTTGATTGGACTATGTACATTGGCCCAGCGGTTAGAGTGTTCCCCAATGGCCCGGGAGACCTGGGTTCAATCCCAGGTCGAGTCATACCAAAGACTTTAAAAATGGTACTTGATACCACCTTGCTTAACACTCAGCATTATAAGGTACGGTTCAAGGGTAAAGTGGAGCAATCCTGGGAATGGAGTAGCGCCCTCCCCTACACCTTGGTGTAGTAGCTATCGAAAAGGGAGCCTTCGGGTCACCCTCGACTATGGTCGCTAACTTTACTTACTTTACAAAAAAAAAAAAAGAAGCTTTTAAGAAACAACTGCCCAAAAAATGTAAAAATAAAATATACAATTACTTAGATATAAAATAACATTGATATAGATTTAAAATCAGTCATTTTTATGATAGCTTTTTTCGGTAGACTAAGGTCTTCAAAGGCATATTATCAAAAGCTATCAGTAACAACCAACCTTTAAAAAAATGATTGAGGGAGAGATATCAGAATGGTCACCCAGATGATTTTCACTTTCATTAGATTTAATTAATCCACATTCTCGTTGTTGTTCTGATCATTAAATTTTTATACTTAGAGATTTTTTTTCAAATCCTGATATTCATTTAGTATCAACAAATTATGTTTAAATTTTAACACAAAAACAACAAACCTAAAGAGAATCCAAACAATTCATCAAATATTAATGGAAAATCATCTCCAAATTTGGGATAAGGAAAAATTACAGTATACTAATTAGACTAAAAAAATTTTTCATTTTCATTTTGAAAAAATAAAATAACTCAAAATTTCTCACAGTCTTCATACCAAAACTGGTTTAAAAAACTAGTTTGAATATTGCCCAAGAAACTGACAAAGCAATTTAAGAGAGAAAGAGATTTTGATAGAAATAAAATGAAATTGTAAATTTCAGGTTTATTTTAAATTTAATGAGTGAGATATATATATATATATATATATATATAATTCTTTAGATTTGGCTTATGTGATTATATATATATATATATATATAAGTAAAAAGTAAAGTTGGCAACCATAGTCCAGGGTGATCCAAAGGCTCTCTTTTGAATAGCTAATACACAGAGGTGTAGGGGAGGGTGCTACTCCTTTCCCTGGATTGCTCCACTTTACCCTTGATCCTTACCTTATAATGCTGAGTGTTAAGCAAGGTAGCATCAAGTACCATTTTCTGAGTCTTTAGTATGACTTTAGTAAAATTCTTTAGAGTTAGCCTATGTGATATATATATATATATATATATATATATATATATATATATATATATATATATAATTTTCTCTTCAAATAAAACCAACAGTTGCACATTAAGATAAAAAAAAGAATTTTCCTTTCTGTTAAAAAGCATTAAAATAAATCAATACTCTAAAAAATTAACAGGACTTCTTCAGATCAAACAAGAAAATGGATTAAAATAATATTTTTCACATTCACAACCAGACTAGAAAAAAAAACTCAAAAAAAAACTTATTTCTCCACTATAAAAGTAAGCCTTTAAATTAAAGTAACAATAAGTATCAACTTATTATGGCATGCAAAAGAACATCCGATTTTATCAAACTTCAAATTTAACAGAGGAAAAATTTACAGCTACAATAATACATGTCTAAACATTCAAACATATATATATATATATAGTATTATTCGGTCCAGTTAAACCAGAGTTGGGAGTAATTCCTTCAGGACAAGAATAAAACGAGGAGATAACTCCTTTAATCTCTTCTCTCCTTCCCTCCCCCACCCCCACGTGTCTATTCTGTTTTATTTATCCATTGGATCTGAAGAAGTCCTGTTATATTTTTCTTCGTGTTTTTGGTTCACACCAGAAACTGAAAAACAGGATGGAAATAAATTTATAATCCTAAAATAACCGATCTTTAGTTTTTTCTTTAAAGAAAAGATATATATATATATATATATATATATATATAGTGCAATTAAATGGAGACTCAAACTTGGTTAAGCCGTCATAATAAATTTATTTTGGCGGAGAATATTATATAATCATTATTCAGACATATGTAATTTTAGTACATGAATTTTTATCATTAAAATGAACTAAAAAAATCTAAAACTAATGTTATTTGAGGTAAAATCCCACCTTCCAAATTATAATAGAGTAAAAATCACTAATATATAAATTCAAATTTTTATTTATTTACCAATTTAATAAATCATAGTGATTCATTTTTTGTTTATTTATTCACTTAATTTTGAAAATAGTCTAAATTTATTTCTATGCCTACATCTAGCTATTAAATAATATCTCTGATTTAATAGGTTAACAGGATCAAAATATAGCATAATTTGTATCTTTTCTTCTAGACATAAATTACATTAACCATCAAAGCAGCTCGGAGTAGTGGATCTTTTCAATATTTTCCATTGAATTTTTGGAGTTAAATCTCTATTTTTCAACTTCCAAAAATGTTTGGATAAAGCTGCTTGATTTCTCAAATATTCATGAGAGAATGAATGAATATAATTATTATATCCTAACTTCCATCTAACCAATGAAATTCCAATATAATTTTTTTATCTTTTACGTTTTCCTTTTGGAAAATAGTTGCTTAATACTCTACGTTTTTCAAATTACATATACCATTCATTGGACAATCAATTTTAGATTTACAATTAATATTATTATTATTATAATTATTATTATCTTCAATTTGGTCACAATATTTTCTAATTATTTCCACTGAATGTTAATTATTTAAAAAATTATTCATGCAGGGTTTTAGGGTTTTCCTATTAAATATTTTATATAATATATTATACTAATTAAAATGTTTATCAATTTAAAAAAATATTTTCCTGTGTTTATATTAGCAGGTTTGTAAAAATGGGGTTGAACCATATAATCTTCCTTTTCCTATTTTTATGACAATTTACTTTATTATTATAATTATCAGTAGTTTCTTTATCTTTATACAAATTATTATTATTATTATCGTTAGGTTTAATTTTTTTGGCTCTAGATTAGTAAATTCTTCTTTAAAACCAATATTCATAAGGGCTTCAGTATACAATTTACTACTTTCATGGAAAATTTTCTAAGTTTCTTATTCTCAACAGCTTTCGGAACTTGTTTAATCATAGAACTTGGGTGATTAGAATTTACATTAATATTGGAGGGATATTGGTTTGTTTTAAGGAATGACCTATAAAAGTTGTCAGAGATTAAGTATAACATCTTGAAAATAAGCTATTTTAGTATTAGAAGAAATTTCAATTTTAAATCTTAAGAATTTAAAAGCTCTTATAACCTTTTTCTATACACTAGAACACTTAGGACTATCACTATTGGGGATGTATAAAATACTGTCATCATGGTATAATCCAATTTGTATATGAAAATAAATTTAGACTATTTTCTTGTCCAGTCAGCTGGGGCTGTAGAATACACCGCCTGCTTCTCTGCAGAGGGGCAAGACCCCCGCCCAATGAGTGTCCTGATATGACACTAAAAAACCTGATGTTGAGGTTCCAGCAATGCTGGAGCTTTGGGGAATACGGAGTACCCCTTCATTGCCATTGCTCCCAGGTCCACTCTGGCCCAGTGTGGTAGCACCTGATAAGGGTCCTATCTATGGGTTAAATAGAACTAAACCGTATTTCTTCTGATTTTTGCATTTAAACTGCGTATTTAGGCTAAACTGAATTGTTTAAAATAGAACTGTTTTGACATTGGAACTGCGTACTAGTGCTGAACTGAATTGCTCGAAATAGAACTGTTTTTGACGTCTAAAATGTGTACTTATGCTGAACTGAATTATTTGAAATAAAACTATCTGACATATAACTCTGTGTATTGCCCAGTCAGCTGGGGCTGTAGAATACACTGACTGTACCTCTGCAGAGGGGTAAGCTCCCCCCCTAATGAATGTCCTGGATATGACACTAAACAATCTGATGGTGAGGTTCCAGCAGTGCTGGAGCTTTGGGGAATGCAGAGTACCCCTTCATTACCATCGCTCCCAGGTCCACTCTGGCCCGGAGTGGTAGCACCTGATAGGGCCTTATCTATGGGTTAAATAGAACTAACGGCATACTTATGCTAAACTGAATTGTTTGAGTAAACTGAATAGCTTGAAATAGAAATGTTTTTGACAATTAAACCATACTTACATGTAAACTGCATGCTTATGCTTACCTGAATTATTTGAAATAGAACTGTTTTTTGACATTAAAACTGTATTTATACTTAACTGAATTATTACATATAACTGCTTGAATAGTTTGAAATGGAAATATTTTGACAATTAAACTGTGTACTTATGCTAAACTGAATTGTTTTAAATAGAACAGATTATTTACATAAAAATAGATTTGGCATTAAATAACCTACAAAGGTTGATATGCCATAAAACCCAACAAACCAAACCAAACCAAACTTAGACTATTTTAAAAAATAAGTGAATAAATGAATAAACAAAAAATGAATAACTGATTTATTAAATAGGTAAATGAATTAGAATTTAAATTTATATTTGTGATTTTTACTCTTTTATTGTAATTGGGGGGGATTTCACTATAAAGAAGATTAGTTTTAGATTTTTTTTACATATGTCTGAATAATAATTTTATATATATAT
The DNA here is from genome assembly GCA_963585895.1 of Sepioteuthis lessoniana. NCBI lineage: Eukaryota > Metazoa > Mollusca > Cephalopoda > Myopsida > Loliginidae > Sepioteuthis > Sepioteuthis lessoniana. The sequence goes on along the minus strand of OY757911.1, from coordinate 33,788,684 downwards.
ATATATATATATATATATATATATATATATATATATATATATATGAATATTTGAATGTTTAGGCATGTGTTATTGTAGCTGTAAATTTTTTCTCTGTTAAATTTGAAGTATGTTAAAAACCGGATGTTCTTTTATATGCCATAATAAGTTGATACTTATTGTTACTTTAAGTTAAAGGCTTACTTTTATAGAGGAGAAATAAGTTTTTTTTAGTTTTTTTTTTCTAGTCTGGTGGTGAATGTGGAAAAAAATTATTTTAATCCATTTTCTTGTTTGATCTGAAGAAGTCATGTTAATTTTTTAGAGTATTGATTTATATCAATGCTTTTAACAGGATGGAAATAAATTTATTATCTTAATGTGACTGATTGTTGGTTTGATTTGCAGAGAAAATTATTTGCTCTATGGAATTATCTACATTGAGTTCTTGACTGGGGTTACTTAAATCTAATATTCTATTTTTGAATATTTTATTAGTCCTGTTTAGAATTGTTCCCGACTCTGGATTTACTGGATTGAATAATATATATATATATATATATATATATATATATATATATATATATATATATATCATTAGCTTCATAAGCAAAGATTTAGGGGGATTTGGCCAATGTGAGAATATATATATATATATATATATATATATATATATATATATAGGCCAAATCCTCCTAAATTTTCGCTTGTGAAGCTAATCCATTATTATACATATATATATATTTCAAGTATGAAATAAGATATAAAACAGCATACAAGCTCACAACTCAGAGTTTTATGTTTTCAATCTTCAAGATACTTTAGATATATTGTGATATGGTTATGTATTTTTATGCATTGAGTATTGTAAAGATTTTACAGATTGTTGTAAAAAGTTTTTAAAGAGATGAGATTTGATCAGTTACTCAAGGGATGATTCTACAATCATCACTCCCTGTAAAAGATGTCTAAAAAAGCCCTTGTGTGAGATGACACCCCAAAACAGGGTCCTCCATATCAATAACTGAGGAACCTTTTCCTGTTAACAAAGATGCCAGATATCTAGAATTATTTACTTGACCAGCTGTCAATGGCCAACCTATCTCATTTCCTTTCTTCTAATCTCTTATCTCTTTTTCATTAAAGCTGACACTCCTTAAACAGATTGGTATGGCTGTATACATTCTTGCCTGGATTTTCCTTAGACCAGAGGTTAATCATTATATGTGGTTGGTTGGGTCTAATTTCCTGGTTTTATTTATTTATTTATTCATCTTATAAACAAGGTTTACCCTCACAGGTTTGCCTGAGTGGGTGTCAGTTGGGTTTTGGGATATCAGTAAATCTTGTTCTGAGGCAGTATTTCCATCTCCTCTTATACACACAGCATCTTTGTTTTGTTGGGATTGTCTACCCCTGACTTCTGAGCTGAACTCATGAACTTCCGGGGGGGTGAAGATATATCAATAAATAAATAAATGAATAATAAAACAGGAGGAAATTTGTCAATACAAACACATCCATGAATGTATATTTATGAAAAAATATCAAAACTGAATCTTTAAATCATTTTAATTATAAAATCTAAAACTTAAATGAAGATGTGTGTATAGCAACAATAAAGTGGTGGTAACTCGCTTATTCTTAATAGTTTTTAATCTGCAGTTTTTAATGAAACACAGGATTTTGCAAGTGCAACACTCTCTAAATTCACCAAACCTAGATCCATCAATCTTTTTCCTATTTCCTAAATTGAAAGGTCCCCTCAAGTGTAAGATGTGAAGACATCAAGGACATTAAAAAAATATAACAGTGCAGATTCAGACCTTATCAAAAGAGGAGTTTTGTAGTAGCCACAGATCTATTTCCTTTCGCAAATCAATGCCCCCACCAAGCAATTTGGCCACTAATTGACCAATCCAGGCAGAGCGCATTAATTCCTTCTTCCTCTCAAGAACTATTTTTTCTTGTCCCTTTTTTTTTTTGTGTGTCGATGAGCAGAGAGCCATGAGTCAGCAGCATAAACAGACCTCTCTCACATCACTGCTACTGATTCCACTTGGAACCCTATCGCTGAAGAACACGCTGATGCTAGCTTCACACATGCTTCCAACAAACCAAAGACCAACATACTGATCAGCGACGCCAAAAGGGATACTTTCTCCCTCTCACTCCTTTACGCCTGCTACGATAATAAACCTTTCTTTGTTGTGTTGTTTAAAAGAAGTTTCGTTATTCATTTGTATCGCTAAATAATTTATAGTGTTAGAGAAATTAACCATTTCCCAAATCACTCAAGTTTCATAGGTGCTTCAGCCCATAGAAAATTCAGTAGAATAAATATTTTTAATTTTTAAGGAAATTATTTTAACGGAAAAAAAATGTTTCATTGTGTTAATTTCTGTCTGGGTAAATACTGCTTCAATTTTGGTACTTTTTGAACACACACCCACACACACACACACATACACACACACACATGCAATGTATCAAATATTAAAAGCAAATGAGGGGTAAAGCAAATTAACACTCTAAGAAAAAGAGTGTAGTGACCCTCATAATGTACAATGATTTGTCTTTGGCTTAAAATACGCCTCAGTTTCCAATATCACTTCTTCATTGGAGTCAAATCTCTTTCCCTGGAGCATTCCTTTGGGGTCTGCAAACAGCCAGTAGTTGCTGGGGGCCAGATTTGGACAATAGGGTGGGTGGAGAAGCAATTTGAAGTGCAATTCATGTAGTTTTGCCATCTTTGTGATCGATTTGTGACACGGTACATTGTCTTGGTTAAAGAGTATATTTTTCTTCTTTGTTTGTGACCATTTTTTGCCAATTTCTTCCTTCAAAAACACCAATAATGCCATATAATATTCGCTATTGATGGTTCTTCTTTTCTCAAGGTAATCGATGAACAAAATACATTGTACATCCCAAAATACAGAGGCTAAAACCTTGCCTGCTGATTTTTGCATCTTTGGTCACTTTGGATGGCTTTCACCTGCTGCTTTCCACTTAGCTTGACTGCCAATTTGACTCAGGAGTAAAATAGTGGATCCATGTTTCATCCATTGTTACATATTTATGCAAAAACTCCTTTTTTTTTGCATTGAAACAGTTGCAAACAACACTCTGAATCATTGATGTGTTGTTGTTTTTGATCAACTGTGAGCAAATGTTGCACCCACATTGAATACAGCTTTTTCATTAACAAATGTTCATACTAAATGGTGAATACACTGCCTTCTGACATCTTCAATTCCTCTGCTATCGTACGCAACTTCAATTTATGATCAACCAGAACAAGTCTGTGGAGTTTTTGGTGTTTTCTGGGACAACTGCTGAATTTGAGCAACTGGAGTGTTCAGCATCATTTGTGTCTGTACAACTGCATTTAAAGTCAGCATACAACCTCTTAACTATTGTTTCCTATGGGCCAGAGTCTGAATAACACTTATCAAGTCATTGTTTTGCTTGAAAAGTATTTTTCTTATCAGAAAACAATGTATTATCAACATATGAAAATCAGAATTTTCCATTGTTTTGAAAATTTGCAGCAGTAGCTTCACTTAAATAGCAGTAATTTATAAAATAATAATCTGATTGGGCTCAAATTTTGGCACGTGTCATTTGAAGGTTAGTACTTTATGAAAATCCCATGGATGTTTTATTAATGGTACAATCTATATGTCAAGTCCTGAACTTATTGAGTGATGTGTTATTTTGGTAACATGAAGCACAATTTGACAGCTCTAGATACATTTGACAAGGTAGTAAAAGCGATGAATCCTCCTGGACTGTAAGATGCTGGGCTCACCTGATACTCTCTGAGTGCTACTCACCAAATTTGCTTCTCTGGCTTAGAGCATGGACGTGGAATGTACTGTTTTAGACCTACCTAACCTTGCCATGCAAACTTTTTTAAACTATCTTGTTACTATATTGTGATCAACTATGCCTTCCCTTTTCATACAACAAATGTTTTTGGTTGCTCTCACAGAATTATGGCTCAGTTTGAACTCATAAAACATATGTTCCTGAATTAGACTTAGTTGCATGTTTATCTGTACAGCTTTCAAAATGCACAACATGTCAGGGTGTAACATATTGACCCTTGGCCAAGCTGTCAAATAAGAAATGCACCTGTGTAAATAACAGGTGCATCCGGTCGAAGATATCAGGGTATAACTTTGACTGTAGACAGGTTGAATTGGGTGCAGATGTGACGCCCACAAGAAGCAGGTGGGTGTCAAACAATTATATAACCCAGTGCCACAGACAGGTTCAGTTAGTCGGAGATAAGATGCTGTAGAGAGAACCAGCACCCAGCAGAGGGCTATGGGCCCTCAGGACCCCCGATTGAGCAGCCCAGCAGAACGAGAAAGAAGTGCTGCTAAAGACAAAGGAACTAGGGGTCAATATGTTGCAGTTTGTTCAATCTCCAATTCATCTCTCACACATAACCCTTTTGCAACCATTTCAAATAAAGTGTGAGAGGTACATTTTTCTAAAGAAGTGTGTTTGTTCGTCATTATTGTTGATTTTTTTCTGCATGTATATGTGTATAGTTGTATATGTATCACGGCTATGCAACAAGGGCAACAACTATCACAATACTTGCAACTATTGTAGATGCCTGACTCAGTTTGAACTGCTTCTGTCATGTGATACATGCACCGCAAACTCACATGTATCAACATATTGCAAAACTTTCGACTCACCCTAGTAGAATATCTGCTCCTAAATCATAAGATATTTCATTGCTTGCATGTATACATATATGTATGTATACATATATATATATATATATATATATGTATGTATGTATATGTGTGTGTGTGTGTATGTGTGTGTGTATGTGTGCATGTGTGTGTGTGTGTGTGTGTGTGTGTGTGTGTGTGTGTGTGTGTGTGTGTGTGTATGTGTATTGATTGATTGTCAATGCATGGGGTAAATTGTTAATGAATGTCACACATAAAAATCTCTTTATGAAGTTAAGAAAATAAAATCTGATTCTTACCCAGAAAACGACACCATAAAATCTTTAAACTGAATTTTTCCTATTCATTTTGTCAATTTTATTCCTCTATTAAAAGGAATTATCTTTCACTGGATTTTATATCACTGTGAAACCCGAGGCTCAACTTCCTGTTTTCTTATTAGACAATAACAATAACTCCTGGATTCACATTTCATTCAAATGAGGCATTCAGAGTATTTTATGTCACTGCTGCTGCTGCTGCTGCTATAAAGGAAATTCTTTGGAATTCTTGATTGGATCATTTTAACAGACCACATGGTGAATGTGAAAGAACTCAAGAAAATATATACAGGGTTTTTCACAATTTTTGAAACAAATTGATTTGCCATAAAGCAAAGACGACAAATAATAGAGTAATGGAAATTAGATTTATTGAAAAGTAAAAAAAAAGTAACATTTTAGGATTTGCAATTGTTTAGTGTCAAACATGAATAAAAAATGTCAAGAGTACTTGCACCAGATGTTTGCCATTCCCTTGAAGCTACTGTTGAATGTGGTGTGCAAAGTTGTTGATAATGGATTCACATTCCCATTGAGGGATCGCTTGAATCTTTTCAGTGAATGGCCCATCACCCCACTATCATCCATAGCTTTATGAGATTCAAAGTTTATGACCAACTTGAAAATCTGATTCCTGCTTGGAAATGCATTGAAATTGAACTTCCTTTTGTATCTTGTTTGAATAATTTTGAAAGATTTAATTTTGTAATTTCTTCATAGCAAAGAATTTCTGCTCCATTACTCAAGCTATGGTTTTGGTATATATGTCAAAATATTAACTATTTCCCAGCAATAATCTGAAAAAAGAAAGAATAAAGGAAGATCTGAGAGCCCATTGCTTTGTTTCAACAATTGTGAAACACTCTGAAAATCTGAAAATCTTACTTAAGAGCTGTGAAAATTGCCAAATATAAAACAATGATCAATTGGATTCTGAAAATTTAGAGAAAAGATTTTTACTAAGATTATTGTAATACTCATTTAGATGGCTAAAACTTATTGAAGTAAGCGTGAATATTGAGAAGATTATTTAAGATTTTCTATGATTTGATCACCAGTGACAGCCATCATATTTCTCTGATGTAAATCTAAAAGTATCAATTGCTAAGAATGATAAGAATATAGATAAAAAAAATAAAAGGATTGTTTGTTTCTTTGGGTTTTATGCCATATCAACCTTTGTAGGTTATTTAATGCCAAATCCATTTTTATACAAATAAATAGTTCTATTTCGAATTATTCAGTTTAGCATACAAAAACAGTTCCATTTCAAACAATTTAGTTTAGCATAAGTACACTGTTTAAATGTCAAAACACTCCTATTTCAAGCAATTCAGTTTAGCATAAGTATGTAGTTTAGTTCTATTTGACCCCTAGATAGGACCCTATCAGGTGCTACTACTCTGGGTCAAAGTGGATCTGGGAGAGATGGCAATGAAGGGGTACTCCACATTCCCCAGAGCTCCAGCATTACTGGAACCTCACCATCAGATTGTTTAGCGTCATATCCAGGGCAATTGTTGGGGGAGAAGGCTCTTACCCCTCTGTAGGGAAGCAGTCAGTGTATTTGACAGCCCCAGCCAACTGGGCAAAAGGGTAAAGGATCTTGTATGACACATCTAAGAGCAGCATCATTATGTCGTTATGTTGGTGGGTAGGGTCATTTAGATATCATCACTTTCAGTCATTTAGGTATCATTACTTTCACTCTATAAGTTGCTCAATTTTGTTCACATTTCCAATAGAAAAATGTAAAGTTTTTGTCTTGATACTTTTTGATCACACTTCATTATTGTATTATTTCTTAGATAAAGATTAAGACCATTAACTGCTTTTTCTCTCATATAGAAAGAAATCTAATCAAAAATTAATAATCATGTGTGTTCTTTGTTTTAAGAATAGAAATGATATATAACCACACATAATTGTTACCTTAAAAACATAATACTATCAGAGAGCTGACATATTACATCCATAAAATTATTGAAGGTAATTATTGTGTAATGGTTATTATTGTTGGAAATAGATATGGTGAACAGAGTAAAAATCCTGAACAAGTTTGTTTGCATTTCACATAGCGCTAATACTTTTGAGAAAGGTATGAATCCAACTATTCTCAATTCAGTAATAGGCAAATAGTTGGGCTGACTGGGCTTTTTAACCTTGGTATGGCAACCAGCCTAGGAGAAAGAAACTGAATTCAAACCTGTTCAACTCTGCTTAAAAAATTGACTTTGTGTTGCGGAGGGGTAGGTAAATACATACATGAAATTATTGAACAGATAAATGCTGCCTTTAACATACATTCTATTTTCTACTGTAATTGTTGTAGTAAGCAAAGTAGAGCTGGCGACCATAGTCGAGGGCAACCTGAAGGCTCCCTTTTCAATAGCTACTACACCAAGGTGTAGGGGAGGGCACAACTCCTTTTCCTGAATTGCTCCACTTTACTCTTGATATATACCTTATATTGCTGAATGTTAAGCAAGAAGGTATTAAGTACCATTTTTAAAGTCTTTGGTATGACTCGACCTGGGATTTAACCCAAGTCTCCCAGACCATTGGCAAACACTACCCACTAGGCCAATAAGCCAGTAAATTGTAGTAGTAATATATTATTATTATTAGTAGTAGTAGTATATTAGAATTGGTATATTAGTATTAGTATATTAGTACTAAATCATATATTAATATAATATATTAGTATATTAGAAGTAGTAGTATTATAATATATTAGTTGTAAAATGTTCGCCAATGGGCCGGGAGACAGGTGTTCATACCAAGTCATACCAAAGACTCTAAAAATGGTACTTGATGCTACCTTGCTTAACACTCAGCATTATACGGTAAGGATCAAGGGTAAAGTGGAGCAATCCAGGCAAAGGAGTAGTGCCTTCCCCTACACCTTGGTGTAGTAGCTATTGAAAAGGGAGCCTTTGGGTTACCTTCGACTAAGGTCGCCAACTTTACTTTATATCAGAAGTAGTAATATATTAGTACATTAGTAGTAGTATATTAGTATAAGGGTTGTTCAGTAAATAAGGTGAATTTTGCCTAAGGACTTGGCAATAGGAAGCACTGTTTATTGTTGCCCCTTTTCCAAGGAAATCTATTGAGACGAGCCCTTTCATATCCCAGAAGATTGTCGACATGACATTCTTTACTTACTGTTTCACTTTGAAATATTTCTTTACCAATGCGTCAGTGTGTTTCCACTCCATATACTGTTTTTCCCATTCAGGCTCATGGTGGCAAACCTATATCTAGCACACTTCTAAACATGTTTCTGATTAAAACATACATAAACATCACTCATTATTCTGTAAAATTCACATGGTTGGCACTTCTCAGCTATCAAACATTTGATGACAGACCTCTGTTCAAGCCTGGAGCACTCTGACTGATGTGCTCCCATTTTGAATAGCCTCAAAACAAATATCTGAAATATAGTATTTGCTCTAAACCATTTCCAAAAATGTTTACATTTATGGAAAAAAATTCTAAAAAAAATAATATCTTGCTTTTAAAAAAGAAGTTCCTCTTATTTATTGAAAGACCGTCATAGACTGATAGATAAATTCCTCTTATTTATCAAATGACCCTTGTAGATAGATTGATAGATAGATTCCTATTATTATGACCCATATAAGTAAATTCCCCTTATTTATTGAATGACCCTCATAGATAAATTCCCCTTATTTATTGAATAACCCTCATAGATAAATTCCCCTTATTTATTGAATGACCCTCATAGATAGATAGATTTCCCTTATTTATTGAATTACCCTCATAGATTGATAAATTCCCCTTATTTATTGAATGAGCCTCATAGATAAATTCCCCTTATCTATTGAATGACCCTCATAGATAAATTCCCCTTATTTATTGAATGACCCTCATAGATAAATTCCCCTTATCTATTGAATGACCCTCATAGATAAATTCCCTTTATTTATTGAATGACCCTCATAAATCTAAGTTGTTGGCGAATGTAGTCGAGGGTGACCAGAAGGCTCCCTTTTCAATAGCTACTACACCGAGGTGTAGGGAAGGGCACTACTCCTTTCCCTGGATTGCTCCACTTTACCCTTGATTCGTACCTTTTATAATTCCCCTTATTTATTCAATGACCCTCATAAATAAATTTCCTTTATTTATTGAATGACCCTCATAGATAAATTCCCCTTATTTATTGAATGACCTTCATAGATAGATCAATTCCCCTAATTTATTGAATGACCTTTGTATATTAACCAGGATTGTAGATGTTTGGTGGTATAAGGAGTCTGACCATTGGAAACAGAATTGACAGAATTCAAGTTTTAGCAAAGATTACCTGTTCTTAGAATAAATGTTCTTTGGAAAGGCATGATATCAAATTCTGGCATTCAGATCTATCTTGACAGAAATATCATGTCTCTGGTATACCACAGTAACTGATAAAGAACTGAGTGGGTAAGTAAGCACTTATGCAAACCACTCTTCCATGACTACTTTCTCTCATGGTGATATTTATAATAAAATTAATGTTGACAGAGTCTAGGTTTATATAATGACTGGAAGAATAAATTCATTTTTTAAATATTTTTTTCTTCTCTTTTGCTCAGATGATAGATTTAGAAAAACAGAAAAAAATCTGCAGTAGAGGTAGGAAAGATGGGTTGCACCAATCCTACAAGTGGAGAGTTAATGCTTGCCTTGAGAATCAGCATTCAAATTTGCAGCAATGATAAACATTGGTTCAGTTTTTTTGTTGTTTTTTTTTTGTTCAACCCTGTAGAAGTAGGAAAGTTGGGTTGTAACAATCCTACATGAGAAGAGTTATGACTTGCCTTGAAAATCAGCATTCAAATTTGCAGCAATAATAAAAAGTGGTTCAGTTTTTTCATTGTTTTTTTTTTTTGTTCAACCCTGTAGAAGTAGGAAAGTTAGGTTGTAACAATCCTACATGTGAAGAATTATTGCTTGCCTTGGAAATCAGCATTCAAATTTGCAGCAATAATAAAAAGTGGTTCAGTTTTTTCATTGTTTCTTTCTTTTCTTTTCTTTTTTTGTGGGGGAGGGGTTTTGTTCAATCTTGTATTTCTCTTGCACAGTAATAAGTTAACCTGATTAAATCTTATGATATATGATGCATGTAAGGAAGCTGTTTTTCTTTCAATGATTTGAGCACCACAGTCTTTCCCTGCACTCCGCTTTAGCATTGTACTTGACAAGACTAAGTAAATGTAACTGATAAAAATGCAAAAATCTCAACTTGCATTTCAGATTCCATTGCATGAATCAGTGATTGATTATTCCATATTCAACTGCCAATTTGAAATACATGCTTCACTGAATATTAAGATAAAACCTGAAATCTGTTCTGTCAATTCAATAATTACTTTCTCCCAAATCATGAAAGATTAAATATTGTTTTACAACCAGGTGGGCCAGCTTCAAGCCAATTGGACCAATTGCTCCCAGTTGGGCCTTGTACCTAGAGTGTAATCTTCATCAAGTACACACAACAACATATCACAATATCTGTTCCGAATTGGGCTTGCACTTTCTAAGGCCGGCCCTAACAACTAAAAGAGTTTCAACAAATTCGGAAAGCAACAATGAAATCCTCTGACTATAAAAATTATAAGATATCAGAATTTACTAAAATAATAAAAAATTTGAATTGAATTTCATAAATAAATGATTTATAGTTTTCATATATAAAGTTTATGACTGAAAAAAAAATGATTGATTATTCCAAACATAAAATAAGATATTTTGTTAAAAAATGAAAAAGTTGAGTTTGGTAAAAAAATTCTAATTAGACCCAAACGACAAAAAAATGGAAATTTGAAGATAACTTAATATGCAACGAATAATTTGAAATTCATTTTTCATTGTTTTTTGTTGTGAGTTTTTTTTAGATTTTGATTTCTTTGTTATCATTTTGAATATCTGTTCATAATTATGATCTATCAATCTATCTATCTATTAGTTCATATCTATCTATCTATCTATCTATCTATCTATCTATCTATTAGTTCATATCTATCTATCTATCTATCTATTAGTTCATATCTATCTATCTATCTATCACCAAAATTATCATTGTGTTCATATGTAATAAACAGTAACCCAGGAATAAATGTTGCATCATAGTGAGATTTTTAATAGAGCAATACACTTAAAATGCTCTAGACCATTACAGTCCAGCTTGCGACTGAAAGATAATTTTGTGGGATCTGCTTTTATGATGAACCTCATATTTGGATAATCCAAATTCTTAATATGATACAGGTAATAACAAAAGGCTTATTAGGATCTTTTACTTCTTAAATAGAAGCATCAAAATCATCATAGGCTGCTGTTACAACATAAACTTGACAAAGTCCTTGTTTGTCTTGTAGGATTACAATAGATAAAAGTGTAAAAAATATGAAAGGTTTTCATGGGTCAACCTATAATCGCTTGCTAATTATTAGTATTAGACAGTAATAGTTGAAACTGTATAACTGTGTGCAAATTATTTGTATTAAGAATAGTTTCTTGAAGCTATAATTGTATACAAAGGATTATTATTAGATACTTGAAACCATATAATTGGTTTTAAAAAGACTGTCTTCAGCTTAAATAATCCAACATGGATTGACATGCTATATAAAGCTACCAACCAACCAACCAACCAGCCAGCCAGCCAGCCAACCCATATAATAAATGTGCAGTTACTTTTGCTTTGTATTACTAACTGTCTAGTTCAAGATCTTTTCCTGTGAACAATGCAGAAATACTAATAATATCAAAACTAATAATGAAATATATGTAATAATAAAATACATGCAATAATGAAAATACTTTATCTCAGAGAATATCAACTATTATTACAAAGTAGACGACAATAGAAAATAATGGAATACAGTTGGAAGAAAAAAATAATGGCGGAAAAAGAAAACTATATTGGTTCATTTTCCTGATCTTGTTTTTTTATTTCATTGTTTTGCCCAATCTACTCTAGTTTTTTTAAGGTCTCTTACATTTTCAAATGTCAAATTTTATTTTGATGGGGGTCATGTTCTTCTCTTCTATGCACATCATATCTGATGTTTGTGTCTGAAACCTCAAAGAACTGTCCTCCATCGTGAGGCGAGGGGGAATAAGTTAGACATTTGACCTTCCAATGAACAAGATGAATTTTCACTAACATTCTTGTTTCATATAAAAATACTAGCTGTACAACAAATTTAGCAGCTGAAGAAAATTTATTTCTCTAAACATATGATGAAACTATTTTAAAAAACGCATCAATGATCTATTACATATAAACAAACAGTGACTTCCTTGATTTTTCCTTGTTCATCAGTCCATAGCTTTTTCTAAGATCAGAGGGTAGTATCTGTATTCATGGAAATCATATTATATTACAAAAAATAAATAAACAGAATAAAAACTTTAAAGATTTTAGGAATGAATAATCATCTACACATTTATATGTTTAGTTTTTTCTTATTTTGTATTTGTTATTGAAGAAGTATTAAATTTTATCTTATCAAAAAACCCTGCAACATAGTCTGGAATGAGCTGCTGCAGGCATTGACCTCCATATCAATGCACAAAAAACGGAGTATATGGGATTTAATCAAACAGGTGACATCTCCACACTAAACGGTAGCTCTCTGAAACTAGTTGACAAGTTCACCTACCTTGGAAGCAGTGTCTCATCAACATGTGACTAGCAAAGGCTATCGGTCATATAGAAGTCAGACCTGACCGATAAAATGAAATGCAGTTTCTTCCAAGCAGTGGTCATGTCAATACTGCTATATGGATGCACTACATGGATGCCAACTAAACAGATGGAGAAAAAGCTGAACGGCAACTACACAAGAATGCTGTGAGCAATATGGAACAAGTCCTGGAGGCAGCACCCCACAAAGCAGCAGCTATACGGCCACCTACCACCCATCACGAAAACTATCAAAATTAGACGAACCAGACATGCGAAACACTGCTGGAGAAGTAGGGACGAGCTCATAAGTGATGTACTCCTGTGGACCCCTTCTCATGAATGAGCAAAGGCAGGACAACCAGCTCGAACCTACATACAGCAGATCTGTGTAGATACAGGGTGTAGCCCTGAAGACCTGCCGGAAGTGATGAATGATAGGAGGGTGCAAGAGAGGGTCTGGCATATCCATGCTGATGGCACAACAAGATGATGAGATGATGATAAAATTTTATACTTTTTGAATTAATAACTATCTTTGTCTGCATATTCTAAATTTTAGTTTTTAAAATAACTATGAATACAAATACTACATTATGATATACACATAGCATAATGATTACAAATTGTAGGAAATGGAATCTCATTAATGCTGTTGGAAAATGCATGAATCCATTTGTTCTCTTTTGAGCTATGGATAAATAGTTGGATAGAACTGGTTCTTTAGTCTTGGTTTGGCCACCAGTATAGGAGAAGGAAAACTGTGAATATAAACCAGCTTAAAGATTGACCTTGTGTTGCATCCTGCTGGTGGCAGAGAGATTGGGTAAATAAATACCACACTAAGATACTCAGTAGAAGTGCCTGTGACACTTAAGCAAATTGCAAAGATGATAAACTCTGATCCATGAAAAAATTGTTGATTCACATTATTTTTGACTGGCACTATACTAATTCATAAAAAGGACAGTGTCTAACAAGAAAGTATTGTGATTTCAAATTGGTGAGATGGATTTGAGGCATATAATTGAACCTTAAATGTGGAGGCCTTCATGGTGTAATGATTACCATCATAGGAAATGAACATGGTGAACCAAGTTCAAATCCTGGATGAGGTTGTTTGCATTTCACATTGTACGATAAGATTTAACAAGGTGTTATTTCGTGGATAACACCCTGTTTCTTATAATACATTAGGTTATTCCAAAAAGAGTAATCTATAATAGAATATTCGGTAGAAAACAGAGCAAGTCAGTTAATATAATAAGATATTTAATTGTACAGAAGATGACTAGGAACTCAGTTCCTATCCTATGCTATACAAGAGTCACAAGCATTCAAGTGAAAAAGTTCATACAGCAAAAAGGTGGAAACCACTTACTCTTTTGAGGTCTGGAATCAACAGTAGTAAAGCTGCATGTGCTAGTTACTGAGTCGTGAAATACCACATCTATTCAACTCAAAATCCTGTTCATGAAAGAGGCGGATTCCCCGGTTCACCTTATCACATGACCAAAAAGGACTTGTTACATGGGAGAGTTCCTCTAACACTCTGATAAGGGAGACCACTTTGTTTATTTTCCTAACAGTGTTAATACCCATGAGAAAGGTATGCCTCCAATTATTTTCCCTCCAGCTATGTATAAATAGTAAGACAGACTGGGCTCTTTAACCTTGCAATAGCAACCAGTCTAGGAGAAAGAAAACCCTGAATTCAAACCTGTTAAACTCAGTTCAAAAATTGACCTTGTGTCACATCTTGCTTGTACAGAGGTATTGGGTGAATATGTATAGTGAACCTTAAATTAGTTTTAACTAGATTCTAGAATATTTGGGGGTTTCATGATATGGTGATTGTACCCTATTTTCTCAAGAATGGCAAAGAGGTAATAGTTACTGTGAATGGTGAAATGTATTATTATATGTTCTATACTTTCCCTAGACCAGCACCAAATGAGATCGATAATCATAATTCACTTTCAACAGAATGTTGTCACTTGACACACTGCAAGACAAATCATGGAGATGTTGTGTAAAGTTTTTGTAAATTGAATAATCTCAGATGATGGTGATATTAACCAACCATCAAGATTGCCTGACTGCAGATTTTTTGCTTTGAAGATATTTAAAAGAAAATGCCTACATCAATAAACCATGGATAGTTGATGCTTTGAAATAGAACAAAACAGATGCAATTCAAGAAACTTTATGTAATATTATAAAGAATGTTCTTTTAAGAACACATTTATATATTGTTGCTCCGAGAGAATAAATAAGTGATGTTGTTTTTTTCATAAATGTGTTAAGCCTTTCCATTTTAGATTCTCATTCACTTAAAAATACATTTACATAATAAGATTAATATGCACAATGGTCATTCAATAAATAAGGGGGATTTTTTTGAAAAAAGCAAAAATTTATCTTTTCAGAATTTTTTTCCCATATATGTAAACACATCATTGTTTAAAATTGGTTTATAGTAAAAATTATTATAATCTCACAAAAATATTTGTTTTGAGGCAGTTCAAAATGGAGACAACTCAAACAGTGCTCCAGGCTTGAACAAAGGTTAGGTTTAATGGTGCATCAACACTTGATGGTTATTTAATGTCAATTCTTGTGTTGTATAGCCAGATGCAGCTATACAAATATACAAATGCAGGGAAATCCGGAAACACTGACGACTCTCGGTAGTTCAAGTACAAAACGTTTATTCACTTCTTGACTTTTAGTTTTTCGACACGAGGAGAGAGAGACACAATTTTTTCTATGCTGACTGTTCCTACATCGCCCACAGTCAACTCCCCAGGTGAACTGGCCTGACCCAGATTCAAATCTCAACTCACTGACCCAATAAACGCGCCGTGCAGCGCGTAGCCCCTGGCTGGACTGTCCTCATCCAGGTTTGAATCTCAAATGACTTATTTTTCAAAATCACCAAAAATCCCAGCCCATCGCTTCCGGGCATGTCATCATTCACACCCCTGGTCCATTTCCTATCTGGGGTTTTTATTATGACATTTGTGATTGTCATATCCTCTGCGCGCGAGCGTGAACACCTGCACTAAGAGCTGAATAGTTCAAAGCCTAACCAAACCGAATGATAAAATATAATTACCGTAAAATCATTCCGCAATTATATAACACCTGTTTACACACACACACACACACACATATATATATATACATATGCTTTCTAAGTGAATATTGGTAACTTTATTTTTAAACAAGTTAGAGCTCATTTATTTGCACACTGTTAAATGGTTTTGTGCATATTAAATAATTAAACACTTCTATTTGACTCATAGATAGGACCCTAAAAAGAACTACCACTCAGAACGGACTTGGGAGTAATGATAATGAAGGGGTACTCCACATTCCCCAAACCTGCTGGAATGGAATCACTAATTCCTCTGAAAAGATGCCGTCAGCATATTCTACAGCCCCAACCAACTGGTCTAACTTGAATATAGGTCTGTTATCAAATTTTTAGCTGCTTAGAAGTGCAAACGATGCAAAATTTACACACACACACACACACCAAAGATTTTTACAAATAGGCTAAATATGGGTTAGACACTACAAGCCTGAGTGGAAAAGACAGTCCATGGAGTGGAAATGCACTGACTCTTTAGTAAAGAAAATGTTCCAGTTCCTTACTAAAGAAGGTTTGATTTGGTTGTTTGGGTTTTATGGCATATCAACCTTTGTAGGTTATTTAATGCCAAATCTGTTTTTATGCAAACAGTTCCATTTCAAACAATTCAGTTTAGCATGAGTACAGTTAAATTGTGAAAAACATTTCTATTTCAAGCTATTCAGTTTAGTCAAACAGAGCTAATTCAGTTTAGTATAAGTACCGATTTTGTTTACACACAGTTAAATGTTCTATTTTAATTTAATTTAATTCTATTTTCAATGTCAAAAACAGTTGCATTTCAAACAATTCAGTTTAGCATAAGCAAACAGTTTAAATGTAAGTACAGTTTACTGGTCAAAAATATATTTATTTCAAGTTATTCAGTTTAATCAAACAGTTCTAATTCAAATAATTCAGTTTAGTATGTATGCAGTTAGTTCTATTTAACCCATAGATAGGGCCCTATTGGGTGCTACCATTCCAGGCTAGAGTGGACCTGGGAGCAATGGCAATGAAGGGATGCTCTGCATTCCCCAAAGCTCCAGCATCACTGGAACCTCACCATCAGATTGTTTAGTGTCATATCCAAGACACTCATTGGGGCGAGGTCTTACCCTTCTGCAGAGGTGAAGTCAGTGTATTCTACAGCCCCAGCCAACTGGGCAACTCAGTAAAGAAGGTCATACTGACAGTATTCTGGGACATAAAAGAACCCATCATTATTCCTTGAAAAAGATGTAAACAGTAATTCCTACTGTCAGCTCCTTATTTATTGAGTGATTCTTGTAGTTCTTTCAAGTCTCTTTATTTGGTAATAAAAAGTAAAGTTGGTAACTGTAGTCAAGGGTGACCCGAAGATTCCCTTTTCAATAGCTACTACACCAAGGTGTACAAGAGGGTGCTACTCCTTTCTCTGGATTGCTCCACTTTACCCTTTACATACTGACCTTACCTTATAATGCTGAGTGTTAAGCAAGGAGGCATCAAGTACCATTTTTAAGTCTTTGGTATGACTCGACCTGGGATTGAACCCAGGTCTCCCAGGCCATTGGTGAACACTCTAACCATCATGCCAATGAGGGACATTATTATGTATCTGTTAAAGGTTGATTAATTAATTGATTGATTTTAATGGCATGTGTAGTTGTTTTAAGAGTTTTTTTTATGCACAGCTGTATATTTTCAAGTATTCCTATCTAATATTAATAATTATGTGGTTTCAAGTAACTATTTCTATTTAATAACAGTCATTTGCTTACATGATGTTTCAGATAACTAATGATAATAATTTTCGATAAACAACTATATCTTCAAGTGACTCTTCTGGATTCAAATAAGTTAGAGGTATATGGCGTCAAGGATTCCTATAGAATATGAATAATTTTTTAAACAGTTTAAACTTTTGTATACCCATTTTTAGAAGTGGTTTCACATCTTCCCCTGTCATTCAGAACCCTACTACAAAATATAATGATTAGGTATGAAAATGACTCCAAATGTTTCATTTGTAAAAAAAACAAAATGGCGATGCAAAACTTCCACTTATAAATTGGCAATTAGTTGAAATTTACAATAATTTAAAGTGGCAGAAGATTTTTGCATGGTACTATCTCTCTATATATATAATTTGAATTATAACACTTATGGTTTGATAAAACCAAAAACAGCAGTAAAATCAATAAAATATTGAAAGTACTCAATACATTAACATTGTACGAATGTGCTGATGAGTATGGAAAATATAACAATTTTCAAAGAAATTAAAAAGTAGGATTGATATTATTAACTCATGAATCTATCTATCTATCTATCTATCTATGGCTAAAATTATCAATGTATTCATTTGTAACCGTAAACCAGGAACAAATGGCACTTCATAGTTATATTTCTATTTAAGCAATACACTTAAAATTCTCCCAACCAATTTTCAGTCCAGCTTGCTACTGAATGATAATTTTGTGGCATCTGCTTTCATATTACTGATCATCATGTGAGATTCATTAAACCACCCCCACATCCAACGACTACTTTCATATATATATATATATATATATATATAATGACTGTTAATGTAAAATACTAGAATTGCTAATCAAAGTTTTATATCATGAACTAATAACCAAGCAAATAAAGATTATATATATTTAATATCCCGAAGACTGCCTAATGGTGTGTAACTTCAAGTTGTGAATTAAGAGAGATTTGATTACTCCATTAATTGATATTGAGCACTTCTAGTTTTTTAAATACTGCTGGTCAATTAATTTTATTTTCTAACTGACAGTATTGTATATATATATATATCATAAAATAAGTAAAGAAGTTGGTGACCTTAGTCAAGGGTGAACCGAAGCCTCCCTTTTCAATAGCTACTACACCAAAGTGGGCGCTACTCCATTCCCTGGCTTACTCCACTTTACTCTTGATCTGTGACTTATAATGCTGAGTGCTAAGCAAGGCTGCACTAAGTACCATTTTTTGAATCTTTGGTATGAGTCGACCTGGGATTGAACCCAGGTCTCCAGGATCATTGGCAAACACTCTATTCATGAGGCCAATGGCCCAGTTAGGGTAAAACTCATGACTATGAGTTATCTGCTCTTTAAGTAAGTTTGCATTGACACATCTGAATCATAGAAGTCTGTTTTATTCTATTTCTTACTTGAAATTTTGGGATATTGCTGTACATTTTTTGTGCATAGAGAACTGTACTTTACTGATTTAAAATAGTTTTAGCTGTAAATTTTAATCATATGGACGGCTATCAGTAGGTTATCTGTCATATTGAAGTCAGACCTATCCAATAAAATAAAACGCAATTTTTTTCTACGCAGTTGTTATGTCAATACTACTATATAGATGCACCATATGGACGTTGACTAAGTGTACAGAGAAAAAGCTAGATTGGAATTGGTCAAGAATGCTACAAGCTATATTGAACAAATCCTGGAAGCAACATCTCACAAAACTGCAGCTGTACAGCCACCTACCTCTCATCTCTAAAACCATCCAAATTAGACAAACAAGACATGCGGAACACAGCTGGCGAAGTAAAGACGAGCTCATAAGCAACATTCTCCAATGGACCCCTTCACACAGATGTGCTGGTGTTGGTCAACCAGTTAGCACTTATCTACAACAGCTCTGTACAGACATAGGATGCAGTCTAGAAGACCTGCCGGAAGCAATGAATGATAGAGACAAATAGTGAGAGAGAGTCAGGGAAATCCATGCTGATAGCATTGTTACATACTGACCCCAGCCAAGCTGTCAAAAGAAGAAATGCACCTGTGTAAATAACAGGTGCAACTGGTCGAAGATATCAGTGGGCGACCTTGACTGTTGAATTGAGCGCGAATTGTGATGCTCGCAAGAAGTAGGTGATCGTCAAATTATTATATAACCCTGGCGACAAGAAGTTCAGATCAGTTGGGGAGAGGATGCTGGAATGAGAACCATGTCCTCGCAGAGGCTGGGCCCCCAGACCCCCGGTTGAGCAGCCCAGGAGATTGGGAAATAAAGTTGTGAAAGCCAGAAGATTTAGGGGCTCAATATGCAGCAGTCTTTGTTCAGTCTCTGACTCCCTCTCACACACAACCCTTTCAATAAAGTGAGAGGTATATTTTTCTAAGGAACTGTGTCTGCTCGTCTTTATTGTGTCGTCGTTGTGTTCTGCATGCATATGTGTATGTATAGTTGTTCATGGCTATACAACAGCATGATATGATGATGATATATATATATATATATATGTACTCGGGTGAGTCAAAAGTTTTGCAATATTTTGGTATATGCTACTTTGTGGCTTCTATATTACATGACTGAAATAGTTTAAGCTGTGGAAGGTACTATCTATTGGTGGCATCATAGTAGTTGGTGTGCTGACTCATTGTACATTGCTTCACTCTATCAGTGATTTGAAAGCCATACAGATGAATGTGCAATGTTGGTTTATTCAGGAGCATATACTTTTATTCAAGTTCAAACTGGGCCATAACATTGTGGAAGCAACCAAAAATGTATGTTATGTGAAAGGTGAAAGTAAAATACAGATGGTTGAAGAAATTTTGCTTGGGTTGCAAAAATCTCCACAATCAGGCCAGGCCAGTTAAGCCTAAACCCATGTGTTTCAAGGCCATGTTCCAAGCCATAGAGGTAAATCTGGTCAACAGCACTTGGAGAGCATCGGACAAGCTCAGTATCTCCCAAGTCCAGTATGATTCATCACCTTCATGACCTTGGCAAAAGCATCTGGTGCTGGCGAATTGTGCTTCACACCACCAAAAATTGCAAAACTTTTGACTAACTCTTAAATATGTATACATACATACATATATATATATATATATATATATATATATATATATATATGTAATGAGTATTGTTGTCGGAAATGGACACAGTGACATGAGTTTAAATCCTGGATGAAGCTTTTTGCTTTTTACAGAGCACTAATACCTTTGAGAAATGTATGTATCCAAGAAAATCTCCTTCCACTTATAGGCAAATAGTAGGGTAAACTGGACTCTTTAACCTTGGTATGGCAACCAGTCTAGGAGAAGGAAAACTCTGAATTCAAACCTGTTAAACTCCACTTAAAACTTGGCCTGTCATTGTATCCTGCTTGTGTGGAGTGGTTGGGTGTGTATATATATATATATATATATATACACACACACTTAGTTTGATGAAATATCTAAATGTTAGTTGAAAACTTCTGAGATCAAAATAGTTTTGATTCTGATTGATATTGCAAAAAGGTTATTGATTGACAGTGCCAAGTTCATCATCATTTGCAAGGGTTAGAATTTCAAGACAGCTGTCAAACTGATGGTTAAGTCATCAGCACACACCCAACCTTATGTTTATCTCTGGTGGTCAATGAAAGAAGACATGATGATGTTGACAAACAAAGGAGTGTACTCAATCAATAGATCAATCAGTCAGCAAATAAAGATACTATAGTATTTATAAAAGTTTATACATCATTTATAGAGCGATAGCAAATTATGAGGTATATTCAAAATGTATAGAGACTGGTTTTATAATTTTCTTTTAAATTGATACAGTCTCATTTTGAGGATGTCTAGATATCTAGGCAACTGTTTAAATGTCTTGACATCATCAGTTGTGCACTGTTTGTGCACATTTCTTTTTTTTTTAGGTTTATTTTTTTTAAACATATCCTTTTTTCTTATGACAGAAACTACTGAAGAATGAGTATGCATTAAACTTTGCCAAAAACTGGGCAATACTGATTCTTAAGCCTTTGAAATGATGAAAGAAGCTTATTGATACGATGTGATAGGCTTTGCCAGGATATTTCACTGGCATTGCTGTTTAAAAAAAAGGAAGAACAGTGGTTGAAAGTAGTTTGCATCCAGAGAGGCCTTCCACCAGTAGACATGCTGGATCATTTTACAAAATGTGCCATCTGGTGAAGACATATACAAGATTGACTCTCAGAGAGCATTGTGATTGACTGATTTTAATGGAATTTCAACCTGTTTGGGGTTATTTAATGCCTAGAGGTTAGTGAATCCCAGACTTTTATACTTAGAATTTTTTGATTTGGTTTCATTTGTTTAATTGTATATCAACCTTCGTGGGTTATTTAATGCCCAAGTCATCTTTGTAGAATAACAACAGTGATATTATTTAACCCATAGCTGGGAGGGGGGATAAGAAAGGTCATGCCTTTCCCATGGGTATTAGTCTGAAAGTATACATAATAGCATGACTGGAATTCAGAATTGCTTACTTTAAGACTGCAGTCCAACACTTTAGCCATTATGCCACAGAAACCATCCTTATATTTTTTGTATAGTTTCGAAAGAACTTTTTTTATACATAGTTATATAATATCAGTTATTTCTTTTTAATACCAAATAATTTGAAAACAGATCTATTTGACCCATACAAAGGACACTAACAGGTACTACAAATCCAGGTCAGAGTGGACCTGGGAGTAATGGCATTGAATCAGTACTCCACTCTCCTCAAATTTCCAGAACTGGGTTATCACCACCAGATGAAGTTTACGGTCATACTCAGGACACCTCTTTTTGTTGGTTCTTACTCTTCTACAAGGGATACAGTAAACATATTCTAAGGTTAGGTTTCTTTGTTTAATGGCATAGCAACCTTCATGGGTTATTTAAGCCATCCTTCTAGAAGAACAGCAGAGATGCTAATTAACCCATAGCCGGGAGGATAAGAGGGTTCATTACCTTTCCCAAGGGTATTTGTCCGAAAGTGAACATAATAGTGAGACTGGAGTTTGAACTCACTTACTACAATTCCGCTGGCCAGTGTTTTAACAATTACACCACGAGGACACCCCAAAAACATATTCTAAGTTCCACTGACAAGGCACAGAACTTAGGGATAAGGAGGACATTTCTATTTGTTCATGTCAAACTATTTTTATTAATGAGCGGAAGTCCTTGTGGTATAGTGGTTAACATGCTAGACTGTGACATCATAGTGAGTGAGTTCAAGCTTCAGTTGTGCTATAACATTTTCTTTCAGAATAATACTTTTGAGAAAGGTGTGAATTCTTTCCTCCTCACCCCAGCTATGGATTAAATCATACCACTACTAGTTGGTGACTGTAGTCGTGGGCGACCCTAAGACTCTCTTTTTAATAGCTACTACACCAAGGTGTAGCGGAGGGTGCTACTCCTTTCGCTGGATTGCTCCACTTTACCTTTATAATGCTGAGTGTTAAGCAAGGAGGCATCAAGTACCATTTTTTAAGTCTTTGGTATGACTCAACCTGGAATTGAACCTCAATCTCCCAGACCACTGGTGAACACTTTACTCATTAGGCCATGGTTTTCTACAAAGAAACCAAACTAGACCTTACTCAAGACTTGCTGCCAAATTTATTTCACTGCATTTGATGCCAGAGCAAGAGGAGTTATGGATAACCTTGACTAATTTCTTTCAGCGAGCAGAATCTGATGAAAACTTTTTAAAAATCATCCTAAGTGATTGTCAAATTTGTGAATATATGCACATAGGGGCACGTCGTTGCATGGACATTATGGCAGCAAGTGCTATTATCATTCTACTGTGATCAACTGTGAATGTTCCATATGATTAACAATTCATAACGGAATTAAGTGCATTAACAAGGATGGAGTTTGGTTTCTTTATTTAATGGCTTATCCACCTTTATGGGTTATTTAATGCTAAAGCCATCCTTGTGAAAAAAACTTTTGTGGTACTATTTGAACCATAACTGGGAGGATTAGGGAGTTCATGCGTTTCCCAAGGGAATTAATCTGAAAGTGAATGTAATTGGGCAACTGGAATTCAAACCGGCTCACTTTGATGCCGCAGTCCAGCACATAAACCTTTTTACACCACTGATACTACTCTCAAGGATGGAGATAAATTTGAAAAGTAAGTATCTGATGTATATATCAGAGCATTTTTCATTATTAGGTTATGGACATTGATGTACCTACATGGATGGTTTGGGCTTTGTTTAATGGCATATCATCCTTCACGGGTTATTTAATACCATAGGCATCCTTGTAGAAGAACAATTTTGGTACTATTTAATGCATGGCTGAGGGGGGTTCATATCTTTCCCAAAGGAAAGTGAACATAAAAGTGTGACTGGAATTTGAACTTGCTTACATATATTGCAGTCACCACATTAATTACTATGCCACAAGGACTATCTGACATTCATGTGGGTGTGGGTGTGGGTGTATATATATATATATATATATATATATATATATATATATATATATATGTGTGTGTTTGGTTTGGTTTCTTTGTTTAATGGCATATAAACCTTTGTAGGTTATTTAATGCCAAAGCCATTCTCATAGAAGAACAGTAGTGGTACTATTTAACCCATAGCTGGGAGGATAAGGGGGTTCATACCTTTCCCAAGGGTATTTGCCTGAAAGTGAACATAATAGCGCGACTGGAGTACGAACTCGCTTACTACGATTCCACAGTCCATCGCTTTAACCATTACACCACGAGGACACCCCCAATATATGTGTGTGCGTGTGTGTGTGTATATATATATATATATATATATATGTTAGTAAGTAAGTCAGCCAAACATGGTTGAGGGTGACATGAAAGCTCCTTTTTCAATAGCTACTACACTGAAATGTTGGGGAAGGTGCAACTCCTTTTCCTTGATTACACCACTTATCTTTGATCCATACCTTATAATACTGAATGTTAAGCAAGTACTGTTTTTTTGAGTCTTTGGTATGACTTGACCTGGGATTGAACCTCAGTTTCCCAGACCATTGGTAAACACGCTAACCATTATGCCAATGGGCCGGTTATTTATATATATATATATATATATATACATTGTCATCCTTAGACAGACTGTTTCGTTGTATCACAACTCTTCAGTGTGGCTAGACATGCCGGACACTTGAAGCTGGGATTGAAACCCGCCCAACTTTATGTTAAACTTAGTATCATACCACTCATATTAGTGTATATTTTTTTTTTTTTCTTTTATTATTTATTTATTTATTTATAATATATACATATTTACAAAAATTAGAATTAGTTTATTTGTAGGAGTGACAAACAGGCATCAGTCTTTCACGGTTGCTTCTTAAAAGACTGGTTATTGAGGTCATCTAACATACATATATATATATATATGTATATGTGTGTGTGTGTGTGTGTGTGTGTTTGAGAGCTAAGTTAGGTAAATAGTATAGCAGACTGTGCAATTAAACCTTGCTTGAAGGAAAACTCTGAATTCCAATCTCTTAAACTTTGCTTAAAAATTGACCTTGCGTTATATCCTGCTCATACGGAGGGGTTGGTACAGACATATGGCAACCAATCTAGGAGAAGGAAAACTCTGAATTCAAACCTCTTAAATTCTGCTTAAAAAAGATGACCTTATGTTACATCATGTTTATGCAGAGGGGTCGGATAAATACATTAATATATATCTAAGTTAGGATAGATACAGAAACTGACAGTCACCAAGTTCCATTGATTCTGTGCTTACGCTACCTTAGATTTATGCTTAGATTTATGCTCTATCACTGATATTGAGCATGCTTTATTTTTAAATGTAGCAAACTACATGATTGAATTTATATATATCCCAGGTCATGTCATACCAAAGACTTTAGAAATGGTACTTGATACCTCCTTGCTTAACACTCAGCAATATAAGGTACATATCAAGGGTAAAGTGGAGCAATCCAGGGAAATGAGTAGCACCTTCCCTACACCTCGGTGTAGTAGCTATTGAAAAGGGAGCCTTCTGGTCACCCTCAACTACAATCGCCAACTTTACTTATATATCAAAGGACCAGAAAATAGGTTCTAATAAATGAGTATTGACTATTGTTGGATGATGTCAATGACTTATATATAAAAACTTAAAAATGAACCTAACATTGTAGTATATCCATCTTTTATGTTACTATAGTATCTGCATGCTGTAAGAATATGCCATATTGTTGCATTCATTCCTTATTACATCTTTTATACATTAAAATTTTTGTAAGCATTTTGTTTTAAAAAAAACATTTTGGAAAGTATTGCATTTTCCTGATAATGGCCTCAAGCTTATACTGGTAGAGAAATTTTAAAAAGTAAATAATTTTATTCCTGTTTACCTTACCTTTGCTTGTTTATCTTTTTATGTATGTTTGCATAAAAACTATATATATATATATATATATATATATATATATATATATACATATATACATATATATATATATATATATATATATACATATATATATATATATATACATATATATATATATATATATATATATATATATATATATAAAGAGAGAGAAAGAGAGAAATATAAAGGGAGAAAAAGTGATTTTTATAAAGCACACTTTTGGTTTACGTCACAAAAATTGTGTAATATAAGGGCTTCTTTTAACCAAGTCATATTTATAGAACTCACAATGAATTGTTGCAAGAGCAGCTCTGTTTGCAATACTAAAGAAGAAATAATTGTGCAAAGAAAATATCTGTGATATCAGAGCCTCCAGAATTTGTAGGGATGGAGAAATTTTAACAAAAGTCTTTCTGAATACATTAGAATGAGTTTATTTGTGGGAGTGACAAATAGGCGTCAGTCTTTTACAGTTGCTCCTTAAAAGACTGGTCATCGAGGAAATATCAGGAAAGGGAATCTCCGATGGTTTATGTGATGTTTATCATGATGGAACTCAGAAATCATTTTCTATGGAGAAATTTTGGTTTCTTTGTTTAATGGCATGTCACTCTTTATGGGTTATTTAATGTCAAAGCCATCCTTGTTGAAGAATAGCAGTGATATTATTAAACCCATAGCAGGTGGGGGGATAAGAAAGTTCATGCCTTTCACTAGGGTATTAGTCTGAAAGTGAATATAATAACATGACTGGAATTCAGACTAGCTTACTTCAATTGCCCAGTCAGCTGGGGCTGTAGAATACACTGACTTTACCTCTGTAGAGGGGTAAGACCCCCCCCCCCCAACGAGTGTCCTAGATATGACACTAAACAATCTGATGGTGAGATTCCAGCAGTGTTGGAGCTTTGGGGAATGTGGAGTACCCCTTTATTGCCATTGCTCCCAGGTCCACTCTGGCCCGGAGTGGTAGCACCTGATAGGTTTCTATCTATGGTTTAAATAGAACTAACAGCATACTAATGCTAAACTGAATTGTTTGAGTAAACTGAATAGCTTGAAATAGAAATGTCTTTGACAATTAAACCGTACTTACATTTAAACTGCTTTCTTATGCTTAACTGAATTATTTGAAATAGAACTGTTTTCGACATTAAAACTGTATTTACACTTAACTGTATTGTTACATATAACTACTTGAATAGTTTGAAATAGAAATGTTTTTGACCATTAAACTGTGTACTTATGCTAAACTGAATTGTTTTAAAAAGAACAGATTATTTACATAAAAATGGATTTGGCGTTAAATAACCTACAACGGTTGATATGCCATAAAACCCAATAAACCAACCAACCTAGCTTACTTCAAGGCTGCAGTCCAACACTTTAGCCATTATCCTATTTACCCAACCCCTCTGCTCGGCCAGGATATGACACAAGATCAATTTTTAAGCGGAGTTTAACAGGTTTGAATTCAGAGTTTTCCTTCTCCTAGACTAGTTGCCTCACCAAGGCTGAAGAACCTAATCTGTCCTACTATTTACCCATAGCTGGAGGGAGAATAATTGTATTCATACCTTTCCCAAGGGTATTAGTGCTATGTGAAATGCAATCAGTCTCGTCCAGGATTTGAACTCGTATCGTCGTGTCCAATTCCTACGACAATAACCATTACACCACGGGCACCTCCAACACTTTAGCCATTATGCCATGGGGACTCCCTCCTGTGGAGAAATAGTTTGCAAACTTATCTCAAAGGTTAATTTAACAGTTGTGTGAATTCAATCCTAACGGGTATTTGATTATTCTGGCATTTTGAGTTTTTAGTTCTCTCAGTAAGTTTAATAAATAATCATACACATTCGATGCAACTGTCATGAAGTGAAAGTAAGAAATTTTGTCTAGCAGATCATTTTGGTTCAATCCTCACTGAGTACCCTACTATTGTGGCCTTGTGCCAGATTAGGCTAAGCATAGTAAATTGTTAAGATAAAGCAATCACCTAATCAGTTCAGTCCTTACTGTAGCCTCGATTATTGTAGCCTTGTGCCAGACTTAGCTAAGTTGTGTGAGTGTGTGTATATATATATATATATATATATATATATATATATATATATATATATATATAATACAGTTTGCTATATTCATAGGGAATGCTCAATAGCTGTGATTAAGCATATATAGATCTAAGTTAAGATAGCATATATAGATCTAAGTTAAGATAGCATATATAGATCTAAGTTAAGATAGCATAGATACAGAGTCAGTGGAACTTGGTGACTATCAGTTTCTCAGCCAAGACATGGTCTGATGAGTGCATACCAAGAAACTGAGTCACTATGGAACACAGCTCTAAAGAACTACCATTTTTAGACATCCTTATAAAAAAAACGTAAATGGCCAAATTATCACAGATATCTACCACAAACCAACAGACACCCAATAATACCTTCACTTTAAAAGCCACCACCCCCAAAAACCGTATAAAATCCATCCCTTACACTCTAGCACACAGAATACACGCAATAATCATGGATAAAAACCTAGAAAAAACTCGCCTGAAAGAACTACACTCAACCCTAAATCAGTGAGGATACCCAACAACACTAATAAATAAGGAATTTGAATTAGCAGAAAAATACCACAAAGAGAATTAAGGAACCCGATAAAAACACAACAACGAGAAACCCCTAGCATACGTCGCAACCTACAACAAAAACAACCCAGAACTATTCACAGAAATAATGAAAACTCTAGAGGAACTTAAAAACAATGACAAAATCAAAGAAATACTAGACGCAACAAAAATCATTAAAAGCCAGAGACAATTCAAAAATCTTAAAAGAATACTTACCTGTTCTACATTCGGAGAAAACACAACACAAGGGGTTACTAAATGCAATAATAAACGATGTAAAATATGTGATATGATTATAGAAAGGAAATCCTATACCTCTGAAAACCCGGGAACAAAATTCAAAATAAATAAAGACTTAAGCTGCAACTAAAAAAATGTAGTCTATATAATTGAAAGAAGTGCAAGTGCAAAGAAATATACATAGGGTCAACACAGGCCCTTAATATAAGGACATCACTTCACTGGAGCAATATTAGAATAACAGAAAATAGAAAATTAGATGTATCGAAACATCTATACGAATATAGTCAAGGTAATTTAAAATAATGCCCATAGATCAAACTAACGATTACACGCTACTTCAAATAAAGGAAAAGAAATTTATAGATAAATTTAAACCAAAGTTGAATAAAACATGAATCACACACACACACACACACACACACACACACACACACACACACACAAATGGGAACAAACATATATATATATACTCAAAAATTATTAGTAAAAAATAATTACTAGTATATTTCAAACTACATTACCATATACACACATGCACACACACAGAGGAAAAAAAATCTCAAGACATACATTCTCACACACACAGAGAAAAAATAACTAAGTGAAATCTAAAACCACTCCAACGCACACACACTCACACACACACACACACACACACAAATATATAAAGCAAATGAGGAGTAAAGCAAATTAAGGTAAACTTACTCTAAGAAAAAGTGAGGAGTGACCCTCATAAAAACCCATAACCAACTGAAAACCATTCAAACTGCAAACAAGAGTGACTTCAAGTCTCATTGAATACCACATTAATAAGGCCTTGTGCTATACATGTTCTTTGATGAAAGCATCAAGCTGGAAACATATACATACGTAAGATCAAAATAAAATAAATAAATCCTAAAAAAAATACAAACCTCTTTGTGGACGTACTTATTTCATAATGTTTCTTTCTCTCTTTGGACCTACAACAAAAAAATTATATATATGGATTTACCAACCCTCAGCAAAAGCAGGATGTAACACAAGCTAAATTTCATAATTTAGAGTTTAATTCAGTTTTCCTTCTCCTAGATCGGTTACCATTGCAAGATTAAAGAACCCAGTCTGCCCTACTATTTACCCATAGCTGGAGGGAGAATAGTTTGATGCAGACCTTACGTTAGGGTATTATCTCTACGGGAAATACAAATAGCCTTGTCAAGGATTTGAACTTGAATGGAAGGGTCCATTTCCTATAACAATAACTTTTACATCACAAGTGCCTTCTATGTTCTTCATTATTAAGTTTCACTGAGAGCATGGATTTCCTGACACTTTCTCTCCATCCATCCCTATCATCCAGCACGGGAAAGTGCCCGTGGTGTAGTCGTTATCGTCGCAGGAATTGGACACGGCGACACGAGATCAAATCCTGGACTGATTGCATTTCACATAGCACTAATACCCTTGGGAAAGGTATGAATACAATTATTCTCCCTCCAGCTATGGGTAAATAGTAGGGCAGACTAGGTTCTTCAGCCTTTGTGAGGCAACTAGTCTAGGAGAAGGAAAACTCTGAATTCAAACCTGTTAAACTCCGCTTAAAAATTGACCTTGTGTCATATCCTGCCCGAGCGGAGGGGTTGGTAAATATGATCATCCAGCACTCGCACAGAGCTGATATAAATTAGTTTTTGCTGGTCAGCCAACACTGTCACATTCATGTGTTGGGGTCCATTGAAGACCATTACTTATGAATTCAACCTTGCTTCTCCAGCATGTCTTGTTTGTCTTACTTGGATGGTTTTAGAGATAGGAGGTAAGTAGCCGTACAGCTGTTGTTTCGATTGTGATTTCAATCCCCTGTAGCATCGAAATAATTTAGTATTTAAAATAAGTTTTCCGTTCATATAAAATTCTTACCGGAAAGAACTTCAAAAAATTAAAACTGGTTCTTCATTTTATCTTCTCAGTTTTCTGGTTTGTATCGTTCATATTAATATCTTGTTTTTATCACATTTAGTATATTTTCTAGCTTTTGCGAGTATTTTCATTATTTCATGAATTGCTTGGGCTGATATCCTCATCTTTGTTGTTTTTGTCATGATGAATAGCCAGTTATATGAATCACGTTTTCTGTCTAGCAGCTGAGATCTATGGTCAGTGTTCAAGCCTATGTAAAATGCTGAGGTTTTGAATGCTGACTTTCAAAGCAGGTAAGCACTCCTCTCAGGTAAAAAAGTAATCTTTCTACTCTGTCATTTCCTCTTCTAATTTGGCCTTGTGCCACTCTACACTAAGCTTAAGTGTAAATACCTCACTTTTCTTTTATCCTACATCATGAACACATTTTTTCCTGTTTTAATTTTCTCTTCAGTGAAAAATCAATTAGCTTTGGTGAGATTTGAAGTACTGCATTGAAAAATACTTTCTATTATGTTTGATATAAAGATCTATTGTCATAGTTGAGGGTACTTCCCCATATTGTAATTGTTATTATGACTTTATGAAAATTGATTTTTATTGGATGCTCAACACCGTGGTCTGAGCTGACTTTTAAGCTCAGAAAAAAAAATCACTCAGACTCAATGAAAAAATAAAAGTAATGTATTGAGCAAATTATGAGCTCTCTGTTGATTTTCCAATTTCTTTCATCGACCAGATTTTCTTGTAAGTACTTGGATTGGCTTGGTATAGACTCAATAGGCGCAGTAACAGCTACAGCTCTGCTCAACACATGTCCTAGTGTTGTATTAAGATTAACTTAGTATAATACTGTACTACTGGCCTAGCAGTTAGAGTGTTTACCAAAGGCTCGGGAGACCGGGGTTCAGTCCAAGGTCGAGTCATACTAAAGACTCGAAAAATGGTACTTGATGTCTCCTTGCTTTACACTTAGGATTATATGGTATAGATCAAGGGTAAAGTGGAGCAATCCAAGGAAAGGAGTGTGCCCTTCCCTAATACTGTAATAGCTATTGAAAAGGGAGCCTTTGGATCCCTCTCAACTACGGTCACCAACTTTTTTTTACTGAAATTAGATTGGATATATTGCATTTGGATATTTGGTTGGATTTTATGACATATCAACCATGTAAGTTATTCAATGTCAAATCTTATTTATTATATATATATTATATATATATATATATATATATATATATATATTATATATATATATATTATAAACAGTTGTAAACAAATGGTTTGTAGGTAATATTCTTAAATGAACCTGAGCTTATTTGTTTGCACACAGTTAAACGGTTTCAAGTATTGCTATCTAATTCTAATAGTTCAATTTAATATTGATCATTTGTTTGCACACAGTTAAATGGTTTCAAGTATAGTTAATGATTAAACAGTTCTATTTGATCCATAGATGGGACCCAAACTAGTACTACCACTCCAAGTTCTGAGAGTGGACGTGGGAGTAATGGCAATAAGGGGTACTCCATATGCCCTGAAGCTTCAGGAATGGGGCTTTACCATCAGGTAGCTTTGTGTCATATCTAGTACATTCATTGGAAGGTGCTTCTTACCCTTCCGTAGAGATGCAGTTGGTGTATTCTACTGCTCCAGTCAACTGTTCTAGCTTGAACAGAGTTCTGTCTTCGGATTTTTGGTGGCTAAGAAGTCAAAACTATGTAAAATAACCCCTCTTCAGAGATGTGATCAGCGTATTCTACATCCTCAACTGATGGGGCTGAGGAAATATGTATTGCATGTTTACTGATATATTCAGTGAAACAATATATAGTTTATACAGAAATATATATATATATTTAGTTTATATATATATATATATATATATATATATATATATATAGTGGAGGTGCCCATGGTGTAATGGTTATCGTTGTAGGAAATGGACACGGCGACACGAGTTCAAATCCTGGATGAGACTGATGGCATTTCACATAGCACTAATATCCTTGGGAAAGGTATGAATCCAATTACTCTCCCTCCAGCTATGGGTAAATAGTAAGGCAGACTGGGTTCTTCAGCCTTGGTGAGGCAACTAGTCTCAAACCTGTTAAACTCCGCTTAAAAAATTGACCTTGTGTCATATCATGCCCGGGCGAAGGGGTTGGGTAAATATGATATATATATATAGTCATCCATAGACAGACTGTTTCGTTCTATCAGAACTCTTCAGTGTGGCTGGACACGCAGGACACTCGAAGCCGGAATCGAAACCCGTCCAACTTTACGATAGACTAAGGTTTCAGACCACACGGCCACAGGCGGACTACGTTGGCTAAGGGAATTTTTAGCAAACAGCAGCAGCAGCCTTTGTTTACATTTTTTGATACCCTATCGACTACCAGAGAGCTCAATTCTTTCGAAGAGCCTTGCATTACGCTAACGGTGACCGTCAATTCACGGAAATACAGCATATTTGATATGATATTCTCCATGGAAATAAAATAAATAAAATGTCAAGAAATGAATTTTTGGATTCATCTTGTAGATGGAGAATTGTTTGAGTGGTGATTAATTTCTTTAGCGTTTCCTTCAAATCTCTTTCTGTTTTTATTCAATACTCGTAGTTAATGACAATCTCAGCCCATTGGTCTAAACTTTTCTTGACCTTACTGAAACAACAACAACAATAACATGTTGAGAACTACTACTTATGCTATACATTCAATTGTGGAAGCATTACTGGGGTAAGAAATGGACACAGCGACCCAAGTTCAAATCTGACATGAGGCTGTTTTGTATTTCACATAATGCTAATACCCTTGAGAAAGGTATGTATCCAACCTTTCTCCCTCCAACTATGGGTAAATAGTAAGGCAGACTGAGCTCTTTAACCATGCTATAGCAGCCAGTCTCGGAGAAGGAAAATGTTGGATTAAACTCTTTAAAAATTGACCTTGTGTCACATCCTGCTTGTGCTGAGGTGTTGGGTAAGTGCATTTACATTTAATTGTGTTGTTGTGGTGGTCATTCTTAGTATATGATATTAAACACACAGTTCCAGCAAAAAAAAAGCAATTATGATACTTATGTGGTTCCACCAACAAAAGATTTCCAAGGAAAACAGCTGAAAAGAAATACAATGAACTTGACAAATCAAATGTATACAAACGAACGCTATCAACGGAAATAGAATACTATAGGAATACAGGATTAAAAAAAAAAACGCTAAAAGCATTTCAAAACATTGTCGCTATTTTCAAAATTAATTCTATTCATTTTATTTTTATTTATTTATTTTTTTTTTTTTTATATGTAGGGCTTTTAGGATTAATAGTCGTAGTTTCTCAATTTCGAGTGCGATTATTGTGGTGTTTTCAACTAGAATTTTCGAAACTTGGATTTAGGAATAGAATGGTTCTTAAGATGAAAGGCAATAGAACTGGAGTCATTAAGATGCATTGTAAGTCGTCTGAAAAGAGTTGTAGTAGTTTTTTTTTTTATCCCATATTCCTATAATATTCTATTTCCATTGATAGCGTTTCCTTTTTAAATACATCAGTTACTCTATTTTATCCAACTCTGCGTTCCCATATTTTTGTCATGGTATAAACGTTTAAAAACTTTCAAAACTCTTTTAAAAAACAAACACACCTCACACAAGCAAGCAACCCTTGATGATGGCCTTATGAACGGTCCAAAAGCGCATGGGGCAATTTTGGGAAATTCATTTACCAATTCTAACCTGAAACTAAGACACTTATCTGAAAACTTGAAAGGATCTTAAATAAATTATACAGACAAAATTTGTCTTTATTATTTAATGAAATATATGTATATATATATATATATATATATATATATATATATATATTCCAGATGAATTACTATATAAGTTTCCTATCTTTGTAATTATTTTTTATGATTGCTATTAGGCAGGGTCATTGTAGTGCACGTACTCATCACAATCTGCATGACGGGTATCATTTATCCAAAAGGGGCATCAAAGCAACCTAATAATTATGGTTGCAATAGGTGAAATTAGATATTAGTAAGCAAGCTAAGCGTTGGAAAAGATTGACACAGCTCTTTTTCATGGCTTGATCCATCATTTGGAGGTTCTCTTTTCTCAGCTTTTCCCTTGCAAAGGTTGCAGCATAGCTCTTTGCGGAATTGGCAGAGATGCCCGCTTTGATGAAGTAGTGTTTCCATTTTTCAATCTTGTATGCTGTCTGCAGCGCCAAGTTGGAATTCGTTCATAATGCTCGTTAGCAGTGAGTAAATACTCGTTTCCGTAAAAAGCAATGCTATGACTTGAGGTGAGATTATATGGACATTGGGGTATTCCATTGCTCTCAAGTGGCTAAATCCATTCTCTGGACAGTGATTGGTTGCTGGTCTAGTGAATGGGTATATTAGTGTTGTTCTTGTTTATTCTGCATGAGTACAGTATGTATTTATTCAACTTCTCCACTATATGTAGGAGGTGACATTAGGACAATTTCTGCCCTTTTGGCTGGGTTTCAAATCCTGAGTATAACACTATACTGCATCTGATGGTGAAGATCCAGTTCCGGAGATCTAACAAGAGTGAGTACCCTTTTATTGTCATTACTCCCATGTCTTCTCTGATACAAAGTAGGAGTACCTGTCATAGTGTCATCTTTGGGTCAAATAGACCAATGCATGTATGTTATTTAATGCCAAATCCTGTTTTGATTTGTAAGTGAATAGTTAATAGGTAAATTTTTTTAAGCAAGTCGTTAGAGCTCATTTGTTTGCACATAGTTAAATGGTTTCAAGTATTGCTGTCTAACACAAATAATTCTATTTAATACTAATCAATTGTTTGCACATAGTTGAATAGTTTCAAGTATTGCTGTCTAACACTAATAATACAATTATTCATTTGTTTGCACATAGTTAAATGGTTTAAAGTATTG
Source organism: Sepioteuthis lessoniana (assembly GCA_963585895.1). Lineage (NCBI taxonomy): Eukaryota > Metazoa > Mollusca > Cephalopoda > Myopsida > Loliginidae > Sepioteuthis > Sepioteuthis lessoniana. Next base: position 33,752,935 of record OY757911.1, on the reverse strand, counting down.
CTTTTAACATTAGTAACAATAGTATTTATCAAGTATTTCAATATAATATAAACAATTTGCATATAGCTGTATGATTTCAGTTAACTAATAATAATAATCCTTAGAAAATGATCAAACAGTTCTATTTGATTCATTGATGTGACTTTAACAGGTACCACCAATTCAGGTCCGAGTGGATCTGAGAGTAATGGCAATGAAGAGATACTCACATTCCCCAAGACTCTGGAACTGGACACTCACCATAAGGTACAGTTTAGTGTCATACCAGAACACTTGAAGAGGTGTGTGTGTGTGTGGGGGGGTCTTACCTCTCTGCAGAGGTGTAATTGGTGTATTCTACTACCCCAGTTGACAGGGCAGTTTTGGTTTTTGGTAATTAAAAAACATTATAGAAAAGTCAAGGGGAAAGACTATAATTTTACTTTCTGTCTATAAGGAGGGTGTCCTTGTGGTGTAATGGTTTAAAAGTGATGGACTGTGGAATTGTAGTAAGCGAGTTCAAACTCCAGTCACGCTATTACGTTCACTTTCAGGTAAATACCCTTGGGAAAGGTATGAACCTCCTTATCTTCCCAGCTATGGGTTAAATAGTACCACTACTGTTCTTGGAGAATAGCTTTGGCATTAAATAACCTACGAAGGTTGATATGCCATTAAACAAAGAAACCAAACCTTTCTGTCTATAAAAATTTCTGCTTGATGTCAACTTTATATCATCATCATCATCATCATCAAGGTGTACCAATAGCATAAATTCTTATGACTCTCTTTTGCCATCCATCCCTATGTGTAGGAGTTCACAGGAAGACCTTTCTTATGAGTTTGTTCTTACATCTCTAGCAGTGTCCAACATGTCTTGCTTGACTTACTTAGATGCTTTGTGGCTATACAACAGTTGTTTTGTAGGATACTGCTTCCAGGATATGTTCAAAATCTATACAGAATCCTTGTGTAGTTCATATTGAGCTTTTCTCTCCTAATATTTTGTTAAGCATCTAAGTGGTGCAACCATACAGTAGTAGTACTAACATACCTACTACTGCTTAGAACAAAAAGATAAAGATTCTGTTTAGCTAACCTAAAATAAAATGCCAAACAGAACACTTACGTTGGGTATCAAACCCAACGTAAGTGTTCTGTTTGGCATTTTATTTACATTGTAAATCATACCCTTTGCTAAAAACTTTCAAACTTAGAATTTTCAAACCTAAGACGAACAGATAAACACAACATTTGATTATCTGAAGATTTGAACAATTATACATTTATTTCATTAAATCCAATTTTTTTATGAATCTTAAAACTCAATGAATTTAATTAAGATAATTTATATTTAAGCAAAAGATATTTCTGGTCATATTTTCATATACAGATGTTTATTCATTATTATTTTTCTTTTTTTTATGTTAGCATTAAAAAAAATCAATTTCTCTCACTAATATAAAGTTGGCAATTTGTATAATGGAATTTGATGTATAGATTTTCATATTGGTATCATATTGACTGATTACATATCAATTAAGAAAATGAATAAAATTGAACTGAATAAAAACAATGACATTTCATTTTTATTTGATTCAATAATATTGACCTCTGCAAATTTAAGAATTTTTGTTGATTGGTCTTATAGGAGAACATCAAATGTTAGACTTTGTGTCAACCATAGCACAAAAATGTTTATTAGCAGTGCCCGATTTCTCTCCTACAAGTAATTGGTTATATTTTAAGAGGGTATTAAAAAGTTCTCAGCCTAACCATGATAAAAATTACTCTTTTCCTTGTCTTTTAAAAATTTATTGAATAGTTTTGGTTAAAAAAAAATTGTTTCTTTAACCAAAACTATTCAATAAATTTTTTAAACAAAGAAACCAAACCTTTCTATCATTAAAAATTTCTGTTAGATGTCAACTTTATATCATCATCATCATCATCATCATCATCATCATCATCATCAAGGTGTACCAATAGCAATAGAAACAATGTTCCAAGTGTGTTGAACTGTAAAATGAATGTGTGGAATAGCATGCATGTTTCAGGGCTCAAGGTCATTTCATTCTTAGTCAGGCCAAGAACTTTTCATAACCTCCTTCTATATGTTATTAGTTAATGACTTATAGGAGATCACTAAAATGTCATGTTTACTCCTTCACCGTATCTTGAGAGTGAAGGTGGTTATTTGGCAGCACCCATCTTCTTTCCAAGTATTTTAATAAAAGTTGTACTTTATTACATTTTACTTGCATCTGAGTGGTTTCTTGATATGACTGCAGTCTTCTCTGTCAGCCCTTGTGTCATACTTGTGTTAAGACTTCTGTTAAGATGTCTCATGATAAGAAAGAGAATAAAGAGAGAATTCAATTGATGACTTTCTAAAATAAAAGATGAATATATGCGGTATCGGTTAGAGTTTTCTGTTATCCTTACCAACAATGATTTTCTATGATTTTTTTTGTCATTCTTTCTTTCTTTTATTTATAAATAATAACAATAATTAATTTTGACAATCTGAAACAATACAGAAAAAGAGGGAAAGTAGTGATGCTTGAATAGATTTATATATGGCAATAAAACCAAGATTAATTAATTGATTTAGAGATTAAGAGATTAATGATTATTGGTAGATTGCCAACATAGGATATTTGCAAGGGCATACATTATGAATGTGCCAAGCAAACTCTGTACACCCACCAAAGATGATAAATGGTTGGTTGATTGGTCGGTTGATTTTTACTAATGGCTGGAGAAGAAGCTAGACAGCAATTACACAAGAATGTTGCGAGCAATATTGAACAAGTCCTGGCGGCAACACCCCACAAAGCACCAACTATACGGCCACCTGCCTCCCATCACGAAAACTATTCAAGGCAGACGAACCAGACATGCAGGACACTGCTGGAGATGCAGGGACATACTCCTATGGACCCTTACATATGGCCAGGCAAAAGCAGGATGACCAGCTCGAACAGCTATGTGAGGATACGGCATGTAGCGATGAATGATGAGGAGAAGTGGCGAGAGAGGGTCAGGGATATCCGTACCTGTGGCACGACATGATGATGATGATCCCTTGTTGGGTTATTTCATGGTAAAGACATTTTTTTTGTAAATATATGATTTCAAGCAATTATTTGTATCGAGTTGTCTAAATTTCTAGGACGAAGCTTGTTGATTTTTATCATTAAGGTTTTTCGGACTATTGTCTTCATCTTTATTGTTATTTCCACAACGTTTCGGCTGATATGTCCTTCTTCAGGTGTTTGTCGAACTCGGGAACCTTCACGGAACTTCGAACTACGTCCTTTATTGAAACCACGGGAGTCGCCTGTTCTGATTCCGTTTGCCATAACCGGGTACAAGTGTTAAGTATTCCTGTATATTACTCGCCTGTAGTGAGGATTGAATTACTACTATTATGTATGATTTTTTACCTGTGCTCATATTCAGATTTAAAAAAAAAAAAAACTGAAATCTGAATATGAGCACAGGTAGAAAATCATACATAATAGTAGTAATTCTAGCTAAAGTAAGAACATTAAGTTTATAATACCCAAAAATTCACTCTGAACTGTCCAGCAGGACACATGGCGTAACGGTTATAGGCGCTGGTTCCCTAAGCTTCTAAGAAGACAATCATCTGAATATTTGTATCTAATTAAAATCATTTGTTTGCATAGTTATATAGTTTCAAGTATTCCTGTATACAACTGATTTTTAACATATATTTGACCCATAGATATGACCTTAACAAGTACTAACACTGTGGGTCAAAGTGAACCTGTGTTGTATAGCCACATAATACATATGCAACTATACACGGAAACATAGTCAACACAATAAACGATGAGCGGACACAGTTCTTTACAAAAATATACCTCTCACTTTATTCGAAAGGGTTATTGTGTGAGAGGTGAGTTGGAGACTGAACAGAATTGCAACATATTGACCCCCCAACTCTTCTGGCTATAACAGCATTTCTTTCCCGTTCTCCTGGGCTGCTCAACCGGGGGCCTGGGGGCCCAGCCTCTGCTGGGACATGGTTCTCATTCCAGCATCTTCTCTCCAACTGATCTGAACTTCCAGTCACCAGGGTTATATAATAACTTGACGCCCACCTACTTTATGTGAGCGTCACAATTCACACTCAATTCAACCCGTCGACAGTCAAGGTTATCCCCTCGATATCTTCAACTGGATGCACCTGTTATTTACACAGGTGCATTTCTCATCTGACAGCCCAGCCAGGTCGGAGGTCAATATGCAACACCTGGAAGTAATGACAATGAATTAGTGATTCTATACTCCCCAGAGTTCCAGTTTAGTGTCACCCTTTTTGGTAAGAGAGTCTTACCCTCTGCAGGAGATGTAGCTGGTATATTCTAGGCCCTTCTGACTGGACAGTAGAGAAATTAAGCTCTCTCAATCATATATAGTAACAAGAAACTAATTTTTCTGACCCTTATTAAATATTTGGGCAGCTGGTTTGAAGTAGCATTGTACTCCCCAACACATACACAGTTGTATTACATGAAAGTTGTTGGACAGTGAGACAATTGGAGAGTGATAAAAATAAGGGTTGAAAAGTGAGTGACATTCCACAAGCATACATTGTTCCATGGGAGAAGAGAATGTATATATTTACCCAACCCATCCACAATAACACAAGATCAATTTTTAAATGGAATGAAACTAGTTTGAATTTAGAGTTTTCCTTTTGTTAGAATGTTTGCCTTATCAAGACTAAAGAACCCAGCCTACCTTATTATTTACCCATAGCTGGTGGGAGAAAAGATAGATTTGTTGTTGTTGGTTTGTTGGTTGGTTGGGTTTTATGGCATATAAACCTTTGTAGGTTATTTAATGCCAAATCCCTTTTTAGACAAATAATCTGTTCTATTTCAAACAATTCAGTATAGCATAAGTACACAGTTTAATTGTCAAAAACATTTCTATTTCAAGCTATTCAGTTTTGTCAAACAGTTCTAATTCAAACAACTCAGTTCAGCATAAGTATGCAGTTTAGTTCTATTTAACCCATATATAGGACCCTTATCAGGTGCAGCCACTCCGGGCCAGAGTGGACCTGGGAGCGATGGCAATAAAGGGGTACTCTGCATTCCCCAAAGCTCCAGCATTACTGGAACATCACCACCAGATTGTTTAATGTCATATCCAGGACACTTCTTGAGGGGGGTGCTCTTACCCCTCTGCAAAGAAGCAGTTGGTGTATTCTACAGCCCCAGCCAACTGCCCAAGATGGATTTGTATCTTTTCAAATGGCCTTAGTATGAAGAGAAATGCAAAGAGTTTGTTTAGGATTGGAACTTGGGTTGGTGATTCCATTTTTATGCTAATGTATACATAAATTTGTTAAATCTATGATGGAGAGTTCCTTTAGTGTAGTGGTTAGTGTTCTGAGCAATGACACTGTAGTAAGTGAGTTCAAACTCCAGTTGCATCATTATGTTCACTTTTGGTTTAATACCCTTAGAAAGGGTATGAAACCCCTTATACCTCCCAGATAAGGGTTAAATAGTACCACTACTATTCTTCTACAAGGATAGCTTTGCTATGAAATAACCCGCGAAGTTTAATATGCTATTACACAAATGTTATATAATTGCGGGAGGATTTTTTTTATATTATCATTTTTCGTTGGTTATATCTTATCATTCAGGTTAGTTAGGTGCACACATTGAGTGCAGGTGTTCATGCTTGTGCGTGAAGGATGTGTCAGTCACAGATGTCATAATAAAAACCCCAGATAGGAAATGGTACTGGGGATGTGGATGACGTCATGCCTGGAAGCGATGGGCTGGGATTCTTAGGTATTTTGAAAAAAGCAGTTAGTTGAGATTTGGACCTAGGCGAGTCCAGTTGTTTGTTGCGGGGTGCGTGCGTGTTGGTTGGGTCAATTAGGTGCATACATTGAGTGCATTTGTTCTTGCTCGCGTGCGGAGGATGTGTCAATCACAGATGTCATAATAAAAACCCCGGATAGGAAATGGGACTGGGGATGTGAATGACGTCATGCATCGGAAGCGATGGGCTGGGATTCTTAGGTATTTTGAAAAAAGCAGTTAGTTGAGATTTGGACCTAGGCGAGTCCAGTTGTTTGCTGCGGGGTGCGTGTGTGTTGGTTGGGTCAGTGAGTTGAGTGCTGACGCTGGATGAACAGTCAGCATAGTAAAAATTGTATCTCTCTCCTCATGTCAAAAACCTAAAAGTCAAGAAGGCAATAAAAGTTTTGTACCGGAACAACAGAGAGTCGTCAGTGTTTCGCAGGATTCCTATGCATGTCAATATTTTATGTATTACGTACATTTAATATATTCGGTATTTCGAATATATTACACAAAGAAACCAAACCAAACCAAACCAAACCTGAATCAATGAATTTATGGAAAAAATATTTAAAAAAGAATTGTTGGAAAGATTTTTGTTAACTCAATCAACTACCACACTTAATTTTATGAAATCTGTATAAAATATCATTAAGATGATGAAGATATTCACATTTTTATAAAGATAAGTTTCCAGGGAAATGTTTTAGTAACACTTACATCAGAGTAATCAGTTCAGCACTCTCACTGGTCGCATAAGCTGGTTTTAGTTGTGAGGATACTACTCATATAGCGTGTCTTGGGTAGGAATAGTCTGGTGGAGCCCATTACTCTCCAGGTCTAAAACTGGTTGCCATAGCAAGGTTAAAGAACCCAATCTGCTCTATTTTTTTTCCCATGGTTCGAAGGAGAATAGTTGGATTCATGCCTTTCCGAAGGGTATTAGTGCTATGTGAAATATATGCAGGTTTGTTCAGGATTTGAACTCAGAGTAACCTGTTCCACTTCCTATGACAATAAACATTATGCCATGAGTGCCTCAAGTTCAGCACACCCTGTGACAATAATAACTATAGGCCATTGGATGTTTACATATAAAGAATTTTATTGTTACCACATTTAAATTGTTGCCCAGTCAGCTGGGGCTGTAGAATACACTGACTGCTTCTCTACAGACGGGTAAGAGCCCTTTCCCTCAATGAGTGTCCTAGATATGACACTAAACAATCTGACAGCAAGGTTCCTGAGATGCTTAAGCTTTGTGGAATGTGGAGTACCCCTTCATTGCCATCAGTCCCAGGCCCACTCTAACACTTGATAGGGTCCTATCTATGGGTCAAATAGAAATAAACTGTGTACTTATGCTAAGCTTAATTGTTTGAAATGGAACTGTTTTTGTATGCTAAACTGAATTCTTCAAAATAGAACTGTTTTCAACACTGAAACTACTTACGCTAAACTGAATTGTTTGAAATAGAATAGTTTTGACATTTAACTGTGTGTAAACAAAAACCATCATCATCATCATCATCATGTTGTGCCATCAGCATGGATATCCCTGACCCTTTCTTGCTACCCTTCTCTATCATTCATTGCTTCTGGCAGGTTTTCAGGGTTACATCCTGTATCAGCACAAAGCTGCATTATGTAGGTTCCAGCTGGTCATCCTGCCTTCGCTCGTCCATGTGAAGGGGTCCACTTGTTTGAGTTAAAACTAAACTAAATAGTTTTTGACAAATTCTGTACTTATGCTTAACTGAATTGTTTGAAATAGAACTGTTTATTTATATAAAAATGGATTTAGCCTTCATTAGGTATACAATAACAATTATTCTTTTCAGTGCTTGTCCAGAATAGCCCAACCATAAAAATTTCCATAATTTCTTTAGTTATGTACAAAAAACTTACATAGGAATGTAATACTTACATTCACCATCTAGATAAGAGTAAGTTTCATTCATTTGCTTCAATGACCCATCAGCTGTGGATGTAGAATATGCTAAGTACACCTCTGTTGGCCATGGGTGGCAATCCATACTGCTTGATGACGGGATACTGGTGGCTAAGCAGTCTGTGACCTGGTAACCAAAGTGGTCATGTGCCTTGGCTTGCAACATTCCACTTTGGCCCTTACTGGGCTAGACAAGCAGTTGGAGAAGTTCACTGATGAATTGGCAGGTAATGTCATGGCCTAGCACCTATATGATTGTTTTGACAATATTCTTCAAATTACTTTTATGGAAAACAAGTACCCAACCCTATTTTATCTTAAATGTGCTAGAAGGCGGTGGCTGAGAGTCAATTATACTGTGATTGTGATACTTGAAACCATTTAACATTGTGTAATATTAAATATTAATATTAAATAGAATTATTAATGTTAAATAGCAATACTTGAAATCACTTGACTGTGTGCAAACAAATGATTAATATTAAATAGAATTATTAGTGTTAGATAGCAATACTTGAAACCATTTAACTGTGTGCAAATAAATGAGTTCTAACTTGTTTAAAAATAGTTTTCTACGAACTATTTGCCTACAGATAAAATATATAAACAAGATTTGGCTTTAAATAATCCATATGGGTTGATTGCCATTAAGCACAATAACCAAACCAAATCATTTGCTTGATATTTTAACAGAACAGTTAAATCTTAGATATATTTTCAACTAGCTATTGACCATATTTCTTTAGTCTTGGCTAATTTCTCATTTTGGGATTGAACCATTCAGTAAAAAATAAAACGAATGTCTAAAACTTACTCTTCTCTGGATGGTAAATATAAGTATTACAATATATATATATATATATATATATATATGTTGGTGTGGAATTAATAAAAATTTTGATGAGTGATTTATTCTGGAAAAAAACAAGAAAACTTTTTTCTGGACTGGTTACCTAACCCAAACTAAAGGACTCAGTTTGCCTTATCAATAGCTGTCATGACATGAGTTACTTTCCCTGGGAAGAAGCGGTTACTTCCCTTGTTTAAATAAACAGAGGGTCTCGTCAATATACACACACAGTGTATACAGCATTGCGCTTACAAGCTAAACATGCCTCATCGTTGTCTATCGCCTTTCTTATTTTTCTACTAACAAAAACTATAACAATAGCTGAGTGAAGAGTATCAGCATGAAGTGAAATGCAAAGAACCTTACCCAGGATTTGAACTCAAGTCACTGAGTACATTTTTTCCAGTGATGATAACTGTTACACTATATAAGTTTATAATATAAATATTAATTTTTTTTACATTTATTCACTTGAAAGAAAAAGTCTTAGTAGTAGAGGGATTGTTTTAATGTGACTCCAAAAATAAGCAAATCAACAATTTCTTTCCTTTTTAATCAGTTTTTTATCCTATGAAATTATCTGATTAACTGACAAAAAAAAATTTCTGAAGATTTTTCTGTTTCTTCTTTTTGAGAAAACAGAAAAATTTCTTCATATTTGGTGATGCTTAAATGAATGCTCAACTTGATAAGTTTAATTCCCCATAAATCTGCATATGGTACCTTGCCAAATGGAATAATCAACATTACAGAAAATAAGGTCACTGTAGGTGTTGTTATTAAGTGGATAAAGATGTCTTTTGGCAAGGTATGTAAACATCAAAGGTCAATTAATTATTTTGAAGTGTCTTTCCTGGAGTGGAACTATAGCAATGGGGGATATTATTATTATTATTATTATTATTAGGTTTTAGGTTTAAGTTGGTTTTGCATTGGTTATGTTGGTATTACATTGGTTGCGTTGGTATTTCATTAGTAGCATTGGTATTACGTTGGTTGCGTTGGTATTTTGTTGGTAGCATTGGTGTTACATTGGTTAAGGAATTAATAGGACAATTCTAAGCAAGATAACATAAGGCGAATAGAAGCAGAAAAGGAAATGTGACACAACAAATTCGTAGCAGAACTGCAAAGAACAACTTAGACCATGTGGTAACATAAAAATACATGAATCCTTTACTATACAAAGAGATACACTTTCAAAGTGTCAAATATGTATAATGAATTGAACAGTCCATGGACATAAATGTCTTCCTTCTTTTCTGTTCTTTCGTTTCTTCAAATTGAGAGAGAGAGAGAATGGTATATAAAATTTGGGTATAAAGGAGAAATAGTCCCAAAGTTACTTATCTTATTTTTCGATGGGGTTCCACTGGAGAATCTTTCTTCTTTCACGCGCTAATAGACTTTATGCTATTTTTAATACTGGCTTGAAGAACTCGGGTCCCTCGTGTCTCAGATATTCTTTTGTCTTCTACCCGGAATACTGGCTTTGGTTCGTCTGGCCGCTACGAACCCTGCCAAACAACTGCCTTTTTTACTTTCTATTTCCGCTGATGGGAAGGAGTCCCCACTTCCGTTTTGGGGTCCCAGCCAATCATTTGGCTTCTCTCTTCCTCCCCTTCCGGTGTCCGGCGACCTGAGGTTACTAAATACCAACATCTGTTGATATCCCCTCTGTGACCTACATTCTTTCTTAACAGTCACTTTTTTTACGGGTTGCTACTGTTCATTCCAATGGGGGGATAGTATTAATCTTATTTCTATCGTCTCCATGGGATATCATGTGACACTAGGATCCCTTGGACTAGAAGAATAGACCCAAGGGGTTCATTAAACTAGATGGCTCTCCTCATGGTGTATGATGCTGCTACTGCTATTCAGGAGGAGACGATAAGACGTCCGTTCCCATCGAGGATTTCTGAGGAAGAGAGAGTTTCGTGGGCTTTCTTCAATTTTTGGTGCTGCTAGGAAATATGGTTCCGGCTGAATAGGACAGGTCATCCTGATTGGGTGAAAATGTTCGGTGACTCTAACGGTCAAATTAAATTACATGCCAAACAAAAATACAAGTTTCTTTCTGCTACAAGACTTCAGCCAATGGATTATATACTGATTTTTTAATTTAGTAAGCTCTTTATTTACTCAGGCAGACAATTTATTTGAAATTAAAAGTATTGAATTTTACACACTTTTTACTTAAATGTTTCTATATGTTTATGGAATGTTTTCAAACAGTATCAAGACCAAAACTATGTTTGTATTCACCCAACCCCTCTACAATAGGTAGGATGCAACAGAAAGTCAATTTTTAAGTGGAGTATAGCTGGTTTGATAGAGTTTTCTTTCTCCTAGACAGGCTGCTTTACCAAAGCTAAAGAAATCAGACTGCCCTACTATTTACTCATAGCTAGAGGGAGAAGAGATGGATTCATACTTTTTCCCAAGGAATTAATTTGAAGTTATTATATAGCAGGATTCAGATCTCTCCCGATTTACGATTTCATTCAAAAATATACACGTGGCTGGAGAAGGGTAGCATTCGACTGGATGTTAACCTGACGGCTGCTTCCGAGACAATGAATAAAATGTGTCTTTGCGCAAGAAGCTCCGTGCAGGGCTTCCAGGCGTGAATGCAAGAAATTAAATCTCATTAACAAAATACCCTTTTTCAGCCAATTATAAATCTTCCCCCTAAAAAATTTCCCAGAACCGACTTGATCCAAAGGGTAGCTATTTAAGCAGCGAAGATCTGCAAAGGTAGCAGACTGACCAGAAGGGTGCAAGGGAAGAACACGCTACAGCCATAAAAACTCATCTGAACACCCACCTGCTGTGACAACTGCTGACTTAGCTACAACGCCACCCCGTCCATGACTACTACTACCTCCGAGATGATCTGATACCCTTACCACCCTTATACCATCATATCCACCAAGTGAGTTTCTTAGAACTTATAACAAACATGACCGTACATGAACTCTGGTTTCACACACACACGCACCTCGATTCACTCCTTCACTTGATATTGTATGCTACAATTTTATACAGTTGATTCTTTGCCTCATCGCCATGTTTCTCCTTTTGTTAATATGATTGTTTAAAAACTTTCAACCTGTGTTTGTCTTTTCCTTGCCACCATATGCTAAATATAACAAAGTGAAACACAAACAGCCTTGTCCAGGATTTGAACTTGGTTTGCTTATTCCATTTCCTATGAAGAAACTATGCTTACCAAGACAGAAATGAACATTGAATGAAACACTAATTTTCTTCAAAATAGTTTCCTTGATATTTAACACACTTAATCCATTGAGTTTTTTATTGGCTGAAGCAACTGAAACTTTTCTTTTGGTATTGTAGGAAGTTGCACTGTCATATATCTTTTAACATCTGACACATCATCAAATCTTCAGCTTGAGGTGAATTTTCAGCTAAGGAAACAAGAAAAAAATCAAATGTAACTAACTTATGATTGTCTGTCTGCGAATGACAATATATACACTCCTCCAGAGGGGTTGAGCACTCTGGCGAAGGAATTTACAGCTGCTTCTTGCATAATGCAAAGCTTTTCGAATGAATTGAGCCCTCTGGTATCTGGTAAATGTAAACAAACGAAAGCTACTACATAATGCCTTATAATCCCTGAGCTGACGTGGTTTGCTTGTTGGCTGAGTGGTATAATACTAAGTCTAACGTAAAGTTGGGTGGATTTCAATCCCAGTTTCAAGTATCTTATGTGTCTAGCCACACTGAAGAGTTGTGATTCAACGGGACAGTCTGTCTGTGGAATATATATAATATATAATATATAATGCTCCAAAATGCTTTGATAGTAGATGTAATCTGTGCCTAGAAGAAAAAATACAAATAGTGATATACCCAGGCCCTGAAAAATTATTAAATCAGCGATGTGAATTAATAGCTAGATGTAGACATAGGAATAAATTTAAACTATAGAAAAATTATCATAGATAATGTTTAATTAACCAAAATATAGGATCAATTTGAGATTTGAATAAAATAAAATAAAAAGATGAGAAGAGACCATGTGATGTGTACGTATGGAAGGGTAACTGAATTAATAGGCTCGAATACAAATTTTGAATTTAAAATTTTAATTTTAAATTTTGAATTTAATTGAAGATAAGTATTACTGTATCCTTATGTAAGGTTATTAAGGAATGTTGTACTTCCCTAAATTATTATTAAATCAGGAGTTTTAAGTTGAAATGTATTTAGAATTTAAAAATTAAAAAAATTTAATTTACTATAATTCCAACCGGTAATAAAACCTAAAAATCGGAAGTGGGTGAAATAGGGAGGAAACTCTTCACCCCTCTTCTACTCCCTTCCACCCTTCCTTCCTTTGTCTATTCTGAATTATTTTATCCCTTAGATCTGAAGAAGTCCTGTTATTTTTGGTGTTATTGATTCATATCAATACCCATAACAGGATGGAAATAAATTTATAATCCTAATGTGATCGGTTTTTGTTTTTCTTAAAGAAATTATTGCTCTGTGATGTCAGTTATATTGAGCTCTTTACTAGGAAAACTTAAATGTTCATAGTTGAATGATTTTTTGTCAACTCCGGTTTAACTGGACAGAATAATACATATATATATATATATATATACTACCAGTCAAAAGTATTTAGCCACCTTCAAAAATTTCTATTTCTCTTCCTAAAAGTGTTATTTTTAATGAAACAAGTTAAGCACCACCTATATATGTGACTCTTATATATCCACAGATTAATAACTTAAAAAATTATGGATCGATGAAGCAATACTGAACCAATCATAGATTTTACTTATGAACTAGAAACTAACAATACCTTTTACTTTTTGGGGGACATTTTAGTTACAAATAACAACAACAAACTACGATTTAAAGTTGATCAAAAATGATCATATTTACTCACATTATAACACAAAAAATAAGAATACATATCTATTCCAAAATAAGTAAACACCTTATATATTTTGTATACAATTTTATTTTTTGTAATAAAAGTATTGCAATGTTATTTTCAGCAAAAGAGTTTCTGGGTTGTAAAGTTTAGTTATAGATAATGCATAATAATAACTGTTTTGATTGTATTTTTGGTGTAACCTTTGTGGGTTATTTAATGCCAAAGTCATTCTTGTAGAAAAATAGCAGTGATAGTCTTCAACCCATGGCTGAGGAATAGGAAGCTTCATACCTTTCCCAAATATGTTAGTTTGAAAGAAAACATAATAGCTTAACTGAAGTTTGAACTAGCTTACTTTAAGGCAGCAATCCAATACTTTAGTCATTAGGCTGTGAGACTACTCCAGTGTCCTACTAAATCCTAATATCTTTGGTTTAGAAGTGTATATTTATTTGGGGTGATACTGTATGATTGAAATTCTTCCTCTTATATATATTTGATATTTCTCTTCTGGGACCCAAGTACCCAACAGACATTGACTTTGCCAGGATATTGAAAAATTATTGAATATAAATGTGACAGCTCTGCTCATTATTATCAGAGCACTTGGAAGGAGAAGATATTTGTACATGCTTGAAAGGTTGCAGGCACAAAGCTAACTCTTAAGTCCAGAGAAACTGTTGAAAGCATTGTTACTGAATATACAAAATCTCCAATTTGGTCTATAGATGAGGTTTTCTATATCCATACACCAATCTTTCCTGAGAGTACATTTTATCTGTTGATGTTTGATCCAGTTGGACTGACCCTTTTACAGACTGGTAGATGATAATTTTCTTGTCAAGTTTGTCAGAAGCTAATTCCATCCAGTCTTTTATAAGAATGGCAATGCACCTCAAAGAGTTTTTGAAGCAGTTCTTGAACCTTGGTTTGGATTTACATAGACAACATTTGACATTTGAAATTTACCCATAAAAAATTGATTGGGAATGTTATAAGAGCATTCATTCAAACAAGGTGCTGAGAGTAATAAAGACAGTATTTAAAGATCACATGATGTTAAGCAGCTGACATCTTTCAAGCACCACAATGTCTGATATAAAAGACATCCATTTGATGTTGGGAATTCTATGAAAGGCAGTTCTAATGAAACCTCTCAAGAGTTTTAAGATAGTATCCTGACACACACCAGGTTTCACAGGTGTATAAGAGGGCAGAGAGTACACAAGCTGAGTTGACACCAGAAATAGTATATATATATATATATATATATATATATATATATATGACTAGTGCTAGGAAGTGTGGGGCCCTATTAGATAATTGTTAGTGGGGCCTACTACGCTACAAAAGCTGGGAAAAGGTATGAATTCTCTTATCCCCGCAACTATAGGTTAAATGGTACCACTACTGGGTACCCTACAAGGATAATTTTAGCATTAAATAGCCCAAGAAAGTTAATATGTCATTAAACAAAAAACAAACAAACCTAAAAAAAAGCATTATTAGCCACAATGATATACTAAAAATTAAAAGCACATGTGAATGGGATTCCCTGAGGTGTAATGGCTAAAATGCTGAACTGTGGCTTCAAAGTAAGAGAGTTCTAACTCCAGTTGTATAATCATGTTCACTTTTGGATTGATCCCATCGGGAAAAGTATGACCCCCCAACTTTCCTCCCCAGCAATAGGTTAAATAGTATCACTGTTGTTCGTAAAACAAAGTGGACTAAAAACAAGCTAGTACATACACACACACACATGTATGTGTGCATATATATATATATATATATATATATATATATATATATATATATATATATATATAGGTAGATAGATTGTTAGATATGTGGGTAGTTAGGTAGGTATGTAAATATAATGAATAGAAAGGACTTTAAGATATTTTAAAAGTTAAGATAGATAGATAGATAGATAGATAGATTGTAATTTTAGAAATATTTTTAAGTTTGAAATTTTTCAAACACTCACGAAAACCTCCCATACTGGCACAACATTTCTCATGGTAATTACACATGTGATATTTTAAAACTTTGGATCATTTAAAATTGAAATGATTTTCATGGTTTATTTATTTTTTTGTTTATGAAAATTCCTTCAATTAACTTTACTGTGAATGTGTTGGTGAAAAGATTTTAATAGATTTTTTCATAAAATAAAAATAAACAATTTTGAAATTTTAACTTCTTACCTTTTATTTAAATTTTAATCATTATTATGCACAATTTAATTAACATGAATTTCATACTGCTGCTGCTGCTGCTGCTACTCCACCATCTCATCTCCTTCTTTTTCTTCTCCTTTACTTTTCCTTATCATTATCTGATATTAATTTATTTATTTTTTACTTCTACTATTGATTCTAAAAAGAAAGATATTTCTGATTTATTGGAAATTATGGCTTCTACTTCATATTGCATTGTAATAAACTTCCATTCTGACAAAATAATTTTCATTTTAATTAGAAAAATTCTGTTTAATTGAATTTAGACATTTTTTCTCTAAAATGTTTAAGGCTAAAATGTCCAAATAATAATTTGAATAAACAGAATTAAATGAATAATTTATCGGGCAAAATGAAATCTTAGAAATCTTTTCTGAATTTTAAGGTTTCATTTATTAATTATTATTTTACTTTTATTGAAGAATATTTGGTGTGGAGCCAGATGCACTTCAGAATTTCATGATTGCTTTCTCACTGGCAACAGAAATGATGACTTCAATAATGTTTTCTTAGCAATTCTCTTTCTACAATGAATTTTATCAACCTAAAATTATGTTGGCTAAAACTTTTTGACCTTTTCATAATTTTCATTACTCTAAACACAAAGATAAATCAGCAAGTGATGATCATTATATTTCCTGAGCTTATTATAGAGTCCAAGGTCAAATGGAAAAGCATAAAGATTGTCTAGCATTCCATTAGGGATGGTTTATCTGCTTTAAAAATTAGTGTTTCAATTACTGGTTTTTGCCTAGATTTCAATACCTATGGCAAAATGTGGAAAGATGTCACTTGGACAGCAGGTGACATGATATTTCAACTCTAACTGATTAGGTAAATTATATTACATTAATCTTTCTAGTGGAATGAACCTTCTAAATCCTCGACTTTTGTTTGAGCTCGAACTCTGGTCTCTAATACCAATGTGAAATACACGACACAACCACCAAGCAAGGTATATATTTTTTCCTCAAAAGAACGCCCAGCGGGAGTTTAATATTTTTCAAGGGAAATAACTCTCAAAATAAAAGTATATTAGTTATTTCCCCTTAGATTTTCCTGGTTCTTCCATTTTTGTTATTCTTTTCCTTAAAACATCTAATATAGTAGTTATTTACTAAGTTTAGATTTTTAGCACAAGGCCAGATGCATTTATCCCTCGGTGATAATGGTCTGCTAATCTAACTCATTATTACATTATGTCAAACACCTATGAATTAAACTTGACTTATTTATCACCCACTAACAATGGTCTGCTGATCTCACTATTACACTATGTGAAATTTGGCACCTTGTGAAGTTCAAACTCACTACTCAGTGGTAGTTAGTCAGTGAGATCAGCTTATTAACCCTTATACCATGACAGTTATTTATTAAACTTGAAATTGTTTGACACAAGGCTATGATAGGAGACCCAGTGAGAATTGAACTTATATTAGTCAAGATAATAGCAAGATAAGCTAATACCATGACTCTTTGGTGAGTACTCTTGGAATATTTTATCCAAAAATATATTTAAGAGATTATGCTTATTCATTTTCTAAATCTGTCGGGAAAAAGGGTTTCAATTTTTCTATATCATTCATATATCATCTGGATTACTGTCTTCAACTTTCTAAACTGTCAAAGATTCTATGATTGTCCAGTCGGTGGGGGCTGTAGAATACACCGACTGCTTCTTTGCAGAGGGGTAAGACCCCCCCCCCAACGTGTGTCCTGGATATGGCAGGTAAATTCTCTTTTTTTGTTGATTATTATTAGGTCTGGTCTTCTGGCTGAGATTAGGTGATCCTTCTCTATGTCAAATTCCCATAAGAGTTTATGCGTGGTATTTTCTAGGATAGGTGCTGGGTTCTGCTTATACTATTTGTTTGTATGGTCAAATTTAAATTTCTTGCACATCTCCCAGTGGATCACTTTGCCAACTCAATCATGCCTAGACTTATATTACTTCTGCACTAATTTGCTGCATTTGCTTATTATGTGATTGATAGTTTCATCTCTGTGTGAAGGTAACGTACCTGGGCATTCGAAGCGTGCATGAACGTGTCTGGCTTGTAGAGCGAAGGTATTTGTTACTTGCCCCACCTAACGAGCAAGTGTGGCACAAGGCCTTTTTTAGGTGGGACCGGGCGCAGGGCGGTAGTCCACATGCACCTGGAGTTCCCAAAAATGCCTATGGCCCCTTTGGTCCCTTCGGCCCCTTTGGCCCCTTCAGCATTCCCCTTATTAGGGGTGGCTCAGGCGCCGGGCGATTAACCCAACCCCCCTCGAAAGGGGGTAAAAGCCTGTCCCCAAGCCACACCCGACCAGATCCGTGCCTTCGCCAACACGGCCGACCGAAATGATGGATTGGAGAGCGAAAACCGATATGGCTGCCTCGAGTATATTTGACGAGGGGAGATCTCGAACCAGTGTAACGTTACGCCCCTCTCCCCCACCACGCATTCATCCTCTTTCTCGAACCATTCCATTTCTTAGCCGGCCAGTGATCAACTATCGGTTCGAGGGGGGTAACGCACATTTCTTGCCACCACAAGTATACGATCGGGGGGATAGGAGAAAATAAAACAGACGAACAAACACAAACAAAGCTTGGGGTTAACCAAGAGCTGAAGGAGGTTATGCAACACTACATGCATGTGCGGACTAACGCTAGCGTGGATTACTAGCGAAAATTCCACAAAAGCTACTGGAGCGCAGACATCTTGAGTCGATCTTCTTCGTCGAGGCTGGACACTCTCTTCTCTGCTACTGTCTCCGGAGTCCGGTGTTGACTGCCCCTGTCCGTGGTTCCACGTCAACTCTTCTTGCTGTCCAGTTGCCAACTGCTCTCGTCCGGGTCCCGTCGTCAACTGCTCTCGTCCGGGGTCCCGTCGTCAACTGCCTGCCAGCTCCTTTGTCCAGCCAACTCTCTTTCGCGTCCCCTTACCACTTCCGGATACGGCGAGATTTCAGGTATAAGAATCCTTTGTCTAGTTTCGCGCCAAAACAGACAAAGGAATCGTCTGCTTTGGTGGGCCACCCATATAGTGTTACACCAGTGAGAGGTAATTTGCACATATGCAAATTCTTATGAGATCTCACGATAATACAAATACGCACAGTAACGGCTGAATGGGCTGACTTTGTTCTGAGTGCATTTGCCCGACAAACGTGCTACATCTCAAGGAAGGAAGGAAGGAAGGAGAACCAGAAGGAGAGAGAGAGAGAGAGAGAGAGAGAGAGAAGGAAGGAAGGAAGGAAGGAAGGAGAACGAGGGAGAAAGCGAGAGAGAAGGAACAGCTACTGAGAGAGAGGGAGAAATCACTAGACTCAATATGCCCTGAAAGTTTCCTGTTGCCTCTTTACACCCGCTCTTGACAACACTCTGTCACCGCATAGTCTACATTTGCTATTTTGTTGCATCTTATCTATTCTCACTTTGATATGATTGGTTCTTATGGCATTTATTATTATTATCATTATTATTATTATTATATTGCTTGTGAGTTCCTCAAATAAGCATCAGCTGATGTGGAGTGACAGCAAGTTTCCTCAAGTCTCTAGGACTCTTCTCAGTATTCTGGCCAATTTTAATTATGCTGTGGTTTGTATGGTCTTGATTTGTACCCAATTTCCAACTCTTCCAGTCCCCTTTCTAAGCATGCCACTTGTAATTAGTATCATTGTCCCCTTCATATTTCACAGCTTTCTTAGTTCTTGGGCAAGGTCTATGTACTTGTTTCTCTGTGATCAGTTGGGACAACAAAATCCACTTTTTTTGTTAATTATCACTTGGTCTGGTTTTCTGGCCAGGATTAAGTGATCTGTTTGTACCTCATCTCATTCTCTTGGACAAGTTCTGCTTTGTTCGTTTACCATTTGGTATTACAGTCAGATATCAATTTCTTGCACAATTCCCAAGGCATCACTTTCCTACCCAGTCATGTCTCATCTTATTCTCTTTTTATACTATATTCACTTATCATGTGATTAATCATTTCATCGCTATCACCACTTAACCTACACTTGCTATTCTGCTGCATATTATTTATTTTGACTTTAACATAATTGGTGTTGTTTCCTGCTGCTATTAGAAGAGATTTAGTTTTCTTGCTGAAGATTTTCCTTTTGAAGCTATATCTAGGTTGTCTCTTGTGAGATTTGTTACTTGAAATACCTATACAGTTGTTTTTCTTCCCATTTCTGTTTCCTGATATCATTTGTATATATAAAGTTTTGCTTTCAGAGTATGTGTTTACATGGCATCTGTAATTTATCTTGTTTATTTTTTTTAATTATTCATGTTTTTCTCCTGTTTTTGTTTTTGATAGATTTTTAAGAATTTATCTTTTATGTTCTTTTCATTGGCCTTTTAGTCAGTTCAGGCTATCATTTGTAATCTTTCACAAAATTATCTTCATTGCTTCTTGGTGTCATGGTTACCATCGTTGGAAATGGACATGCCAACCCAAGTTCAAATCCTGGACAAGGTTGTTTATATTTTGCATAGTACTTATACCCTTAGGAAAGGTATGATCCAACTATTATCCCTCCCTCTACGGGTAAATAGTAGGGAAGATGGGCTCTTTAGTAGGGAAGATGGGCTCTTTAACATTGGGGGGTGTAATGGTTAAAGTGATGGACTGCGAAATCGTAGCATGCGAGTTTGAACTCCAGTCGTGCTATTAGGTTCACTTTCAGACAAATACCCTTGAGAAAGGTATGAACCCCCTTATTCTCCCAGCTATGAATTAAATAGCACCACCACTGTTCTTCTAGAAGGATGGCCTTGGCATTAAATAACCCACGAAGATTGATATGCCATTAAAAACAAAGAAACCAAACCATCTTTAACATTGCTAGGGCAACTGGTCTAGAAGAAGGAAAACTCTGAATTCAAATTTGTTAAACTCTGCTTAAAATAGACATTGTGTCGCATCCTGCTTGTGCAGAGGGGTAGGTCAATATATCATCTTTATTATTTTGAGCCATCTTTTGTAATATTTCTTTACTTGTCCCATTGCTTCTACGGCTTTGCTGGCAGAGCATATATACTGATTATATCCCCACCCTTGCTAAAAAAAACGAATTTCCTGGGTACAACACTAAACTGCCTCCTGTAGTGAAGTTCCAGTTCTGAAGCTTTGAAAAGTGTGAAGTCAGCCCTTCGTTGCTATTACTCCAAGATCCACTCTGACCTGAAATGCTTGTACCTGTTTGGGTCCTATGGGTTTGGGTGTGTATGTTGCATGTGTGTGTTCCTCGTATTGGTAAAATGAAAACAATTCACAAAATAAAGAAGTTAACATGCTGTTTCTTTTCACATACTGTTTTTATTTTATATTCTTCGAAAGAAAGTCCTTGTGGTATTTACCATTCACTTCTTTTGTGTGAAGCGTTTGGGTAACTTAGGTATTAATACCCGACCAAATCAACATTTTACTAAATTTGGCTGTTTGTGTACCACTTTGATATCTTGAGTTCTAGGAGCTCCCGAGAAAAGTGTCTTTCTTTGAGCAATACTGACAGTAAAAAAAAAAGAGCAGAACAACAACAATACCAAAAAAAAAAAAAAAAAAAAGATAGGGGAGAACATGACCCTTGACCAGAAATTTGGAACCCAGAAGTCAGGTGATCAAATACTTTTGTATGATGTGAAAAATGTAAATTTATAGTTTTTATTTTCATTTTTACCATTTTACTTATTTCCCTATATTTTTTATTTCTTATACTACCAGAGTCTGTCTACAGTACATTCTAGAGAAAAAGTCCTATAGTGTAGTTGAAGAGCCTTTTGGCATTAGTTAAGAGTCTTTAATAGAATGAAAGTTGTTGTATGAAGATTTACGTCAAGGTATCATACTGTCTAAAGTTAGCGACCATAGTCGAGGGTGACCCGAAGGCTCCCTTTTCGATAGCTACTACACCAAGGTGTAGGGGAGGGCGCTACTCCATTCCCTGGATTGCTCCACTTTACCCTTGAACCGTACCTTATAATGCTGAGTGTTAAGCAAGGTGGTATCAAGTTCCATGGCCCAGCGGTTAGAGTGTTCGCCAATGGCCCGGGAGACCTGGGTTCAATCCCAGGTCGAGTCATACCAAAGACTTTAAAAATGGAACTTGATACCACCTTGCTTAACACTCAGCATTATAAGGTACGGTTCAAGGGTAAAGTGGAGCAATCCTGGGAATGGAGTAGCGCCCTCCCCTACACCTTGGTGTAGTAGCTATCGAAAAGGGAGCCTTCGGGTCACCCTCGACTATGGTCGCTAACCTTTTATCATACTGTGCATCATACGACATGAGGTCTGTTGGAGTGAAAGCTCCTCTGCCGGGAAACACACGCACTTGTGCATGCTTCTGGTTTTTGAGACAAACAGACTTTTCTGCACCCTTTTATATGCAATGCACTTGTACCATTCCAACAACTTCTGGAAGGCTCCATGGAAGTCCTCTTGTGTGAATGTGTCAATGACATTCGTCATAGCCTCTTTCATCTCCTCAATTGTCTCATAACGACAGCCTCTGAGCATAGGGAATAACCAAAAGTCACAGGGAGCAAGGTTTGGACTAAAGGGAAGCTGAGGAACTGTCTCGATGCCCATCTTGGTCAAATAGTCTGGAACAAAGATGGAGTTGTAGACTGGTGTATTGTCCTGGTGGAAATGCCACTGACCCGATTTGAAGAGCACTGGCCTCTTCCCTAGGAATCTCTTCCTGAACTCCATTAAAACCTCAACATACTAAGCCTAACCCTAACCCTTTGGCCAATCAACTCTGGTGTATTGACTTCCTTACTCCTCCCACACCTCTCATCATCCCTAACAGACTCCCTGCCTTCCTTGAATCTCTTATGCCTCTCAAAAACTGATGCTCGATTCATGCAAGATGGTCGAAAAGCAGTCTGAAGCATTCCATACGTTTCTGTGGCATTTTTTCTAAGTTTAAAACAGAATTTTATTGCATATCGTTCTTCTAAAGTGTCCTTACGTCCAGATTGTATTTTTTAAATTCACCAGTTGTGACAATCAGGCTTTAGTAGGGTGTATTCCAATTGCTGCTGTAGCTGTTCATTTGAACCTGAAATCATAAAAATTGGTCAGTCATCTCATAAGATGTATAGCAATAACATACTGAATTTTCAAGTGTCTACGACAATTTTAAATGCCTATACGAAAAAAGTCTGGAAACTTATCGTATGCACCTCGTATATGTATATATATATGTATATATATATATATATATATATAGAGAGAGAGAGGGGGGGAAGTTTGATTTTGCCGCGTCCTTTTATAAGCTACTTAAGTCACGCCACCTAGCAGCCATTAGAAGTACTATTTGGAGGGTAAGGAATGTAATCCCTGGGAGAGAGAGAGAGAGAGAGAATTATAAACGAAAGAATTGTCACACAATTGTTGCTAAAAAAAAGGTTTGATAAATTTGTTAATCCCAGGCGGTTTTGGCGTTCGACCATCATCAGACTATATTTATTTCATGATTGTTTACATTTAGAGACTGAAAAGTTTGAGTGCCAAGAGATTAGCTCCACGGGCAAATGTACTTTAAACTTTACATTGAAAAATATTATCTTCCAATTTTTTATACGTTTAAAAATAATTTCAATTTTTTTTTCCTCGAATATGGCGTTAAGTAGCAAGATCAGTCTATGAATAAATTTTTGATAAATGAATTTGACAAAATTTCATTAAGTATTTGAGGGTTAAAATGTAAATTTTCGTAGTAGTTTAATTTGTTGTTGTGTCCATTTGGGGTACATGTTTCAAAACGTAATATCGCTCTGTCTTATAGGGTTTCTTGAATTGATGTTGTTGTATCAGTGGGCAATGGTTATCATCGTAACAATTATTTGAGTGTGAACAGAAAACAATTCGGACACTTATAACAGAGGAAATGTGTATTTGCTTAATATTTCCTCGTGCAAGAAACAATTCACGACAAATTAACAGCAACATATTCTATTGCCTGGGAAAACTTATTAGAACTAATACAAGAATGACATGAAATATAAGAAAGAGCTTATAAAAGATCTACAAAGAAATATCCTAAAGGTCTATTGGTATAAGCTGAGAATCCTTAATTACGTACATATGAGATTGAATAGAGGTTGTGTGAAGACTTACATCAAGACATAATCTGGTGCATCATACGACACGAGGTTTGTTGGTATGCAAGCCCCGCTTTTGGTCTGGACTGTGGGGGGGAGTATGTACTTTGGTTATTTCAGTAGATTGCTCTCTAAATTATTCCCACCACAAATACAACACAAAACTTTACAATCGCGCAAAAGAAATGGAATAGAACACAACGAACATTAAACAACAAACAATTTAATATGCATATAACAGAATATGAAAAACAAAATACATGATGTGTAAATGGCCTTTTGGAAAATAAAGTTTGAAGAAGAGAATAAATTTGTTGAAAGATGTGTGTATGTTCATGTTATCAGAGTCCGTAAATAAATCGTTCTTACTTACATTAAGTTTATAGCGGGTTTTATGATTGTGGCGACAGCGTGTCTCGTTGATGAAAGAAAGTTTGTCGGGTTTTCCTTTTGAATATAATTCTCGGCCATTTGAAAAGAGGTCATGAACTTTAGTTGAGGAAGGAAAGGAATTGGTTAGACATAGTATCGGCTACTGGCTTAGTGGCTTGTGTTCGTCTGTGTCTTCGTTTGTGTGTAAGCTTGTGTCTTGTGTCTGGCTTCCTAACTCTGTGTTATTTATATCCTACAGGTAGATCAAAGAATCGTCCTAAAATCTTGGCGCGTAGACATTTATTGACCAATCAGATTTGTATTTTACTATTTTATTTTCGAGCCTAAATATTTTCTGTTAGTTCACTTCCGATCCTAATTTTCTAGAATGTTCTATTCTATGTTTTTATTGCTTATTTTAAGATTAGAAGAAATGTGTATCCTATAGGACAAGAACGCACACACTTGTGTGTACTTCTGGCCGTCAAAATAGGACCGAAAGTAAGGAAAGCGAGAACCAGAAGGAGAGAGAGAAAGTAGGAAGGAAGGGGAACTAGGGAGAAAACGAGAGAGAAGGAACAGCTACCGAGAGAGAGGGAGAAAGAGCTCGACTCAATACGCCCTGAAACCAACAACAGTGTCCTCTCTTGAAGTCATACAAGAATCAGTTTCCTATTGCCTTTTACGCCCGCTCATGACAACAAATTTACAAAGCTCTTTGCTTCGATGTGGCACAAGGCCGAATGAATGGGGCGCCCAATGAGACTCGAACTCACTTGTGTAGGTTTGCTAGTCTAGCTTGCTAACCGTTACACCACCAGAGGTGCCCAAAATAGGACCGAAAAGTCTCGAGTTTGAAGATCGTTTATTTTATATGCTACTTTGCTCAAGCCACCTATCAACCATTAGGAGTACTATTTGGCAAGCAAGGGATGTAATCCCTACAGTGAAGTGTTTGCTAATTTTTTTTCAATCTTTATTATATTGAATTTAGCGTCTTTATTAAATGTTTTTCTAGTGGAAGAAGTTCGTTATAGTTTTATTCTGAATCAATAGTTATTCTAAAATCGAAAGGCTATTCTGATTTCCCAATGTATTACTTAAAGTAACGATTGTATTCTTAAAGGTCGATGATTTTTTTTTTTTTTGCCATTATCGTTTGATTTACATATTTTCAAACCCTTATTGTTTGTAGAACAAGTGAATGAATCAGTGTAGTTGATGTGTTTACAGTAGAATCTATTTCTACCTTTATATGGTTGGCAACATTTTATTATTTTCTTTGTAGATTAGTTTCGGATAAATTAGCTGTTTAAGATTTTGTGCTGTAAAATTTAGTTTCGATTTGTTGATTTGATTAAACAAGTTATTGCTAGATAATATTCTATTAACCCTTATTCATTGTGATTTAAGCTAGACTGACTTTAAAATGCTTGGAGCGGGAAGGTTTAACGGGGAGATAATTATGTATATCTGTGGGTTTCGTATATAGTTTAGAAATATCTCTCCGAGAAAGTTAAATTCTTCAGTTGTAGTCAAAAGGTGTTTCTTCCAGACATTATTTCTAGGAAGAGTGGTTGTTGAAAATTACTTGAACAGTGGAGATAAAAGGGAATGCGGATTTCGCCTTGTCTTTCTGACTTGTTAAGAAATAGCCTCCCTCAAGAAATAGACATCAATCGTTTAGTTAACGACGCATCAAATTGACAAAGGTTTCTTTGAGGGAGTTGACTTTCACAGGACGAGTTATCTACGCTCCTCTGGCGAAGAATCTTATTCAAGACGATTATTTGTGGACAAATAGGATCAAGAAGTGTTCGCGCCGTTTGATAATTTAATCAGAATTCTGTTTATTTTTTTTTTTAATTTTAGTATGAAAGATTTTTCAACTAACCAGGTTGAAAGTTACAAAATTAATACATTTTTTTTTCAGACTATTTAATTTCGGCTTTTTATCTATCTTTTATTTCGGCTTTTTATCTATCTTTTATTTTTCAGACTATTTAATTTCGGCTTTTTATCTTTTCTTAATGAAAATTATGAACAAAAAGGTTTAGTCGTTATTTTTGGCACAAGCTTTTGGCGTCCATTTTCTCATAATTAAATGGCGATTTACTTCAGGTAATTATTTTAGTGTCTTTGTTAGTTTTTATTTTTTTATTTTTTCGCGGGGGTGAATTTCGAACTTTCCAAATTTTCTTATATTTATTGATATAGATTTATTTTAATGTTTTCAAATACTTTCTTTAAAAATTTTTATAGTATAGCCGCTTGGAATCTTCAATCTTACACCAGTCTATAACGGTAGGAGGTTATGTTACTTCCTCGCTATATTAGAAGGAAAATAAAGGAGAAAAACGAAGATGTCGTAAGCTTTTCAATTTTAGAAATTTAATAAAGACTTAAATTAAGAGTTAGCCTTTGTGCTGGTCGTCGAAGTGAGAATGGAAAACAGGTATAAAAGAGTTGAACAGGCATTTGGCGTGTTGCCAGTAGTTGGTAGTCCTGTAGATTTTGGAGAAGCAGAATTGAAGTGGCTGGTTGTCTGAGTAGGATACGCCTCCCAGTAGACGTAGCAAAAGTCGAGTTTGCGGTTTAAGAACAGGAATGATGTAATCACCCATAAATGTATGGTCCTGGTTGCTGTAGGAGAGAGGCATGAGGGTCTCCAGAAAATGTTGTCCAGGAATGAAGTAGCTGAATGTCTAAGCGGAATTACGTGTCACTGTAGACATAGCAAAATTTAGAGGCGACATAAAAGTGTTCCTATAAGTAGCGGATTAAATGTATCTAATTCATGTCCAACTGGGAACCCTTGGTTTAAAAGGGTAGATTCAAAGATCCATAAATTAGACGGCTTTCCTCATAGTGTTGTGATTCTGCTGCTATGAAGGGAGCGGACAGAAAGTACGTCCGTCCTGGTCGAAATGTTCTGAGGAAGCGGTAGTTTGGCGGGCTTTCACCATTTTTATGTTGCCCGGGAAAATGGTCCCGGCTGAATAGGATAAGTCATTCTCAATGGGTGAAAATATGCGACGACCATAACAGTCAAATTAAATTACACGCCAAACAAAAATACGAAGTTCTTTCTGCTACAAGTCTAATAATCACATGACTTACAACAGTGTTAACAAAAGTACTAAGTCAATTTAAATCGTTTAGATTTTGTTGACAATTATGATGATAATAATAGAGCGTCTGAAAATGTACAAAATATTCGACAAAACTTTATCTCGGATACCATGGAAAACTGTAGGGTGGAATTGATAGCGGAAGAATAACCCCTATCAGAGGTAAAAATCTAAAGAGGCATCTTCCAGGGAGACTCGATTTCATTATTGCTATTCGTTATAGCAATGATGCCACTTAACTACGTACTTAGGAAACGAACGAGGAACTACAAATTTACAAAATCACAAGAAAAGATTAATCACCTTATGTACATGGATGATATAAAGTTATCTGCAAAAAATGAAAAAGATCAAAAGACTTTGATATAAACAATAAGAATATACAGCCCGGATATAGGAATAGAATTTGTCAGTGAAAAATGGACCATGCTCATAACGAAAAGTCGGAAAAGAGAAGCAGTGGAAGGAATAGAACTCATAAATCAGGAAAGCATTAGAATGCCTGAAGAAAATAAAACTATAAGTACTTGGGAATATTGGAATCAAACGCCATCATATAAGTGGAGATGAAGGAAAAATAAGAATGTGACGAAATAAGATAATACAGAAAGAAAAAGGGTTAATCTGAAAGTTTGCGTAATCAACTGTCTTGAAGGATTAATGGATAAAATCAATTTCTGTACTTAAATTATTCAGAAGAGAGTCAGAGTTTCAGATTTTAGCAAGAGAAGATAACCGAAATTCGACATAATGGAAATGTATGATGTCGCTTAGGGCCGAATTAAGAACAATAGAAATGCAATTATTTTCTAACAACTTCCGGTGTGGTAAATAAGCCAACGAAACATTTTATGATGAAATGTTTTGGGGAAATAACCAAAAAATGTGTTTGAAAGTAATGGCTTGAGATATAGAATATATCTTGCATTATTATGGTTTTCGAGAAACAATTTAAAAAGAGTTGACAAATACGCTGCCCATAAGTGCCAGGGTAATACAATCTAAAAGGATTCAACTTAATAAAAACGAATCGTTTTCCGGGAAAATAAAACAGCACTTTGAAAAAAATAAAATAAAAAAACAAAACAAAAACAAAAAAACAAACGTACCTCGTACGTACAACTAAGAAATATTTATTACCAAGTAAATAAAAATAGATAAAAAAAATAGATATAAAGTTTTGAAGAAAAACACTAGTTGCTAAAATCAATCGCTATTTTAGCAACCAGTCAACAAAACTGATTCAAGTAACAATGATACAAATTGTTTAGAAAAACACTGAGTCACTCATGAATTACAAGGAACTGATATGTCTTCAACGAACAAAGGAGCTGGTACTTACAACTCAAAAAAAGGAGTGTTGTATGAATGGAAAAAAAGATTTGGAAGATTCTCTTAGGCGAAAAATATCTCTTGGGAAAACCTGTTCACTTTTTCGTCAAGAATATAGCGAATAATGCAGACACAGGAGGGGGGATCATTCAACAATTCTTTCTGTATTTGTATGGGACAGCAAATTCAAATGGACACCATCGTGGTTAAGATCGAGACGGGACAAATTATCTGATATAGGCAACAGCACATTTCACCAAGAAGAATACAGCATAGCTGAGTAGTTCTGAAACACTGGTAGCAGAGCGTAGTTCTGGGATATCTCGTGGTTAAAATCAAGATAGCACAAATTTACTGATATAGTTAATAACATATTTCACTAGGAGAAGTCCAGCACACCTGCAAAATTCTCAGAAAGATTTACTCCCAATTCACTATTTTCCCTTGATTGTAGGGAACAGCAAGGTTTAAAACCAGCACATCCTGCGAAAATTCACAAGACTTCAAGAATCATGTCTTGACTGCTCCGTGGCTTCGGCCGAAAAGCGTTATTCTCCCAGCTGGCGGTGTCAGTTCCAAAGAATCCCGTCATTTCCTTCCGGCGGTGACAACCATAAAAGTCCCTTCCAAGAAGATGTTCCCATTACAATAAAATGATTCCAAAAATCACCTAGCCGATATTGATAATTAACTTAAAGTATAATTTTTTCAAATAAGCGGAGTCATTTGGTTAAAGCAAAAAGAAAGGAGGAACTAAGTTTCCTTATTTTGGAAAACGTTATTGAGAGGGTAGAGGATAAATTCCTCCTAGATTCCTCTTTGGTTAAGTGTTGATTATAGGTAAAGACTATGAGAAGTCGGAGTAACTGGGGAGAAGAAGTTAATAGAGAACTTGTGTAATTTGCAAAACCTGTCGAACCCTTTCGGCAGTAGAGTGGACTTTTATAAAAACAGAGCATTTCAACACTCAAGGGACAAAAAGCAGGAAGAAGTAAAAACACGTCAGGCAGAAAGCCAGTCAGACGGAGAGAATTGGCATCTCCACGATACCCATGTCTAATATCTTTTCCCAAATTTATACTCTGAAACGAATCCAAAAGAAAGTAGAGATTTTCCATCATTGAGATGAAGAAGAATAATTATCTGAATGAGCTCTTATAACCCACACTTTCATTTCTTCCCGCCGACGACGGCCGAACTTCAATCCGATCGAATTGCCTTGATCGATCTCCTTACCTGAGATCAAAATATACAACGTGGCAGATAGGGGGTCAGGTCGGTGGTTGTGACTTCAACCAAGGTAGTTGACTAACGGTGGGATTTCCCATCATCCCAGCTTTCGAGCAGAGGCGTCTATTTGAACGAGAGTGAAGACATATAGTGTTGTGTAAAAGGGACAGGGAAGAAACAGGCATATATATTCGTCTCCGCAACCCGTGAGTAACCTATATAATTGGTGTAGCATGTGACGAGTTATATTATTGGTGCTTTGCAACTTGGATGAGTTGTATATTTGGTACCGAGCTCAAAGACATGGGTACAAAAAAAGAATAGCCTAGAAGAACGAAGAAGCTTCTCGAAACCAAACTCTGTAGCAGAAATCTCATCAAAAAGATAAACACTTGGGTTGTCTCTCTTGTAAGATAACCTGGACGATTCTAAAAATGGACAAAGTACGAACTCAGATAAATTAACCAAAGGACAAGAAAGTTGATGACTATTCACAAATCTTTACATCCGAGAGATGACATAGACTCTATATGTCAAGAAAAAAAGAAGGAAAAAGACTCGGCAGTGTCGAGGATTGCATTGAGGCATCAATACAAGGACTTGAGGACTACGTTAAAAAAGAACAAAGAAAGACTAATTACAGCAGCAAATAACAGCATTTGTAATATAAATAGAAACAGAAAAACAACAAAAACAAGGAAACCGAAATGAGAAGAAAAACAACTGTATGGGAAAACATGGATATAGCTAAGAAAGGGAAATCTCAAGCGTTAAATAGAATGTCTGATAATGTCAGCGCAAAACAATGCCATCAGGACCAATGGCATTTAACCAATGGCATTTAACCAATTATGTTAAAGCGAAAATCTAATTGACGCAAGCGTAGATTATGTGGAGAAAAATATGAAACTGTTAATTACAAAGTAACCGAAAGCAGTAAATTACCATAAAAGGAGTATTCAACAAGGCGCGATTGGGTTGGAAAATTGATCCACTGGAAATAGTGCAAGAAATTGAAATTTGACCATACGAACAAATGGTATGTGCACAAACCAGAATCCACCCTAAAAAATGAGACTCATAAAATTCTCTAGGATTTTGAGATATAAACGTATCACCATATTCCGGCCGGAAGATCAGACGTCGTGCTAATTAAGAAAGAAAGAAAAAAAGAAAGAATGAAAAGAAACCTGTCATTTAATGTATTTTGCCGCCCCGAAGGACGACAGAGTGAAAAATAAAAGAAAGCGAAAAGATAAACAAATACTTGGATCTTGCCAGAGAACTAAGAAAGCTGTAAAACACAAGAGTGACAGTGATACCAATTGTATTTGTAGCACTTGGAATGATTCCAATATGCTTGGAAAAAGGAAGAGAAGAAATGTTGATGAGAGAAACAATCGAGACCATCTAAACTTCCACGTTGTTGAGAACGACCAGAATACTGAGACAAGTCCTGGAGACCGGAGGAGACTTGTTGTTACTCGGACTCCAGTGAAAGACAACCAGCCAAAGAAAGTGTGAGGAACTCGTGATTGTGGAATAATAATAATAATAATAATAATAATAACGACAGCATTGCTAAGAACAGCCAGAATCCTGAGACGAGTCCTGGAGACTTGAGGAGGCTTGCTATCACTCAAACTCAAGTGAAAAACCATCAGCTAACACTGACGTGAAAAACTCTAAAGGAGTAAATAATAATAATAATAATAATAATAATGATAATAATGAAAATAATAATAATAATAATTTATGTTTTAAAATGTTTGCAATCTCCGAACAAGTAATCAACTTCATCACGAAAGCTATAAAAAAAACCTGAAAATTGAAACTAACAGCTGGAGAACAACGCCAAGTAGAGCTTAAAATACACAGAGGAATCTTCTAGGGGTAAGCATTGTCCCTTCTGCAATTCGTCATGACGATTATACCGCTAAATTAGATTCCAAGAAAATACAAAGGATTCACAAAAATGCAAGAAAATAAAACAAGACCATTTATATAGTGAATGTTAAACTTTTGCCAAAAATATAAATGAACTGGAAACACTAATACAAACAAAATCTTCAACCGAGTCATAAGGATGGAATTTGAAATTGATTAATGCCCAATGATCACGCAATGGTGATGCTGGGGTCTTTGTGCAATTGGTATATACACCGTGCTACTTTGCATCTTTGATACATAAGTCACAGACAACCGAAGTATCTTGTCCATTGGACACCAACCGAAGAGCTTTCATAAAATACAAACATTTCTATATAGGATCATTTGCCAAGTAGGTAAAATGGACCGTATTTCATATTTGTTACACACACACACACACACATACACACAAATCATATCTTTTTTTAATCATCGTTACTGTTTAGTTAACAATAATATAAGAATTGTCTCTCGGATTTCTTACTGAATAGAACTTAATGGTCTATGAATTGTATGTATAAGTATATCGTAGTCAACTGACTACTCATAACCCAAACAAAAACAAAACAAATAAACCCCATTCCAAGAAATGATGAGTCATGATGTCGGCAGTATTTAGGAACGTGTCGTTAAGCGACTAAAGCGCTCCGCACAGAACTTTTTTTAAAATATTAAATTCAGCCTGTCTTTCTAAGGACAGTCCTCAACTAATGGACAAAATAGGTAGTATTTAAAAACATATGGTCGAATTAGAATTAAGTCTCTCACTATAATATAGTAATAATAAGCAAGGTCATCCAACATAGACCACATAGCGTAGTAGCATACAGTGGCTATAAAAGCAGCGGTATCAAACCAGGTCAAATCAGTTGGGCTGTACAGTATTTTACTGATTCAATTGTCAGGTCGCATTTCGTCGGCTGTGTTTACTGCGGCACAGATCCGGCCAGGTGCGTCTTGGCAGTTGGATAATTTCCTTCGGCCTTAGGGGGCCTTCCCCCCAGGCTTTTACCCCCTTTTGAGGGGGGGTTGGGTTCATTGCCCGGCGCCTGAGGCGCCCCTAACAAGGGGAATGCCGACGGGGCCGAAGGCATTTTTGGCAAACTCCGGGCGCGTGTGGGCTACGGCCCTGCGCCCGGTCCCACCCAAAAAAAGGCCTTGTGCCATACATGCCCGTAAGGTGGGGCGTGCATCAAATACCGCAGTTGGGCTGTACGTCAGCCGAGGATGCGGGAGAAACCAGATTCTCCCCTGACCGTTCTACGACCGAAGCCTGATCAGCAGCAGCTACCCACGAGGACTGCTCAAGGTTTCCCCTAAAGCCGACGTCCTGGTTCCAGCCGCAGACAACGCAGGAACATTGCCAGCCTCTCAGCTTAAAATCCCTTTTCAGGGCTACTCAGAAAGTCTATCCAAACACCTCCTGAGACGACACAATGCAGCTGACACAACTACCAACATCTCAACCTAACAGCCCTTTTCAGATCGAATTCAAAAAGTCTAATACTCTTTGCAAAGGTACAAGCAGGTACCTTCTTGCATCGGTGACCACTTCAAATACCACTCCTGCACCGGCGGCCACTTCCCTGCAGAAGCAGCTACCAGTCCTGCACCGGCGACTATCTTCCTGCACCAGTTCTGCACCAGCAGCTACCAGTTCTGCACCAGCAGCTACCAGTTCTGCACCAGCAGCTACCAGCCCTGCATCGGCGACCTTCCTGCAGCAGCGATTACTGATTCTACACCAGCAGCTGCCGGTCCTTCACCAGCGACCGCCTTCCTGCACCAGCTACCACTTTCCTGCACCAGCAGAACCAGCGACTACCAGTCCTGAACCAGTGACTATCAATCCTGAACCAGCAACGGCCTTACTGCACCAGCGATCACCTTCCTGCACCAGCAGATACCAGCTACAGCCAGTTCTGCACCAGCAACTACCAGTCCTGAACCAGCGACCACTTTCCTGCACCAACAGACACCAGCAATTATCAGTCCTAAACCAGCCACCGCCTTCCTGCATCAGCGATCACCTTCCTGCACCAGTAGATACCAGCAGCAGCCAGTTCTGCACCACCAACTACCAGTTCTGAACCAGCGACCACTTTCCTGCACCAGCAGACACCAGCAACTACCAGTCCTGAACTAGCGACCACTTTCCTGCACCAGCAGACACCTGTAACTACCAGTTCTGCACCACCAACTACCAGCCCTGCACCTGCGACCACCTCCCTGCACCAACAGATATCAGTTCAAAACCAGCGACCATCTTCCTGCACCAGCGGAAACCAGTCCTGCACCAGCGACCGTCTATTCAACGAATACTAGTCTTGTACCAGCTATCCAGACCTGCTGCAGCGACTAGATCCAGTCTCGGTGATTGTTTGTCGTATGCTTTTCCGATTGCGATTCGCCATAATAAAGTTTGGCCTTCGAAGCAACACCCTTGTTTTTGTCATTCTTGTTCGTTTTTGTCATTCTTGTTTTTGTCATTCGTTTTTGTCATTCTTGTTTTTGTCATTCTTGTTCGTTTTGTTCATTTTGTTCGTTGTCAACTATTTATATTTCAAAAGTTTGCGAGGGTCGGTATATTTATCTGGCCTCCGCAACAAGTATGACTTATAAATACCTTGCCCAATCGGCTGCGTTTGTATAATACACAGACTGCACCTCTGCAGACCCCCCCCCAAGCGAATGTCCTAGACATGACACTAAACTATCTGATGGTGAGGTTCCAGTAATGTTGGAGCTTTGGGGAATGCGGAACACGCCTTCATTGCCATTGCTCCTGGATCCAGTCTGGACCGGAATGGTAGCACCTGATAGCGCCCTGTCTATGGGTTAAATAGAACTAAACTGCATAATTATACTAAAGTGAATTAACTGAATTAGAACTGTTTGACTAAACTGAATTGTTTGAAATAGAAATGTTTTTGACAATTAAACTGTGTACTTACTTTTAAACTGCGTACTTATACTAAACTAAATTGTTTGAAATGGAACTGTTTTTGAGATTGAAACTGTACTCATGTTAAACTGAATATTTTGAAGTAGAACTGTTTTGACATTTAACTGCGCGAACAAAATCTATAATTATACTAAACTGAATTGTTTGAATTCGAACTGTTTGAATAAACTGAATAACTTGAAATAGAAATGTTTTTGACAATTAAACTGTATACTCATGCTAAACTGAATTGTTTGAAATAGAGTTGATTATTTGTATAAAAAATGAATTTGGCATTAAATAACCTTCAATGACAACCAACCAACATTATAAATGCCATAATCTTAGTACTTCTACAGAGGTATTAATAAGTATCAGACAAAAACATTCTGAGTACTAACATGAATCTGTCAGGTAGAAAAAAAGAATAGATGACTTTTATTTTTTAAAAGCTAATGTTTGATAAGTTTCTTAAGGATCGATATTGTTCTTGGTTAAATGATTTAAAAACAACCATAACTGTGTTTATGTATAAAAAATGTCTTCTTTTCGTGAATCATTTTTCTTTTTCGTTCTGTCAAGTAGTAACAAATTTGCTTGTTCGATGATAACCAAGTCACTCAAAACCTATTTGAGAAACAAAAGATTTGTTTTTGTTTTTTCCGCTTGATGTACAGAACTTATTTCGGCATTATAAAGAACCCAGCCTAAGGGTAAACTTCATGTGGCGTGATGTAATCGTGCTGAGTTGTTTTGGCCCATCAGCTTTTCAAAATAACTGCATGCTGTTTATGCTTGACGTGTGGAGAGGCGGATTCACTCCCTTGAGCAACATGGCTGAAACAGCAAGTGGCTTGCTGGGCTCAATTCAACCTTGCTTCATTACCTGTAATGTATTTTATTCCACTTCCCCCACAAGTTCGTCTTTACTTGACTGCAAATTGTTGGTCGATGACAACTATATCTTTTAAAGGAGCATGCTGGGTATTATAAACCTAGAGTTTGATATTATAAAAAATGTCTGATAAGCAAAATAGGTTAAATCTTATGCTTATAAACAACACGAAATAATTTTCACCAATTATGATTAGGAATGTGACACAGCATTTCTTTACGCGAGCACTACGACAGTGGAACTAACCACTTCAGTATTAATCAGATATTAAGAAGGACACCCTAACATACCACTTTACGTTCAGGGGGAGGGTTACTGTTTGGAGAGGGGGCTTGGCAGAGGAGAGAAATCCAGTTACTAAGATATATAACTAGGAAAATCTCAACCAAGAATGAGAAAAAAAAAATGAAAGAAGATATAAATCAACAAAAATATTGTAGTAAAACAGGGGTTTCAAAAGGCTGACCCACTTTGCTGCATGCAACCGACAAACTACTTTTCTGTGACAAGCGACAGACTTATTTTCATGTCTGACATTTTCCCAAAATTTGGTAATTCGTCCCTCGCCCCTGAGCGTGTTTCTTCCCTGAGAAAAGGTAGAATAAACTTCGATATTTCGGTCACTTTCATTTCAAGAACTGGACATTGGCATGATGGTTAGAGTGTTTGCAAATGGCCTGAGAGACCTGGGTTCAATACCAGGTTGCGTCATACCAAAGACTCAAAAAATGTTACTTGATGCCTCCTTGCTTAACACTCAGCATTATAAGGTACAGATAAAGGGTAAAGAGGAGCAATCCAGGGAAAGGAGTAGCGCCCTGACCTACACCTTAATATAGTAAAGTGGCGACGTTAGTCGAGGGTGACCTGAAGGCACCCTTTTCGATAGCTACTACACCAAGGTAAAGGGGAGGGCGAAACTCCTTTCCCTGGATTGTTCCACTTTACTCTTGATCCGTACCTTATAATGCTGAGTGTTAAGCAAGAAGCCATCAAGTACCATTTTTGAGTCTTTGGTATGACTCGACCAGGGATTGAACCCAGGTCTCCCGGGCCATTGTCGAACACTCTAACCATCATGCAGATGTCCGGTTGTAGTAGCTATCGGAAAGGGAGCCTTCGTGTCACTCTCGACTAAAGTCGTCAACTTTACTTACTCATTTCAAGATCAAAAGCTGAAAAGTAGAAATAATGCAATTTTATAGAGATTTTTAAAAAATTCTTAATCAAAACTCTTGTGAAATCTACATCTGCTTTTTTCAAAGATCAAATGAGATGAAGGGGTGGCTGAGATAATTGAGAATTAATTCTTACCGCAGAACATGAGGATTTTGTTGTTTGTTGTTGTTAACGTGAGAAGGATGTGGAGGGCGTGTTAGCCGGTTAGTTCTCTCAAGGTTTTGTTAGAAACAAAACTTCGAGAGTTGTTTCACAATTTACAAAACAAAGAAATGAACTACGCAGACAAAAGAAAATTCACACCCTGATAACATAAAACATAATTTTATATACAAAATAACTAAGAAAAAAAACAATATAAGGCAATATATGTAGCAGTCACAGATCTATTTTCTCTCGCGAATCAATGCCCCCGCCAACCAATTCGGCCACACACTGACCAATTTGCGGACAGAGCGCATTGATTCCATCTTCTTCTAAAGAACTATTTTTTCTAGTCCTTTTTGGAAGTCTGTCAGCAGAACAGAAAGTACTCGGCAAGTTGAGAAGAAAGACACCTCTCCGGTCGCCTGCCACGGGACTCTCCAGCATTGACGATCTTCGCCGAAGTTAACTGCTGCTACCTGCGACACTGCTGCGACCAACAACACCCCAAGGAACTTTTCTCACTCCGACACAGTCTACTTTTTGTCATAAAAATAAACCTTTCATTGTTGTGCTTCAAAGAGACTTTGTTATTTTGTTCAGCGCTACATAAACAACTACAAATTAACTTATAGTTTATGTGAACTAACCATACACTATATATATGTGTAAACATTGTGCGTGAGGAAACTGAATAGTACATAGCAGCGAAGCTAAACGTGTGTATCTGTATGTGTAAGACGATTTTGAAGTCCATGCAAAGTTTAGAATATTGGGGTGTGGCAAATATACCGATTTCATTATGACAACGAACGTAATTTTTCTGGCTGTATGTTCTCCCATTTTCAGGCTGAGTGTCCGAAGCTGTATAGAGCCATGAATCCCTCGCTGGGAATAACTGAGAATAAAAGTGAAAACTATCAAGCCGAAAGTATTCGTCTGAGAGAAAAGAACTGTCGAAGGCGTAGAATATATCTTAATACAAGATTTATTTTTGCGCGTGACAAATTCAAAATATGTGGACGTAGTTGAACTACTCTGTCTGTTTACCGACGCCCCACTACTTTTGTTTACGAAACAAGTGAGTCTTGGATCCTATTTTTCAAGAATTTTCCTGTTCCACGTGCTCCTCGTTGAGATGTTTAAAAATATAGGAGTGTTAATCCTATAAGGGGTAGATTTGACAACTGGAGACAGACAACTCACTCGCTCAACAAAAAAACAATAAAAAAAAAAAAACAACAAACAAACCAAAAAAAAAAAAACGGTGAAATTTGTTGTTTCATAGCATAAGAAGAAATAGATTCGTCAACTCATATTAGCTATGTGGAAAGTGTATCTGAGATGACAGACTACACACGCAAATAGAAAATCATGGAAAATATCTGAGCGCAGATTGTTAAATAAACAGAAATTATACTGGCTATTTCTTTAAATGTGATAAAACTTTGAATTTTGCTTTTTGTTTTCTCTGATACGAGAATCATTGAATAAATAAGGGGATTTCTTTTTTAGAAAAGCCAAAAAATTTTCCATAAATGTAAATTGTTCGTAATTGCTTTATAGCAAAAATTATTTCACTTTCGCGAAGTGCTCGAGGCTTGAACAGAGGTCAGACATAAATTTTTTGTTGAAATTTACAGAAGAATGCATGATACGTACGGAGAAGCATGTTTTAGTCAACAAGATATTTACAAATGGGCTTAACATGGGTTTAGCCTCTACGAGCCTGAGTTAAAAAGACAGTCCATGGAGTGGAAATACACTGACTCATCGGCGAAGAAAAAGTTCCGATCGGTAGTGATCAGTAAAGAAAATCACTCTGGTATTCTTATGGGACATGAAAGGATCCATCTCTGTTGATTTTCCCCAGCTATGGGTAAATGGTAGGACAGACTAGGTTCTTCAGCCTTGGTGAGGCAACTAGTCTAGGAGAAGGAAAAACTCTGTCAAACTCCGCTTAAAAATTCAAACCTGTCAAACTCCGCTTAAAAATTGACTATGTGTCATATCCTGCCCGAGCGGAGGGGTTGGTAAATAGGATCTCTATTGATTTTCTTGAAAAAGGTGGAACTTTAAACATTACTTTCTATTGCCAACGCCTTAGGCAAAATTCACCTTATTTATTGAAGGACACTCGCATTTAGAGTAAAATTAAAGAAAA
Organism: Sepioteuthis lessoniana; assembly: GCA_963585895.1. Taxonomy (NCBI): domain Eukaryota; kingdom Metazoa; phylum Mollusca; class Cephalopoda; order Myopsida; family Loliginidae; genus Sepioteuthis; species Sepioteuthis lessoniana. The sequence continues at coordinate 33,713,703 of OY757911.1, read as the reverse complement.
TTTGAATCAGAGTGGTCCCTACATTTTGGATTGATTCACATATAAAACTTACAATCATAAGCATATTCATTTGGATTATTTTGTTTTTAATTATAAATGTACATTTTTTTTATTCATTCGTATTTCATTGTAGATTTTTTCTTTGTGAATAAAATTTAAATAATCTCCCTCCCTCACAATGAATATACAGAGGAGGTTAGTTTAGACACTGTAGTGGATTGAAAAAAGGAAAAATAAAAGTAAGTTTAAAAATGCAGAAGTTCCCAGAAGCCCCTGATCGGAAGTTGGAACTACGCATGCCTAAAAACGGACATAAGGGCACGAGAAAGAAACTCATTCTCTTTTAGTAGTGACCGTCCGATTGAAAAGACCTGTTTTTGCCTGCTGCTGGTAGGAAAACTATGTGTCCGGTACGCTGGTTCACTTTCCCAACAGTTGCAGCTGTCTCTGCTAACAGCAGCCGACATCAAAAGCAGCAAATGAACTCATCACCCACAACTCAAAACATCGAATAAAAGGCATATCAAAAATGGACTTATCCCCTACGACTAAAACACCGAATAAGGGAATATCTATTTGAAAATAACTAGTGTATCTTTAACTCTTTGTCTGGGAGACGCAACTATCTCATTTGGATTCAGGAACGGTTGCTGAACCAAAAAATAGAGATAAAAATCAAAAATATATATCCTCTCTCTGCATCCTTCTTGACTTCCTTTGCAGCCTTCACATACAAGAAGACGCCAGCGAATTAAGAAAGGGTAAGAAGAAAACCAAAATGGAGTCAGATATCTTAAGTTCACAATGACCAAATCTTCTGTAACCCCTACATACTCATAGAGTGACTGGTATATTTTGGTGACTGCAGCGTGAATGATTTTCAGAATAAATGTGACGTTATGGTGAAAGGAATAATATAGTTAGTTAGGGATTAGTGAATGGAACTTATGTTAAAGATAAGACAGCGGATATGAGTTTCCACTATTTTTAGACTGTATGCCGCATTTGTATCTTTTGTACAATGAATATGTCAACTTCTCTGTAAATAACTAAATAAGAAAAGAACTTACTCCAAAGTTAAATCTGGTACGTAAGAATCAGCACAAGATGGAGGACTTTTGTACATAGTGGTAACGATTCTTAACACTATTCCAATGTTATGCTTGGTTTCATTTACTTTGGTAGCAGGTTATTAGTTGATCACGATAAGACAACTGTCCTCGGAGAAAAAACAACAACTCTGAAATCAAAAGCAAAAGCCGGAGTTCCTAATACAATTTGACGTTCGTCAGCATCTGAGGTAACACTGATGCTCTGCCCTTGGACAAATATTGGTGTTGTAAAGAGGAGAGACTTGCTGCGTGGTCAGCTGACTATATTCCTTACCATTTTGTACTGACTGATGCATAAATCCTTAGTTTTGTGAAATTGGCGGATGTCATAAAATTCTTATGTTAAATGATTTAAAAATAACATTGATTTTATTTAAAAAGACAGTGGACTGGGAACTTTAGCCTTGGGTGACAACTAGTATAGGATAATGGCTGCTTTGAATTTAGATTAGGAGTGGAACTTTTTTAGGTTGTTCGATGCCAATTTGGACTTTCTTCCTGCTACTTATGTAATTCCCGAATGATGGAAATTTCGTAAAAATTCGACTAGCCTAGAAATCAAAATTTGCACACTTCAAGAGAAAATTTTCTAAAAACCAAAATGAAATATTTTCCCTGTAGATCAAAAAATAATAATTCATACTTGTAAAATCTGATATATCAACTAGACGCAGATATTTACACTTCCGATGGGTTACCTGTATTTATTTGTTATAAATTACTGATAGAACAATCAAAGTTTCATTCACGTTATACGTATTTGCCCAGCCTCTCCGCCATGGGCAGAATGTGACGCAAGGTTAATTTTTAAGTGGAAAACAAGTGGTTTGAATCTAGTGTTTTCCTTCTCCTAATCAAGGCTAAAGAACCCAGTCTGTCAACTATTTAGACATAGTTGGGAATGGAACAGATAGAAGGGCATTATGAAATGAAAAAAAAACAAAACAAACTCGTCTTAGATTTGAAATCGAGTCACCGATTGCATTTTCTTACGACGATAACCGTTACACAAAGCACGCCTCCTTCGTTCGTGTTGTAGGCTGAATTGTTCAGTTTGCAAAAATTCATCCAGGAAAAAACTTGAAATGGCCGAACAGTATTTATTTATTCATTTTATCGTATCATGACCCTCCGTTACTCTACCAATTATTGAAGCAATGTTTATCTCTTCTTATAATTAATATATCAATACTCTCTTTGATGTATTCTGCAAGCTGCTCGATAACAGAGAAGATACAGTCGACAGTACAGACGAGTATTTTTTACACAGTTTCCGTTTTCTACAGTCAATAGACATTTTTTTAATGTTCTCTCGGTTTGATTCGTTTAAGGCAATCCAATATTTCAGTCTTAAAACGTTTAAAGTAGGTGAGATCTCAAATCTTGATGCAGGTTCTCTGAACTTAATCCGAATGCTGTCAGGTTTGTCACACTTTATTCTACTAGAGGTAGGCGCATTCTTTTTGATCTCCTTCCTGAAGTGTCACGTGATGGCTCACGGAGACGAGGAGGTGGGAATGATACTCTCCCCCCGTTGAACTAAAATTATCTAGCAGTCAAAAAGTGACCGTTAGAAATGAATGTGGGTCACACAGATGTTCGCACTTAAGTGACCTTGGGTCGCCGGACATCGGAAGGGGAAAGAGAAAATGAAGCCAAATGATTGGCGGGGGGACCCCAAACGGAAGTGGGGTTCCCTTCCCCTCAACGGAAGTAAATACAAAAAAAGGAAGTTTTTGGGCAAGTCTCGTGGCAGACGGACGATAGCCATTTTGCTCCGGGCTAAAGACAAAAAGACTGAGACACGAGGAACTCCAAAATCCTTCAAGCCAGCATTAAAAACAGTACAAAGTCTATTAGCCCGTGAAAGAAGAGAAATTCTCCAGTGGAACCCCGTCAAAAAAATAAGATAAGTAACTTTGGGACATTTTTCCGTTACACCCAAATTTTGTTACCACTCTCTCTCTCAATTTGGAAAAAGGATAAAAGCCAGGAAAAGACATTTATATTCATGGACTATCCTATTATATATCTTTGACATTTTGAAAGTATATATATATATAACCGTAGTAAAGAACCTATGTATTTTCATTTTACCATGTGGTCTATGTTATTATTTCATGCTTTCCTTTCAGCTTCTATTCGCCTTACATTATCTTGCTTAGAACTGTCCTATTAATTCCTAAAGTATCACACGGGAAACCGGAGTTGCCGACTGTAGCAATATTAATATTATTACAACTAAGACCTATAGGCCCGTATTCTTCTATTATCTAAGGGGAAGAAGTTTAGCGGCCTGGTGGGTGTGTGATAGTGTGAAATTTTGGACCCCTTTGCCAGCGGTGGCCAGTCTGGCCCTAAATTATTCCCTCACGTAATATGCCAGTTCTTATCTGCCTGAGAAAAGAACTCTGAAGAGGACTTATTTCGGTAGGGGATCAAGTGCCAACCTGCCCCGTCTTCACACGTGCGAAAATAAAGTCCCGTTTAGGGATTTTAATCAATTTCCCCGTCACAGACCTAAAATGGGGGCTCGTCAGGGATTTAATATTATAAATAATATTTATTGCTTGTAGTCGTGTGACAATTCCTGCCGTCTAAATCTACCCTGGGAGACCGTGAAAGGAAAAAAAGGAATATTGCTGAAACAGTCAAATTACTTGTTGATATCACTGTTTGGAAAAATTAAAAAAAAAAAAAAAATGGACAAAATAGAGAACTTTTTTAAAGAACCCTCCATGGAAAAGTTGGAGAGGCTGAGAAAAAGCGAGATAATAAAAATTGGCGAGAAGCTTGAGTTAAATGTTGAAAATTCTATGAGGAAACATGAACTCGTTATAAAAATAGCAAGACACATGGTCGACGAAAATGTTTTCGAGGAAGCAGTATTAGAAGAGCTACCAACGGAAATGATAAGAATGACTCCAGAAGAAATTGAACTGGAGAAAATTAAAATACAAGCACAAATGGAACTACAGAGAAATAAAATGGAACTGGAGAAAATAAAAATTCAGCAAGAAACAAGGCTGCGAGAAGTCGACTTGGCAATAAGAGGACGCAAAGAAAGCCATGACAGTTTCGAAGTAACGAAGCAAGCGAGGCTAGTCCCAAAATTTGAAGAAGCCAACGTGGACGGATACTTCGCACATTTTGAGCGAACCGCACTAAATCTTGGATGGCCGAAAGAATGCTGGTCGATGCTACTCCAAACTGTGCTGACAGGAAAAGCACAGAGAGCATATGCAACTCTGCCGACAGAAAATTGCGCCGACTATGATTTGGTGAAAGCAGCGGTTCTAAAAAGCTTCGAGCTTATAGACAGAAATTCAGAACACAGAGAAAAACTGAAAACCAGTCTTATGTGGAATTTCTGAGAGAAAAAGAGAATGCACTGGATAAGTGGTGTGACTCTAAGAGGATAGACGGAGATGCTGAGAAACTCCGGCAGCTAATATTAGCTGAAGAATTCTTAAACTGTGTGCCAGAAGAAGTCAGGGTTCACCTAAGTGAAAGAAAAACTGACGTGACCTATGAAATGGCCGCACTAGCAGACGAATACATCCTCACACACCGAAAGACGAAGGAAAAAACCTTCACAGGAAGTAAAGTGAAGTTTAAAGCTGAGTTAAGACCTAAGGAAGAAAATAGAAGGACCTTCCAAAGTAGCAGCAGAACAGTGGTCTGCTACAAGTGCGGAAAGGCTGGTCACATAGCCATAAGGTGTCAGCTTGGAAAAGGTCCTGAAAGAAACCAGACCCAGCCGAGAAAACCTCAAGGAGCTGTAACAACACCTAGAGGGAACCAATCCTATCGACCCTGGACGAAAAAAGGGATGATAAGAGGCCCACATGGAGGACCAGTGGAAGTCTCAATTTTACGAGATACCGGAGCATCTCAGTCGTTACTTCTACGAAGTAAATTACCTAAAAGGGTAATAGAAGCAACACGTGAGACTGTGATGATAGAGGGTATCGGCGGAAAGAGGGTAAAAATACCGCTGTGTAAAGTAACCCTAAAGTCCCAGTGGAAAGATGGACCAATTAAAGTTGGTGTGGTAGACAAACTACCTATGAGAGGAATTTCCCTTATACTGGGAAATGAAGTAAAAACTAAAAAGTGTCACCCGAAAAAGATGGCGAAAATAAGCGCCATAAATGAAGAAAGAAGGATGGCGAGGATGAACTCCAAACATGGAAAGAAGATGGCGAAAATGAGCGCCAAAAATGAAGAAGACAAGATGGCGGCTGAGCCACGTGGGCGGCACAAACGACATAGTCGCTCGCAGAGTGAGAAGGTGGAAAGAAAAGAAGTGAACCTTCCACACCTCAATAAACGGAAAGAGAAAAGGACCAGTCGTCAGAGAAAAGATGAAGGTCCAACGAGTATTAGGAATAAATTCCCTAATACTTATCAAGAGGATAAGAGGAAAATAAGAGGACCCTCACAAGTGGCTAAGAAGGAAGAATTTAAGAAGGGCGACGAAGTCCTGCTACTGTCATCAAATGAAGGACCCCACTGTGGTGGACGATATATAGGTCCTTATGTAGTAACACGGAGGATAGACAAGAGGACATATAGAATTGATACCCACGAGGGAAAGAAGCGGACACAAGTGTGTCACACAAACAAATTGAAGAGGTATGTCCGTCAAGAAGGCCAACCTCGAAAAATTGAGAACTCAGCAATGCCGAATAAATTCGAGGAAAAATTAGGCCAATTGTCTGTTTCAGAAAGAGAGGGCTTAGAAAAATTAATAAAAAAGTACCCAAGTTTATTTCTCTAACGCCCCACGAAAATGTAGTAGCAGAATATTCTTTCATAGTTGTTGAGAGAAAGAAAGAGAGAGAGAGAGAGAAACTAAAGGAAATGAGGAATTCTCGTCCCCAATGTTGAAATATGAGATGGACGAGAAAGTGGTTCGTCAACAAGTGACGAATAGGGGAAAGAGAGAAAAGAAAAGGAAGTTTTCTCCCCAAAGCTTGACAATTAAAATTATAAAGTCGTCAAAGGTGACGAAGAAAGAAAGAAAGAAAGAAAGAAAGAAGGACTTACCTCCTCAAGGTTTGAAATATGATACGGCCAAAAGCCGAGAGAGAAAAAGAAAGAAAGGAAAACAAGATTAAAGAAAAAGAAAAGGGAGAGAGAGAGAGAAAGAAAGAGAAGTGAAATTGTTTTCCCCTATAGTGAAAATTAGGAAGGACGAAAAAAGGAAAAGGAAAGAATTCGTCAAAGCGTGAAGAAGAAAGGGGATGAAAGAAAAGTAAAGTGAGAAAAAAAAAAAAAATGAAAGAAAAAGAAAAAGAACAGTGAATTGAATTGCCTTTTTTTTTCTATGATATTTCTATTCCTCCCCCTTTCTTCTCTTAAGGAAGGAGGTGTCACGTGATGGCTCACGGAGACGAGGAGGTGGGAATGATACTCTCCCCCCGTTGAACTAAAATTATCTAGCAGTCAAAAAGTGACCGTTAGAAATGAATGTGGGTCACACAGATGTTCGCACTTAAGTGACCTTGGGTCGCCGGACATCGGAAGGGGAAAGAGAAAATGAAGCCAAATGATTGGCGGGGGGACCCCAAACGGAAGTGGGGTTCCCTTCCCCTCAACGGAAGTAAATACAAAAAAAGGAAGTTTTTGGGCAAGTCTCGTGGCAGACGGACGATAGCCATTTTGCTCCGGGCTAAAGACAAAAAGACTGAGACACGAGGAACTCCAAAATCCTTCAAGCCAGCATTAAAAACAGTACAAAGTCTATTAGCCCGTGAAAGAAGAGAAATTCTCCAGTGGAACCCCGTCAAAAAAATAAGATAAGTAACTTTGGGACATTTTTCCGTTACACCCAAATTTTGTTACCACTCTCTCTCTCAATTTGGAAAAAGGATAAAAGCCAGGAAAAGACATTTATATTCATGGACTATCCTATTATATATCTTTGACATTTTGAAAGTATATATATATATAACCGTAGTAAAGAACCTATGTATTTTCATTTTACCATGTGGTCTATGTTATTATTTCATGCTTTCCTTTCAGCTTCTATTCGCCTTACATTATCTTGCTTAGAACTGTCCTATTAATTCCTAAAGTATCACACGGGAAACCGGAGTTGCCGACTGTAGCAATATTAATATTATTACAACTAAGACCTATAGGCCCGTATTCTTCTATTATCTAAGGGGAAGAAGTTTAGCGGCCTGGTGGGTGTGTGATAGTGTGAAATTTTGGACCCCTTTGCCAGCGGTGGCCAGTCTGGCCCTAAATTATTCCCTCACGTAATATGCCAGTTCTTATCTGCCTGAGAAAAGAACTCTGAAGAGGACTTATTTCGGTAGGGGATCAAGTGCCAACCTGCCCCGTCTTCACACGTGCGAAAATAAAGTCCCGTTTAGGGATTTTAATCAATTTCCCCGTCACAGAAGTTACCAAGTGGAAATACGAAGGTCACCGATGAGGTTTGAAAAAATAGATTATTAATTGTAGTTGATGGCAGGGAGAATCCCGGTGGTGTAATAACTGGATTGCAAGAACGCAGTAAGCGGTTTCGAACTCCAGTTGCGCTATTACGTTTCCTTTTAGACTAATACCAGTGGGAAAGACATGAACCTCCATATCTCCCTAGCTCTGGATTGAATAATACCACTACTTTTCTTTTACAAGAATGGCCTTGGCATTAAATAACCCATGAAGGTTGATATACTATTATGAAATCAACGAAACGATTGAAAAAGAAGCAAGGCTAATCTACTAACAGATAAGTTTTGTATATGTTCTTGTCTATATTGTTTTGTTTTTTATGTGTTTTTATAAAACCTATGAAATGAAATCATAAAAGTTTTCCAGATTGGACTACTCGTTTCAAAATGTCGGCAATGCACACGTGTACAGTGAGATGACGAGTCAACGAAAGAGGCCAAGTTCTCTTTTTTTTCTATTTACGTATTTTATTAATTCATCCCCCAAATCACATCCCCGCCCAATTAGCGGAGCTACCTGAGTTATATGTATATATGCTAATTTATGCATGCTATAAAGTGTTGAGTATAATGAACCAGCTCATTGGCTTTGTGGGTTAGAGTATTCCCCAATGGTTCGAGAGACCTGGGTTCAATCCCAGGTAGCTTCATACCAAAGACTTTTAAAATGGTACTTGATATCTCCTTGCTTAACACTCAGCAATATAAGGTACGAATCAAGGGTACAGTGGAGCAATCCAGTGAAAGGAGTAGTGCCCTCCCCTACATCTCGGTGTAGTAGCTATTGAAAAGGGAGCCTTCTGGTCACGCTCGACTACGGTCGCCAACTTCACTTACTACTTTATTTAGTGTTGAGTATTTCATTATTTGTTTTATTTTCTATCTGCTTTATTTTATTAATCCATCAATTCCCACAACCACACTTTTTGGGCGAGGTCGTTCTGACAATAACTTGATTTACAATTAGACTAGGTCGCGATGTTCAATTCCAGATAAAAAAGCTAGTTTTGAGACAATAAATAATTGTCTCTCTTGGTTAATGAGGGCGTGTCCGTGATTTCATATGATAACCCAGAATCCTTCCAGGACCTCTTTCGTCGCCGTTCTTTTAGTGATTAAAGCGTACCTTTTTTTTTTTTTTTTATCTCTCTTCATTGAACAGATTGTCTCACCACCCGCTGAATGACGTTGTCATTCGTCTGGACATTAAAACGTAAAACCTGCAAGGCTTTGTCTAGCCAAGAATTCGAATAAAACGTTTTAGCCTTTTTGTGTGCCTTTTCAGTTAAATGCTTGTTCTTACAAACATATGTACACATTTTATCTATCGGAACATGCTATATATATTATGTAATAAATATCCCTGTATGTATAAATGAATTTATCTTGTCTTTCCTTCCGTTTATTTAGTGTTTGTGTATCATTTAATATACCAATGCTAATATTAAGCATTAGTGAGTGAGGACACAACTAAATATCCTCCCTAAAACAAACCATCCCTACCCCAGTCTGCTTGGGGTGTAAAATACACCCACTGTATCTCTGAAGAGGGGTAAAACACCCCCAATAACAAGTGTCCTGGATATGACATGAAACAATGCTGCAGCTTTGGGGAATGCGGTGTATCCCCTCATGACCATTGCTCCTTGGTCCACTCTGGCTCAGAGAGATAGCATCTAATAGGGTCCTATCTATGGGTCAAATAGAACTGTTTGACATTTTAACTGAGTGCAAACAAATGACTTATGCTAAATTGAATTGTTTGAAATAGAACTATTTGATCATTTAACTGTGTGTAATGTTCCATTGAATTGTTAGTGATACATAGCAATAGTTGGAACCATTTAACTTTGTTGCCTTATGTAAAATTGACTTGTTAGAAATTGAAATGTTTGATCATTTAACTGTGTATCTACAAAATGTATTTACAAATCCTATCTTAATATATATGTAAAAACGGGATTTTGGCATTAAAACCAAATCATATACATTTAATAAATATGTAGAAAGTGGATTTGGCCTTAAATAAATTACAATGGTTGATATGCCATAAAACCAAACCAAGTCAAGCAAACCATCCAAATTCTCAGATTTCATTTACTTATTTTCAAAGTAGACAGGCCCGTCACGACATTTTACTCGTCCTCTTTTCTAGCATCTCATAAAAAAGTAACATATGCATAGGGAATTGCTGGGTAGCTGAATTGGTTATATTTTTCACACTAGTACCAATAGTTTCCATTCGAGATTCGATAGATAAAATAAACTATGCCGAATACTGATTTTCGAGGTGGGTTTCTTTTTGGCACAATACAATTTTTCTACGATAGTTCTTCTCTTCCCTTTAGCCATGTACCATACGAAGCTTAGAAAATATCAAGAAAGCAATGCAAACGAAATTATTTTAAAAATCTTTCTGAAAACGAAAACCAATTTTTTTAAAAGAACATTTTTCTAATCCATATTCATGAGCGTCATTCCTAATAAAAAAACTGTCACCACCAAACGGACATTAGATTGAAAAAAGCTGTAAAGGATCTAAAACAGAGAATAGATTTTTCTGCTATTATGAAAATTTATTCATGTCTCTATACATTTATCGCTTACTTTATTATGCTTTCCTGGTCGAAAACAATAAGATTATATATATATATATATATATATATATAATCTTATTGTTTTCCGGCAGTATGTAAATATAAAACAAGAAAAAATATTTTGACGATGTATTTTTATATATGATAATGTGCCAACGTGACATTTCGGTTTTTCTGAAGATGATCTATTAAACCCCAAAAAACCGAAACGTTATGTGGGAACATAATAATATATAAAAGATACATCGTCAATATATCTTTATGTTATGTTATGTTATGTTATGTTCTCTCTCTCTCTCTCTCTCTCTATCTATCTATCTATCTATATATATATATATATATATATAATTGCTGCATGTATGTCGACTTTTTATGCCTAAAAAAAAACTAGAGTATACCTTACATGGCAAGGCTAAAATACAAATCTTTACTACAGGGTAGTCAACCAGTGGTAAAAATTTAGCTCTGACGCATGATTCGCCCCTTAGTTTGGTAGAGATTTTTTGGGGCTTTAAAGGTCAATTTATACATCGTAATTTACTCTATACGAGGGTCATTCAAAAAGTTCTAGGTCTCGCCTCGAAACAAGTGCCGAAGCTGAATATTTTTGTTGAGCCAAAAAACTACCACTTCTTAAAAACTAGAAAAACTAATTCAAATTCCTGTCTTGGTATCTGTGCAGGTGAGGCTCATACTAAGGTGAGAGATGTTCAACAAATCTAAAATCTGGAGAGGCTTAGAACTTTTTGAACAAAATTTATATATATATATATATATATGTGTGTGTGTGTGTGTGTGTGTATAAAGTCAGTTCAAAAAGTTATATATCTCCTCTTGTCTTGTAACGGTGAGCAAGCTCGACCAGCAAACCTACACGGGTAAGTTCGAGTCTCATTGGGCTCCCCATTCTTTCGGCCTTGTGCCACATCGAAGAAAAGAGCTTTGTAAATGACTATATATATATATATATATATATATATATATATATACACGTGTGTGTATGTGGGTATGAAAAATTTGGAGGAAAAGTGGATAAACCGAAACACAGATAACGGATTCAATAATATTTCGTCTTTATTTCAGAAAAGACTTCGTCAGAATTCTGTGGAAGTCTTTTTTGAAATAAAGACGAAATATTATTGAATCCTTCGTCAACATTTTATTTTATTCATTTTTCCACCAATTTTTTCACATCTTGTTGGATTTTACCAAATCTACCATCTCTCTCTCTATATATATATATATATAAGTAATGCGTTTAAAAATATTGAGACTAAAACTATTTTTTAAGAAGACAGAAATGATTCTGCCTGAGGTTCTTTTCATTAATTTTGCACTAATGTCCTTGAGAAAGGCTTGAATCTCCCTTATCTCAGGTAAAATAGTGGGATTTCTAGCCTTGTTAACGAGCCTAATCACTCTTGAAAAAGGAAAATTTGAAATTCAAACTGCTAGTCAATACATCCTGGTTGAGTGCGGCAAGATAAGGCCTATTACACTCCATGTTTTACAAATCTTAGGAAAAATCTGAGTCCTTTATTCAACTGACAAAAAGACCAATGAAATAAACCCCTATATATATATATATATAGAGAGAGAGAGAGCTATTTCGTTAATAAAAATTGCCTTTATTCCTGACCATTGACAATCTGTTTCTTTTTAATTCGTAATATACAGAGTACCAATAGTTCAATAATTAATTTAAGTTCAAAATTCGATTCCCCTACTAAAGTCAGAAATATTTTGGGATCTAAAAAGTTTTAATTTTGGCCTTGATTATATTAAAGTTGTTTTTTGTTTTTTTTTTACATATACAAAATATGATTAACGGAAATCCCCCTATTATTACTTTAAAGCTACGGCTCATATTTGACATTGTTGCTGGTGTTCGGTAAGGGGATACATTAACCACACATCTGTTCATAATCTGCCTAGACTACGTACTTCGAACGTCGATAGATCTAATGAAAGAAAATGATTTTACACTAAAAAAGGCAAGAAGCTGACGATACCCCGCATAAACTATTACGGATGCAGATTATGCAGATGACATAGCGCTTCTCGCAATTACACCAACCTAAGCCGAATCCCTGCTGCATAGTCCTGAGCAGGCAACAAGTGGCGTTGGCCTCCATGTCAAAGCAGACAAAATGGAGTACATGTGTTTTAATCAAAAAGGAAACATCTCCACACTAAATCGTGGTTCTCTGAATTTGGTTTTGTTTGTTGGGTTTTATGGCATATCAACCTTTGTAGGTTATTTAACGCCAAATCCATTTTTATGTAAATAGTCTGTTCTATTTAAAACAATTCAGTTTAGCATAAGTACACAGTTTAATTGTCAAAAACATTCCATTTCAAACTATTCAAGCAGTTATATGTAACAATAAAGTTAAGTGTAAATACAGTTTTAATATCGAAAAACAGTTCTATTTCAAATAATTCAGCTAAGCATAAGCTCGCAGTTTAAATGTAAGAACGGTTTAATTGTCAAAAACATTTCTATTTCAAGCTATTCAGTTTACTCAAACAATTCAGTTTCGCATAAGTATGCTGTTAATTCTATTTAACCCATAGATAGGGTCCTATCAGATGCTACCACTCCGGGCCACAGTGGGCCTGGGAGCGATGGCAATGAAGGGACACTGCATTCCCCAAAGCTCCAGCACTGCTGGAACCTCACCATCAGATTGCTTAGTGTCATATACAGGACACTCGTTAAGGGGGTGTTACCTCTCTGCAGAGGTGCAGTCAGTGTATTCTACAGCCCCAGCTGACTGGCCAATCTCTGAATTTAGTGGACAAGTTCACCTACCTTGTAAGCTGCGTCTTATCTACTGAAAATGACATCAATATGGGACTAGCTAAGGCATGGACTGCTATCGATAGGTTATCGATTATATCAAAGTCAGAGCTATCCGATAGAATAAAACGCAGTTTCCTCCAAGCAGCGGTCGGGTTGATTCTACTGTATGGATGCACCACATGGACGCTAACTAAGCGTATAGAGAAAAAGCTAGACGAGAACTGAACAAGAATGCTACGAGTTATACTGAACAAATCCTGGATGCAACATCCCCCCCAAAAAAAACAGCAGCTATACGGCCACCTACCTCCCATCTCTAAAACCATCCAAATAAGTCGGACAAGGCATGCTGGATACTGCTGGAAAAGTAAGGACGAACTTATTAGCGACGTTCTCCTATGTGCGAGTATTGGACGACAACAAGAATCTACAACAGCTCTGTATAGGATAAAGGATGCAGTCTTGAAGACCTGCCGGAAGTGATGAAAGATAGCGACGAATGGCGACAGAGTGACAACACGACATGATATATATATATATGCGGAGGATTAAATTATACATGATATATATATGATTAAATTATACATGATATATATATATATATGCGGAGGATTAAATTTTTAAAACATTCTAAAAGCCATTTGTGCACATACATTTGGTGTGTATTAGAATTAAAGAATAAAATAAAGAAACATCGTGAAGCAAGGTTAAGCAAGCGATACTTCTTCTATTGTCGTGAGATTGATTCTTACTGAGTGCTCTACAATTGTAGGCTTCTGCCACACTAATGTAAACTTAGTTAATAATTCGAATGTTTCGTCACAGAACAAAAGGTGGGGAGATTTACAATTGCTAATTTGATTCTTACGTGGGGCCTTGTATAAGTCTAAGCTAAATAAGTATTTCTCCGTTGAAAAAAAAAATTAGACTTGATTTCGATCGTGTGGAGGAGGCATAACACTTACATCCAAAGCAGCCAAAATCTATAATGCCCTACTACGAAACCGCATAGAACCCAAAATCGACAACATACTTAGGAAAAACCAAAATGGCTTCCGAAGAAATAGATCCACGACCTCACAAATATTAAACATCCGTAGAATCCTTGAAGGTGTACGGACAAAAAACCTACAAGCGACATTAATATTTGTCGACTTTACCAAGGCCTTCGATTCCATTCACAGAGGAAAGATTGAACAAATCCTACTAGCGTACGGTATACCTAAAGAAACCGTAGCAGCAATAACGATTCTCTATAGAAACACCAAAGTAAAAGTACGATCACCAGATGGAGACACAGAATACTTCGACATTGTAGCAGGAGTACTACAAGGGGACACGCTGGCTCCGTACCTCTTTATCATTTGTCTAGACTACGTACTTAGAAAATCTATTGACAAAATCAGAGAGAATGGCTTCGAGCTGACGAAGAAAAGAAGCAGAAGGTACCCCGCAAAAACAATTACCGACGCCGACTACGCCGATGACATAGCGATACTGGCAAATACACCCGACCAAGCCGAAACACTACTGCATAGTTTGGAACGAGCAGCCGCAGACATAGGCCTCAATGTTAATGCACACAAAACGGAATATATGTGGTATAATCAAACGGGGGACATCTCCACTCTAGAAGGAACCCCTCTTAAACTAGTAGACAAATTCACTTACCTAAGAAGCAGCGTCCCATGAACCGAAAAGGACATCGACACGAGGTTAACGAAAGCATGGACCGCTATCAATAGGCTATCGATTATTTGGAAATCAGACCTAACCGATAAAATGAAACGCAGTTTCTTCCAGGCAGCGGTCACATCGATACTGCTATATGGCTGCACAACATGGACGCTAACAAAACGGCTGGAGAAGAAGCTAGACGGCAATTACACAAGAATGCTGCGTGCAATCTTGAACAAGTCCTGGCGGCAACACCCCACAAGACACCAACTGTACGGCCACCTACCTCCTATCCCGAAAACTATTCAAGTTAGGCGAACCAGACATGCAGGACACTGCTGGAGAAGCAGGGACGAACTTATAAGAGATGTACTTTTATGGACCCCCACACATGGCCGTGCAAAAGCAGGACGACCAGCACGAACATACATTCAGCAGCTATGTGAGGATACGGGATGTTGTCCTGAAGACCTGCCTAGGGCGATGAACGATAGGGAGGAGTGGCGAGAGAGGGTCAGGGATATCTGTGCTACCAGCGCGACATGATGATGATGATGACTGTAAGCTTCGTAAATACGTAGAGTCAAACTTTGTCGCGATGCGTATTTCGTGTATTCATTGTCAGTATCAGAAATCGGTATTTAAGGCAAGGTTTCAAATGCTGACTTTCAAGTCGAATAGGCCTTTCTCACTTGGAAGATGGCGCAACATAATCTTTCTTCTCCATCCCTGCCATTTATCCTTGCGGTGTATTAAGTGAAGCGTGATATCAAGATTGGATGAATCCAATTTTATACGCCTGATTGTCTTTCTGAAATAAATTTAATCGGCGTATCGGTTACTTTTTAAGTTTCATTACTTTCCAGCGACAAGTATCGTCTGACATTTTAATTCCATCGAATGAAAATATTGAAAAAAATATTTTGTTTTGTAGCACTTGTATAGCAACTTGAATTCGTAATTTATAGCAGTTTTTTTTCTTTTGGTCACTGAATCACGCATTATATTTTCTAATATTAAGTATTTTACTACAATTATGTATCTAATCTATATAAGCTATTGAGAAGTGTTTGTCTGTTTGTCTGTCTGTCCTCTATAGACGACTAAACGCTTTCATGTAAATCTACCAAATTTAGTGTGCACATTTCTTGGAACTGAAGAAAGTTTTGATATAAAGAAATGCTATTCCTAGGAAAAGGGAGGACTTCCATCGAGAGCCAATCATTAACAATAAAATGTAAACAGTAGGAAGCTATGTTGCTGCAACAGAATTTAAATTTCTAAAGAAAAAATAGAAGTTCTCTCATTAGAATAATTATATTTAATTAAACATTAATTAATAGGTTAATAAGTACTTCTTCAAGCAGAACATGTAATATAACTACATAGAGTTGATTATTCGGATAAAAAACAAAAATGTTTGAATCGATAAATCAAATGTTATTCATTTTCTACTAAACCCTAACATTTTTTACAAAGCAGTATTAAGTTCTTGACATAAAAATGTAATCAGTAAATCTCTTTTCTATTATGTGGATTTATCTTTTATTAGAAAAATTACCATTTGTGACCAGTTAGCATAATTTTTTACAGAAACGATTGTAAAGTAAAATTTCTTTAGAAATATAATTCGAAAAATTTTTGTCATTTGTTTGTTAGTCTTGTCGTGTTTACGATCCAAGTCTTGACCTCTTGCCTGGCGAAGACGTTTACTTCAACTAGTATATTTATATTTTTATCTTTAATTCTTAGACAAATTTAATCTGTGCGATAATCAGTTCGGAATCTAATTTTCAGTGACAATTAACTTAACTACCAAAAAAGATTTCAGTCTTAATCATAAACAACCTGCATCTTCAGATACAATTATCAATATTATCAAATTGTAATATTTCCTTTTATAATGAATATATTTTTCATTATTTTGTCTGAAACAAATAATCATCATCATCATCATCATGTCGTGTCGCTAGCACGGATATCCCTGACCCTCTCTCGCCACTTTTCCATATCGTTTATCGCCTCTGGCAGGTCTTCAGGGCTGCATCCCGTATCCTCACATACCTGCTGAACGTATGTTCTAGCTGGTCGTCCCGCTTTTGCCCGGCCATATGTGGGGGTCCATAGGAGTACATCACTTATGAGCACGTCTCTGCTTCTCCAGCAGTGTCCTGTATGTCTGGTTCGTCTAACTTGGATAGTTTTCGTGATGGGAGGCAGGTGGTCGTATAGTTGGTGCTTTGTGGGATGTTGCCGCCAGGACTTGTTCAATATTGCTCGAAGCATTTTTGTGTAATTGCCGTCTAGCTTCTTCTCCAGCCGTTTAGTTAGCGTCCAAGTGGTGCATCCATACAGCAGTATCGAAACGACCGCTGCCTGGAAGAAACTGCGTTTCATTTTAACGGTCAGGTTTGATTTCCATATGATCGATAGCTTATCGATAACTGTCCATGCCTTCGTTAGCCGCGTGTCGATGTCCTTTTCGGTTGATGAGACGCTGCTTCGTAGGTGTACCATAGGACCAACGTTTTGTGCTGTAAAGAAAGGAATCCGCAGAAAAAAAAAACTCAAACTCGAAGGTAAGGGAAAAAAATATTGCAGTCGTTTTTATTCAGCTATGATCACTACAACTCGAAAAGTTCCTTCTTCTCCCTTCCTCTCAGTGGTGATGGTGTGTGTGAGAGAGAGCTGGCTGTTTGATACACGCTTGTCACAGCAGATAGGTCGTAGCAGATTGGGGTATGGCGGATCGGGGCCTCCGAAACCTTTAACGCACACGTTTTGACAACTGCCTTCAACTCTGCCAAAATCTCATTACTTGTTTTCTTATATAGAGATTTTGGAGAACAAATAGAAGATTCGCAAATGTTTGATAACATTAGTGAAACACGTGATATTACATCTGAGATTATTTTAAAATCACGTCTAACTTTGCAGGTCATTCTGCCTGCACGCGTTAGTCTCGTGACACCTTCACTTATTGACGACAGCGCCCGTCCGTAATATTACACTAGATAGGTGAACTTGTCTACTAGTTTCAGTGAGGTTCCGTCTAGTGTGGAGATGTCGCCTGTGTGAGAAATACAAAAGGTATAATCGTTTTGCGCTCCATTTAAGGACATTATTCTAATCCTCTAATAGAGGTTTCAAACTCAACTATCAAATACAATACTTACTGGCCTTTTTTACGAGATGCAGTTTGAAGTATCCCATAACAAGTTGAAAGCCCCCTAAATCACTTTTGATTATTATGATTACTAACTCGATTCTGCATGCAAGCATCTTTTGATGAAGAAACGGTATGGTTAACGGCATCATTCACCATCTTCACGCAAAAAATGCCTTGGAAAGATAATAAAGTTTATGTCTTATTTAGCGTAGACGTGTACCACAACTTATATATTTTTATCGCTTAGAATATTGTTTCTATTGGTATATTCAGAACGTTTCAACTGATGGATCCCTCAGCAGGTGTTTCATGTCGAACTTACGAGGCCACACAGAACCCTTTATTTAATCCACAGCGAGTAAATTGTTCCGATTCTTTTAACCATGAACGCGTATAAGTGTTAAGATGGAGTAAGTATGTAGCAGAAAGAAATTTGTATTTTTTGTTTGGCGCGTAATTTAAATTGACCGTTAGGATCGCCGAATATTTTTACCCAATCAGGATGACTTGTCCTATTCAGCCTGAACCTTCTTTCCTAGCAGCACCAAAAATTGGAGAATCTCCACCACCTCAGAAATCTTTATCGTCTGCTCCTGAATAGCAGTAGCAGCATCATACACTATGAGGAGAGCCATCTAGTTTGTGGACCCCTTGGGTCTATTCTTCTAGACCAAGGGATCCTAGTTAAAAACAAATTAGATGATACACTCTAACAACTTCCTACCTTCTTTCCTTCCTACGAGACTCGCAGCATGCCAGTGTAAACCCCTTACTTCATGCTGCCATTAAAACCTTCATTTAAAACCTGACGACGTCTTCGTTCTTCTCCACCGACTTTATTTTCCATCAACATTTAGCGAGGGGATAACAACCAATGTAATACCAACGCTACCAACGAAATACCAACGCTACCAACGAAATACCAACGCAACCAACAACAATAATAATATTCCCCATCGCTATAAGTATAATAACCTGTATAGAACCTGCAACCTCCAGATAACTTCATTTTGAGGCATTTTTAATCTATCGCCTATATCCGCTGTGCCATGTTCCTGCTGGACAATGCATAGTGAATTTTGGGGATTTAGAAATATAATGTCTCCATCAACTCACTCACTACTAATCACGATTATAATGTACGATTTTCTTTTTTACTTTAGCTCATATTGGATTTTTTTTTTTCAATTTTTTTTCAATCTTTCAATTATATACAACTTGAAAGAGAGAATTTGGATTCTCAGGAGGATCCTTGGAAAATGGCATGAACTTTAAAGAGAAGCTGCAGTTCAAACTAAAAGCTATCAGTTGCTCGGTGGACTATTTCCCTAGAGCAAAATTATGCCTGATTAAATAAAAGATAACAGGAAAAGTATAAATTATCTGTGTAACGATATCTGAGAGAAAAAGCCATTCTCTATTCACTTATTTACGACATGTATGTGTCAATTCTTACAAGTAACCATCATGATTAAAAGATGTTTTTTTAATTAATTTTTGTATTTTGGTCGAGGGAGAAAAAAATTAAAAGGTAAATAATATTCTATCCATTGTCTCCAAAAACTTTAATAATGAATCCAGAAATCCATTTCTTTCCCTTTTTTATACTTTTTTTTAAAAATCAGATTAAAACTAAGTCTAGTTTGTTTGTTTTTTAAGCTTTTGAAGGCTTTTCTTATCCTGAAGGCTAACTTCAAGCGTTGATTAACAGAAGAAAATATTCCAAACACAAAATAAATTAATAGAAAATTTATGAAACATTTCAATATGAAACACTACATTTTTCAATTAATGTAAAAAGTGTTTCTACGAAATTCTTATTCATTAAAATGCAAGATGTTAAGAAATTTAGTATTTTCTGTAATATAGGAGTAAGCTTTTTTTTTAAACGAGACCAAATAACTCTCTTGGTTCTCACAGATAAAACTGGTACCAATTGAGCAAAATAGGTTGATAAATAAATCAAAAGTAAAAAGGGAACTTTAATAATTTGTTTCACGAATAATCATTTATAGTCATATAGATCATTTCATTTATAGATCATTCCAGTTATAGATCATTCCATTTATAGATCTTTCCATTTTTCAAACAGATTTTAGATTTTATGCAAATGAGGTGTAAAGTCATTTTCAAATCTGACAATAAATTTGCCAAATACGTCAATTTATTTGCGGGGTAACTACTGGGTATGATGAAGAAATTTTTTCATTTCGCCTTTCAAGTTGATGAAACTGAGTGATTCCTTGGCTGATTTTAATGGCATATCAACCCGTCTGAGTTATTTTGTGCCTAAAGTGTAAGAATTTGTACGCTTATATTTACATTTTTGTGTAGCTGTGTTAAAGAGTTTTTTTTTCAAGTTATATGATATCAAGTAATCCTATTTACCAACCCCTCCACTCGGGCAGGATATGACACAAGGTCAATTTTTAAGCAGAGTTTAACAGGTTTGAATTCAGAGTTTTCCTTCTCCTAGACTAGTTGCCTCACCAAGGCTGAAGAAACCAGTCTGTCCTACTCATAGCTGGAGGGAGAATAATTGGATTCATACCTTTCCCAAGGATATTAGTGCTATGTGAAATGCAATCAGTCTCGTCCAGGATTTGAACTCGTGTCGCCGTGTCCATTTCCTACGACGATAACCATTACATCACGGGCATATGATATCAAGTAATAATTTTCAGATAGATAGGACCCAAACAGGTACTACCAATCCAAGTCAGAGTAGACTTGGAAGTAATTGGAAATTAAGAAGCACTCCACACTCTCTATATCTCTTGAAATGAAGCATCACCACAGAATGTAGTTTAGCGCACAATACTCGGGGTACCTATTTTGTGGGTCTGAGTCCTCTACGGGGGAATACAGTATGCATATCTTAAGCCTCACCGACAGGGTATCTTCACAAAACTGTGTTTAAATAAACATGACGAAATATGTCTATTGCCGTTATCTGATTAAAACGTGTTTAGCTGCCAATATGACAATGTGGGTGAGGGTAATGATAGGTCAGGTCGCTGCAGTTCAAATTGCTATAAAGGTCAAGTTGCTCAGGGGAACTATGTTTATCATTTCTGGTCTTCAATGCAGGCTTCTTGTCGGTAGTTCTAGCTGCAGTAGTGTGCAAATAGATTAAGTGTCCCGCGCAATTACGGGTACGTTTACATTCTATATCATGTACAATTGGACAGAAAGTTTCCAAAAGTCACCCTATGTTTATTCTTTTAAGTTATATGTCGTCTTGGTTGATTCATCGAAAAAACATTTTGCTATGGAGGTGCCCGTGGTGTAATGGTTATCGTCGTAGGAAATGGACACGGCGACACGAGTTCAAATCCTGGACCAGGCTAATTGCATTTCACATAGCACTAATACCCCTGGGAAAGGTATGAATCCAGTTATTCTCCCTCCAGCTATGGGTAAATAGTAGGACAGACTAGGTTCTGCAGCCTTGGTGAGGCAACTAGTCTAGGAGAAGGAAAACTCTGAATTCAAACCTGTTAAACTCCGCTTAAAAATTGAACTTGTGTCGTATCCTGTCCGAGCGGAGGGGTTGGGTAAATATGGATAAAACAATTTGCTATAAAACTTAGTAATCCAAATCAGGCCATATAACCTAATTTCTAACTTCTTCAAGTGCAAATACGCCACAATGTTCATTTACATTGTTCTAGTAGAATTAAATTCAGATTTCTTAAATGATGCATGAATAATAAATTATAATTCAATGTTTCATCAAAGAAATTTTGTTGGAATTATTCTATTGTAATTGGAACATCTTCTTGGAAGGGACTTTTATGGTTGTCACCGCCGGAAGGAAATTACAGGATTTTTTGGAACTGACACCGCCTGCTGAGAGAATAGTGTTTTTTTCGTTCAAGCCACGAGGCAGCCAAGACGTCAATTTTTGTAGTCCTGTGAATTTTCGCAGGATGTGCTGGTTTTTAAACAATGATGTTCACTTCAGTTAAGGGAAAATAGGGAATAAATCCCTCAGAGAATTTTGCTACTGTGCTGGACCTCTCCAAGCGAAATATGGTGTTACCTATATCTGTGAACTTGTGTTGTCACGGATTTGACCATGAGGTGTACCGGAACTACCCTGCTGAGCAGTACTCTTCCTAGCAAAAATATGCTTTTGCCTATATCTGTGAATTTGTGCTGTCTCGACTCAGACCATGAGGTGTACAACTGAATTTGCTGTCCTATAAAAGTGCTGAAAGAATTGCTGATTTACCCCACTCTTGTGTCTGCATTATTTGCTGTATTCTTGACAAAAAAGTGAACAGGTTTTCCCAAGAGATATTTTTCGCCTAGGAGACTCTTCCAAATCTTTTCTCCATTCATACAACACCCCCTTTTTTGAGTAATTAATACCTGCTTCTTAGTTCGTTGAAGAAATATCAGTTCCTTGTAATTCAGTAGTGACCCAGTGTTTTTTCAAAACAATTTGTATCATTGTTACTTGATTCAGTTTTCTTGACTGGCCACTAAAATAGCAATTAATTTTAGAACCTAACGTTTTTCTTCAAAACTTTGTAACTCCTTTAGTTTATTTTTATTTACTTGGTAATAGATAGTTCTTTGTTGTACGCACGAGGCACATTTGTCTTTTTATTTTTTCCTTTTTTTAAGTGCTGTTTTATTTTCCGTGAAAGGATTCGTTTGTTTGTTTTTTTTTTTTTTTTGTTCTTTTTTTTAATAAAAATTAGTACTTCTACTTCTACTTTCTCTGTCGGTGTGAACAGGAACATACACGCTTATGCGTTCTTCTGGCTGTCGAGGCATGCCTGAAAAGATTTGACTTTGGCGAGCGCTTCTTTTATATGTTGCTTTAGTGACGCCCCCTAGCGGCCATTAGAACTATTATTTGGCAGGCAAGGGATGTAATTCATACACATTCCACGTTTAACGTTCATATCTCTGCAAGCAGGTTTAGCATTTTTGAGACCAAAGATAATGTCACAAAATTACCAAAATATCTGTATATATAACAACTGAAACTTTTTTGTATTCTTCATTGAATTTAAACCAATATTGTGATCTAAATGTGTTGCTAATATAAAATTCATAGTTTAACATTGAACTAAATCCTAATTTAATGGAGTAAATCATGAAGTGTGTCCATAAAATAACAACGACAAAACCGATTGATATACACAACAATACAAAAAAAATCTAACAATACAATAAATATTATATTTTACCTTTTAGATGGGTATAAGTCACGTGGATGAGAATGGTTAATTTCGTTATGCCTTATGTGTCTATGTGTGTGCCCGGAGCTAGTTACCCTGGAGGAAGCTGAACAAAAAGAGGCAGAGACATCTGACCTTTTGTCTATTATATCTCCATACTGTTGCTGCTATCATATGTGTGTAACTGCACTATTTAACAAAGGTTAAAGCTAAATTGTATTGATAATGATATGATATATAATAATATGATATGATTTGATATATAATAAAAATAACATTAATAATATACGGGAGTCATATACTCTAGATGAGTACATAAAATAAGTTTTGGAGTAAACGTTAATTAAAAAAACGAATATACTTTTTATATACAATATATATTTCAATAACATAAACAATATACTAGAACCATAGTTAATCTCTCGATGTGTAGATGAAATAAGTTCAGTAAAAAAGATTACAGTTCAGTAAAAAGACAAAATTACTTTTGATACATTATATATATATATATATATATATATACTTTCTTTAAGAAAAACAACGAAACCGGTCACATAGGATTATGAATTTATTTCCATCCTGTTACGCATTTTTGAAATTTCCTAAAACACGAAAAAAAAATTAACAGGTCTTCTTCAGATCTTTTTGATAAAAAAAACTAGAATAGACACAGAAGAGTTGGAGGGGATAGAAGAGGGGTGAAGAGTTATCTCCTCATTAAGCCCACTTCCGTTTTAAATTTTAATTTCGATTAGAAATGTAGTAAATTTATTTTTAAAAATTTTCTTTAATTTTTTATTTTTTACTTACATTTTGACCTAAATTACAGATTTTATATTGAATTAGATTTAAACTTTAATTAATAACCTCACATAATGATACAGTAATAGATATATTAAACTAAAACAAATATTGGGATGAAATCCAAGAGGTTGGAGTATCCAATGTGAGTACTCAATACTAACGGCTATTGATGTATAATTAACTCGGGATTAACGGTACAACAACACTCAACGCGTAGAGCTAAAAATAAAATCTTTTACATAAATACGAAAGAAAATATTCACTTTCTTGGTATCATTATAATTCTATTTATGGCTTCCATCAATTCTTATAAGTTCAAAGTTCAACTTATAGATTTTATAAAAAAACATCTTCGGATGAAATATTCAAAATTATAATTAGATGTTATCATATTACTTTCAACGACAATGGAATTTGAAAAATTCTTTATTTTAATTTTTTAAGAATCAAAATGATCTATTTTATTCATTTTATTTATTTGTTAAACAAGAAAAAACTTAAAAGTTGGATATATTATTTCTATTATTTTTCATATATATATATATATATATATATATATATATATATATATATATATATATATTTCTTTAAAAAATTAAAAAATACAAATCTTATAACTAATTTTATACCACAGAGCATTAAAAGGTTAAAAAAACAAAAAAAAAACCAATCCCAGAATGAATAATTCTAAGTAAGCGACATTTTAAAAATCTATAGATAAAGTTTTACTTAAATTAAGATTATTATGTTATATAAAGAAAAAAAAGTGTAAATTATGTTTTGAAGAGAAAATATGTATATTAAAATATTTTAATAAAAATTTACTTAACTCTAGAAAAGAAATGTAGACATAGAACGATGGTCTAAATATAATTTAACTTTCTGTATTTCAGGAATTATATATTTAATTACCTTGATTAAGTGATTATATATCCGTCATTCTATATACTAATATCATCATCATCGTGTCGTGCCGCTAGCACGGATATCCCTAACCTTCTCTCGCCACTTTTCCCTATCGTTCATCACCAATGACAGGTCTTCAGGGCTGCATCCCGTATCTTCACATAGCTGCTGTATGTATGTTCTAGCGGGTCGTCCGGCTTTTGTTCGGCCATATGTGGGGGTCCATAGGAGTACATCACTTATGAGCACGTCTCTGCTTCTCCAGCAGTGTCCCGCGTGTCTGGTTCGTCTAACTTGGATAGTTTTCATGATGGGAGGCAGGTGGCCGTATAGTTGGTGCTTTGTGGGGTATTGTCGCCAGGACTTATTCAATATTGCTCGAAGCATTCTTGTGTAGTTGCCGTCTAGCTTCTTCTCGAGCCGTTTTGTTGGCGTCTAAGTGGTGCATCCATACAGCAGTATCGAAACGACCGCTGCCTGGAAGAAACTGCGTTTCATTTTAACGGTCAAATTTGATTTCCATATGATCGATAGCTTATCGATAACTGTCCATGCCTTCGTTAGCCGCGTGTCGATGTCTTTTTCGGTTGATGAAACACTGCTTCCTAGGTAGGTGAATTTGTCTACCAGTTTCAGAGAGGTTCCCTCTAGTGTAGAAATGTCGCTTGATTAAATGTCGCCTGCTCATATATTCAGTTTTGTGTGCATTGACATGGAGGCCAATGCCTGTGGCGGCTCGTTCCAAACTATGCTGTAGTGTTTCGGCTTGGTTGGGCGTATTTGCCAGTATTGCTATGTCATTGGCGTTGTCGGTGTCGGTAATTGTTTTTGCGGGGTACCTTCTGCTTCTTTTCTTTGTCAGCTCGAAGCCGTTTTCTCTGATTTTATCGATCGATGTTCTAAGCAGATGGTAAAGAGTTATGGGGCTAGCGTGTCCTCTTGTAGTACTCCTGCTACAATGTCGAAGTATTCTGTGTCTCCATCCGGAGAACGTACTTTCACTTTGGTGTTTCTATAGAGAATCGTTATTGCTGCTACGGTTTCTTTTGGTAGGCCGTGAAAGAATAAAACTGTGGAAACAACATTTCGAAAATCTACTCGGAAACCCACCGAAAGTTACTCATGAACCAATCACCAAAATTATTAGTAAACTATATTAATATAATTACCCATAATTCTTTACAAATAGAAAACTGAACCAATCAATTTTATAATTCTCTAATATGCAATACAATTAAAATTAATAGATAAAATATATAAACAATTTTTCATTATAAAATATAGAAAAATAATAAAAAAAGAAAAATTAATAATAGGACCTTTAACGTGTCGAAACAATCCCAATAATACACCGAATTTTTTTGTGGGGGTGGTGGGTACCCTGTGTTCCTATAAATAATCACAATCTTAAAAATCGAACATTAAATTAAAAAATTTTTTTTATATTATTAGTTATCTTAACATAATATCTTTTACTGATTAATTTTTGACTAATTCAATGGCTTAATGTTAAATATCTGAATTACATATTAATTATGGGTTTATTACGATTGGCTTATTTTCGATGACAATATTTCCTTATTATATATAACTTAAATTTTTATAATATTTTGAATAACAAAAATTTTGTTTTGCAATCTAATTTATTTTTCTTATATAATAATCTCAATTTAAGTTAAACTTTATAGATTTTTAAAATGTCACTTACTTAGAATTATTTATTCTGGGATTGGTTTTTAAACTTTTAATGCTCTGTAGTATGTAAATTAGGCATACAGTTTGTTTTTTTTAGAAATATATATAGATATATATCTCATTTTTGTTAATTTTATTCTTATTTTAAAAATAAAATAGATCATTTCAATAAAACAAAAAAAATTTTTTTTTCAAATTCCATTCTCGCCGGAAGTAATATGATAAGATCTAATCATAATTTTGAATATTTCATCCGAAGATGGTTTTTATAAATTTTATAAGTTGAACTTTGAACTTAGAAGAATTCATAGAAGCCTGAAATAAATTTATAATGATACCAAGAAAGTGATTTTTTCTTTTGAATATATGTAAAAGATATATATATATATATATATATATATATATACACACACGGATAAATGTACTAACAAGGAAACGAGGACATAAACATGGGCGACAACAATTGCGCTTAGTTAGGTTTGGTTGTGTTTTACGGCATATCAACCCTTATAGGTTATTTAGTGCCAAATGCCTTTTATATATGATTTGTAAATGTAGAAAATGGTTTTTAAACGAGTCGGAACTCATTTGTTTGTACAGTTTTCAAGTATTGTTGTTTAACAATAATATTGCAAGTTGAATTACCATGACCAGAAAATCCGACGAACACCTACGCACGACATCCAGGAACACTGGACAGCTGTTTCGACCTTATTAGGTCTCATCAGCCGTATATACATTGATCTCCCCCACTTATAACCGATGTGGACCGAGGGCTCAATGATACAGTTCTAGCTCTGGATTCTATGCTCGCTGGTTCGATCTCCAGTGCGGGAGATCATGGTATACACTGCTGATGAAACCTAATAAGGTCAAAACAGCTGTCCAGTGGTTCTGTATGTCACGCGCAAGTGTTTGCTGGATTTTCTGGTCATGGTAATTCAATTTACAATATAATTCCTCTACTTAGAAAAAAGAAAATGTACATTTAACAATAATAGTTATATTTGTACATAGTTAAATTGTTTCAAGTATTGCTATCAAACAATAATATTTCTATTTGCACACAAATGGTTCCAAGTATTGCGATGTAATACTAATCATTCAATTTAGCAATCATTTATTTGCATACATTTAAATGGTCTCAAGTATAGAAAATCATTTAATATTTTTATTTGACTATCAGTTTCTACCTCTCCGAGTCAGTGTAGACTTGGGGGTAATGGCAATGAATGGATATTCCCTATTCCTTAAAACGCTAGGACGAAAGCCTCACCATCAGATGCCCCCCGGAGATTCGTTGGAGAGGAGGTTCTTACTCCTTTGCAGTGCGTCAGTCGGCGTATTCTACAGCTCCAACCAACGGGGTTGAATTACGCTTAAAGTTTTTTTTATTGTTATCTTTATTGTCAGTAGGTCTGAACGTAACCCTTGTGCTATAATTGATCGGTTGGTTGGTTAGTCAGTTGATTGGGTTTTTATGGCATATCAACCTTTGTCAAATCCATTTTATAATCAGTTCTATTTCAAATAATTCAGTTTAGCATAAGTACACAGTTTGATTGTCAAGAACATTTCTATTTCAAGCTATTCAGTTTAGTCGACAGTTCTAATTCAAACAATTCCTTTTAGCATAAGTATGCTGTTTAGTTCTATTTAATCCATAGATAGGGCTCCATCAGGTGCCACCATTCCGGGAGTAATGGCAATACAGGGGAGCTCCGCATTCCCCAAAGCTGTAGCATTACTGGTACCTCACCCTCAGATTTGTTTAGTGTCATATCTAGGACACTCGTTGGGGGGTGCAGTCGGTGTATTCTACAGTCCCAGTTCACTGGGCAACAACTGATCGGAAAGTTAATTATTGTAAATTCGACACAAGACTCTATTCAGATGTTAGCTTTTACATACACATACACACACACACACACACTCTTTCTCTCTCTCTCTCTCTCTCTCTCTCTCTCTCTCTCTCTCTCTCTCTCCCTCTCTCTCTCTCTCTCTTTCTCTCTCTCTCTCTCTGTGTCTCAATAATGACGTAGGGTTACACTTAGAATTACTGATAATAAATATAACCATAAACAGAGAGAGAGAGAGAGAGAGAGAGAGAGAGAGAGTCCTACCACTTTTTTCATTGACAAACGATGGCAGCACCGGTACTTACACAATGGTAGAACAAATACATCCGGTTTTTTAAAATTCAAAAGCCAAATTACGACACCTTGCTCACACGAAGATAAAAAATTACGTCACGAAAATGATACTTTTCATTATTATTGGTCAAACAATGACTGATATATCCGTTGGCTATGTTTTCTTTATTTATTTTTCCTTTCAATCATTAGGAAGTAAACGTTTGGAGTGAACATGAACATTTTTGGTTTGGTTTCTTTGTTTTATGGCATATCAACCATCGTGAATTATTTAATGCCAAAACCATCCTTGTTGCAAAACAACGGTGATACTATTCAATTCATAGCTAAGGATGGATTTTCTGGTCATAGTAATTCAATTTATAATATAATTCCTCTACTTAGAAAAAAGAAAATGTACATTTAACAATAATAGTTATATTTGTACACAGTTAAATTGTTTCAAGTATTGTTATCAAACAATAATATTTCTTTTTGCACACAAATAGTTCCAAGTATTGCGATGTGATACTAATAATTCAATTTAGCAATCATTTATTTGCATACATTTAAATGGTCTCAAGTATAGAAAATCATTAAATATTTTTATTTGACTATCAGGTTCTACAATATCTTTATTTGACTTTCAGGTTCTATTATGTCCACTTTGGGACTACTACCCTTTCACAAGGGTAGTAGTCCTAAAGAGGACATAATAGCGCGATTGGAGTTTGAACTCATTTATTTCGAGGCCGCAGTCCAGCACATTAGCCATTACCCAACAAGGATTCCTCTGTGAATATTTTTGTTTGCTTTTTATCGATATTATCACAATTAATAAATGTTCCCTTCTAACCAGTTCGTTCGTCGAATACAACAATTTTGTTTGTGCTTCCTTAACAATCTTTGCATGTTGGCCAAGTTTTTTGAGAAAGTAGTCCCATGAGTTGTAAATTCAAATAACCCCTTAGGGTGCTGTTTGCTTGTTGGGACTGGAGGATGGGGGTTGTTTAATCGGATTTCATGAACATGAACGTTCAACCAACAATTTACGTTTACACGATATTTTCATGAGAACAGTTTGCAGTTAAGGAGCACCTGTGTCACATCGGATATTTCGATCGACGACGCCATTGCTGTAATTTTTCTTTTGTCAAGCACTGTATAAACGCAACATTATTCAGAGCTGTGCTGGTCAAAAACAAACACACTCAAAAAAAAAAAAGAGATCGCTGTGAATACACTCCAATGGTTACATTATCCACGGTTTTACTTTCTGCGGTTTTAGTTTACTAGCGATTTTGGTTAACCAGCAACCAACTCCAGAAATAAGTAATTCATAAGTTTTACTTAAAAATGTTTCCAAAGTACAAGAGCGTGTATTTACTCAACCTCTCCCACCATGGGCAAAGTGTGACACAAGGTCAATTATTAAATGGAGTACAACTGGTTTGAATTTAATTTTCTTTCTCCCATACTGTTTGCCGTACCAGTCTACCCTACCAAGTCAGATTTAATATGAAATTATTTTATAATGGGAAACAATGTATGAATCGAGACTCATGCGTAACTATCATTCAAAAAAACTTGATTCCCTCGACATTCCCCATTTTGAGACACGGCATGAACAAAGGGATGAGTTCAGATCTGCCAAGCAGAGGGGTATAGTTGGACTCATACTTTTCTCAAGAGTATTACCTCTATATGAAATACAAGCAAACTCGTCCGGGACTTGAACTTGGATCGCCGTTTTCATTTCCTGCAACAATAACCATTGCGCCACGTGTTGTATACTCATGTGCAGATGCATGCAGAATTATAACGACGACACAATAAAGACGAGCGACACAGTTCTCTAGAAAAATACACCTCTCACTTTATTTGAAAGGGTTCGAAAGGGTTACTCAAAGTTTTACTGTGAGAGGGAGTTGGAGATCGAACAGAACTGCAACATATTGACCCCCCTCTATTGGCCATAACAGCGTTTCTTTCCCTTTATCCTGGGCTGCTCAACCGGGGGCCCACTCTGCTGGGTACTGGTTTTCTCTACCGCATCATCCCCAACTCGTCTGATCTCCAACTGAAACTGCTCAATCGGGGGCCTTAGGACCCACTCTGCTGGGTGCTGGCTTTCTCTACCGCATCTTGTCTCCTGTGCACTTCCTGTGCACCGAGTTATATGATAGTTCGATATCCACCTTCTTCTTGTGGGCGTCACAAATCGCACTCATTCAACCCGTCCACGGTCAAGGTTATATTCTGATATTCCTTGACCGGATGCACCTGTTATTTAAATAGGTGCATTTCCTATTTTGACATCTCGGTCGGGTCGGAGGTCAATATACAACACACGAACACCGCCAAAATGCAAGATTAGAGACGCTGGCAATTTCGATACGCCAATGTTAAAGTTGATATTCCGCCGTGGAAAAAGAATTAAGAATTGACAGAACAGAGGAAAACTATAGACTTGGTTTACGTAGAGTGGAGAAAACTTTATTAAGGTCTGTCACAGACACAGAAATCAAGGATACTTTGTGTACTCACATGGGAGCCTTAGGACCAGTCCAACCATCTTAAAATCTCCACTGATCAACCATTTGTGCACCTTTAAATGATCCATGCTGTTGTGAGTTTCTTTCATTTGTACTGAATTCCTAATAGGGCTACTTAAAAAATATTCCCATTGTGTATAACTGCTTTGAGACTTCTGCTGGAGGAATCAATAAAAAGTCTCCGTTCCGTAGCATTATACTCTAAGCCCATTGATTTGATCAATCCAGCAATGTTGTTGTGATAAACCAATGATGACTTATCTGGAACACGAAAAACTGTCTCGATACCAGTTGAACGTTGTTCCTGGTGCCAACAGATGTTTCTCATTGAGACGTGATCCCAGCAGCTGAGCAGATTCCCTTGAAAGGTTCAGGTCTCGTGTCTGATCATTAAATTCTGCTTGTGTTAAGGGTACTGGCTGGTTGTCCTCATCTAGTTCGTACGCGTCATCCCCAGCTACGACAGTCATGTCACTGTGTTCGGAATCAAAGCTATATTCCATGTTGCCATTTGGCTCAGGAGCAGGAAGGTCTGGGCCATGAGAGATTGGTTGCATCGAGGTACTGGACATGGTGCTTGTTTTTGCGATTTATTCCTTTTAGATTCACTATGCAGAAACAGTAGTCTGCAATGTGATCTTTTCCTTCCCTCCAGACCACTGGAATGGCAAATAGCATATTCTTCCTTTACCATTCCTCCAATCCCTCAAGTTCTCCTCGCGTATTTTACAGAAAATGTGGGGAGCGAATGGTTTATCCTGATCCCTTAGTTTGACTCCAGAGTAATCGCGATATGCCTTCTTCGCAATGTCAGTGCTTTTTGCTTGACGGTTAGAAAGAACCACATTACCGCAGATAAACAGAACTTGTCAGGATTATTCTTACATTTGTGATCCATTCTTACAGGAATACAAATGACGAGCTGAAAAGAGAAAAATGAAATCAGTACTCAGCTCTTCGTTAACACTTGACACAGTACATAGAAATCGTTTTAAGCTAAGATAAGGGCCTATCCCTCTAGGCATATGAATGTTATCGAGTTGGGTGATACACTGTTATTAGATAGACATAAAACATTATATGCTAAACAAAATATCAGGTATCAATGATCAGCTGTGACAAGTAGAGTCTACAGGCTTTGGAATTAGTGCTATTATTGTATACAACTGTTGAAGTACTCAAGCACATCTTAAAAACCAGACCTGACCAAACTCAATGAATGGTATTTTTGAATTCAGCATAAAATGGCGATCATATATCACTTGATGAAACTTTGACCTTTGGAAAACATTTATAACGCATGCCAGTGTTATTAATGAAAAGCTTTTGTCATCTAGGAACTTTACAAGTTCCGCATCGGCTTCTTCGTTCCTCTAGTTATCTCTTTTGTCTCCGGTGAGGTTTACGCCTAAGATGGCGTCTTTTAGGCTGAGTGGCCGTAGATGAGCTCAGAACTTAGTTTTCCTAATTTCATATCAGACCCCTATTCGACGGAGCTCATCTCTATCGAATAGGAGTCTATTCCGGCGACTTTCCTTTTATCTTCCGGGTCTATAACCTGTTAAAGTTGACATTCTCCTGTGGAAAAATAGGAATTGACTGACTCGTACAGAGGAAAACAACACACGTTTGTTAGGTATGGAGGAGAAAACTTTATTAAGGGCTTATGGACTAGGAAAAGGGTAAACAAAAGGGAGAAAATAGTAGGAATTATCGGACTTGTATAGTACTCTTTCAACAGCCAAAGAGAAGCGATAAAGAGCTTATGAGAATTAATAGGTGAATAGAGTTTAAATTAAACAAATGATGAAACACGAAAACCAAATAGAAATATCCCATAATTTCTCTTCACTACACAATACAATATTCTAATTACTAATGCAATATTCCATACTTGTTTATTTCAATCTATTTCATCTTCGAGCGACTACCTCATCTAGGGCGAGGGAAGCTTATATTTCTGATGAATCTGCTGTCTCCCTAATGTTTCTTTATGCAACGTAGACTTTGATAGTAGCAGCCATAACTTAAAATGGTGACTAAAATATCAATAGAAAAAACATTAATATTAACAACAGCACATAATTCGTATAATTCGTAACTGAAGGCAGTTGAATTCTAATAAGTTCAATGTAATTGATACCATTCCCAGTCCAAACACTTCCGACTCCTCGTGAGTTTGACGTAATAGGACGTATATTTACTTCTCTCGTGGATAATAAACGTTTTTTTTTTGTTTTATTTTGTTTTATTTTGTTTTGTGTTCTTTTGTTACTTTTTGTTTTATGTATTCAAACCATGACTTATTGAAAAGAAGGGTGATATAAAATAAGAACAGAAGAGGAAAAATTGAATTATTCACAAGTGCTGCAACGAATAACAGAAACTTCTTTGTCGGCTTTCACAGGAGATTTGTCATCAATATTGAACGAATTTATCTATTTGTTAATTAGTGACCCACATTTTCTAATTATCTGTTTCTGCCAAGAAATATTTTCAATCTCTTTCTGAGTAATGTTAACCCTTGCAGGATCTTGTGTTTAATCCTCTTCTACTCATTTAGTTGAATATTTCCCA
Source organism: Sepioteuthis lessoniana (assembly GCA_963585895.1). Lineage (NCBI taxonomy): Eukaryota > Metazoa > Mollusca > Cephalopoda > Myopsida > Loliginidae > Sepioteuthis > Sepioteuthis lessoniana. Next base: position 33,680,005 of record OY757911.1, on the reverse strand, counting down.
CCACAAATTACTGAGTGATTCATTTTAATGGCATGTCAACTCCTCTAGTGTTATTTCATGTTCAGAGGTTAGGGAATCGCATTCATCGAATGTTCTTATGTACATTTTTTGTATGGCTGTTTCTATTAGAGCTTTTTTTTGCATATGGTCCAGTCGAATTTGAATGATTTTTAAATAGATCGATTTGACCCTACTAGGTACTACCACTTCAGGTCTGAGTGGACCTGGGGGTAATCTCTCAGAACTTCAGAATTAGAGATTTAGTTTAGTGTCATACGCAGGACACCATTTTTGTGGGGGGGTCTAACCCCCTTTTCAACGGTTACAGTCTAACCTCCACTGACTGAGCAACTACAAATTACTAATTATGACAAACTTATTCTAAGTTTATCAAACGATTGGGTTTCAACTATCGTCATTAAATAACAATAATAATATCACCAAAACAAAATTATATAACTCAGAGCTTTTTATACCAGAAGAAAATTTAGAAAATTGTACGTAACGAATTTGTAAGAAAATGTAGGTTAATATTGTAGCAGTCTTGAGTTGAATAAAAAGTTAATGCCAAATGAATTATAATTGAAACAAACTTTAAAACAAATAACAGGATGTTGTGTTGAATAGACGTTATTTCTCATGCATTAATTTGGCAATAAGCAATAATTCACAAAATATACTTTTATCTAACAATTAATTTTTGTACGTGTACAGTGAACGTAATTGTTTTTAGTATTCTTTTTTAATTGCTCACTTGTGTGTTAGTCTTGATTTCCTTGGTGGATAAAATTTGGTTATCGTCAAGAAATTCCGCAATTATATTTTGTTTCGGCGGCTGGGGTATTTAAAATCTATTCTCTTTGGCTACTAGACGTCTACTGTCTAAGACTGGGATTAACCGGAATTTAGATCTACTAGATTTTCGAAGCAAGTTATATTCGAAAATTATGATACATGTCGGTCTTTTTCTATTTTTAGATTTGATGCTGCACTTGGGTTAGAGACCGTTACAGCTATAATTAAATATGTTAATTTCCTGAAAATCACCTGAATACGACAGGAAAATGGTACGACCAAAATATTAACAACAGCAAATCTAATAGTATCAGTCAAAAACAATTTGATATCTAATAAGAAATTAAAATTGAAATCTCGTTGCAAGCGATATTTTGGCGTTGTCGGTTGATAATAAACAGTTGTCTCCCTTAAAAAATGACTATATCCATTGGAAGGTTCGTAGGGTGTTAAATGGTAGCCTCGGAAATCCATTCTCGATTTCTATTTGCCTCTGTTCTTTGAAAAGTGGAGAGGTTGCTTCTTACCCTGCCATAAAACGGTGGAGCCACAAAATGATATTAACAACACATATCTGTGTCAATACCCCCTCAGCCCACCGATAAGTCAACTTCTTCGAACCATTTCGATCTTCTTGGCCGGTAATCAACTAGTGGTTCCGATTAGGGTATCGCACATTTCTTCATAGCTACAAGAAATACAATCAAGGGAGTGGGAGAAAACACGAACAAACGAACAATATGGTTGGGTTAACTCAAAGTGCATGAAGAGGAGTTATGTAACATTGCATTCCCAATGTGCATCTGTAGACTAACGCTAGCGTGGATTTCTAGCGAAATTTCTACAAGGCTACTAGGAATGCCAACCCATCTTGACCGGTCTTCCCTCACTGCTCTGGACCCTATCTCATCCGACTGGTCTCTCAGATGTCCGGTGTTGACTGCCCACTCGCGTTACCATTCGCCAACTGCCCTCTCTGAGTTCCTTTGTCCAACTCCTACTCGTGTTCCCTTACCCACGACCGGTCACGTCGAGATCGCGAGCTCAGGCCTTTGTTTGGTTTCGCGCCAAAACAGACAAAGGGATCGTCTGCTTGACGGATCACCTACATAGTGTCACATATCAAGTTGGTGTGTATATTATATATATAAAAGTTTACATGTTCTTGCATGTATAAATGCGTTTATCTTGTCTTTCTTTCCGTTGTATTCAGTATTAGAATATCACGGATACAATAATACTGATGTTGGTCTTTGTCTCGACTAAATATCTTCTCTAGCAACACCCTTTTAAATAGCGTGATTTTCCAGTGAGAAAAATATATTTTGGCATTATTATCTTGAAAAAGAAAATATTTTGCCTCGAAATATTTACAACTTTTAGAAGAACTTTTCGCAGTAATCTACAGAATCAAATTTTGATATTAAAGCAAAAAAGAAAGATTAAGTTTTCCTGTTTTTTTATTTTTTTTTTTTTTTTTACGGACTCACTTTGTAAACTGTTGCCTCGGTGACAATGTAAACTTATAGCCTGGTCTCTCACACCACTAATACATTGGATAACAATTGTCAACCAATAAACCAATTGTATCACGTCGGCTACAATATGTCATTCACCAGCTAAGTTTCCTTTTAATCGCTGTGTTTAACACCCCCCGGCCACAAAGAATATCAATTTCCCTATAGGAACAGTGTTTTTTTTTCTCTCCTTTTTAGCTTGTTTGCCTCAGTTCGAAATTTGATTCTGGAAACAGACACCGAGACGAGTCGAATACTAGCTCACCTGAGGATCGACAACGTGAAACTCTAATTCGTGAGTTTTATGCTGATTTTTAATTATACAATTTTATAATTGAAAAATATTATATATATCATATTTACCCAACCCCTCCGCTCGGGCAGGATAAGACACAAGGTCAATTTTTAAGCGGAGTTTAACAGGTTTGAATTCAGAGTTTTCCTTCTCCTAGACTAGTTGCCTCACCAAGGCTAGAGAACCTAGTCTTCCCTACTATTTACCCATAGCTAGAGGGAGAATAATTGGATTCATACCTTTCCCAAGGGTATTAGTGCTATGTGAAATGCAATCAGTCTCGTCCAGGATTTGAACTCGTGTCGCCGTGTTCATTTCCTACGTCGATAACCATTACACCACGGGCACCTCCTAATAAAATATTATATATATGTATATGTATATATTTCACTTCGTCCTAATGTCTTTGAGAAAGACACGCATCCATATGTTCTCCAACCAACTCTAAGTAAATAGTAGGGCAGACTGATTTCTCTAGCCTTGGTAAAGTAACCTGTGTTGTAGAACGAAAATTCTGAATTCAAAAATAGCATTATTCCGCTTGAAAATTGACTTTGTTTCCAATCCTATCCGTAGTGGAAGGGTTGGATAAATACTTTCATATATACTATTGTATAAGTGAAGATTGTGTAAGCAGATTGTGTTGCGTCAATTCTAGTATTTGCCTACCTCGAAATCAGTATTCAGAATCCTTATTTTACCTAGAGGCACGCATTGACGAGTAACGGCAGAAAGATTTCAAGCAAGTAATTCCCATCCTTATTATACCACTAATATGCCTTGTGCCCGACTAGGTTCAACTTAATAGATAATTCTTTCAGCTATCAAAAAGTTTTTAAAACTTTGTCTACAAGAAGACGGTAAAAAATGTTGAAAGTTAATTTTCCTTTAAATAAATACCATAAATTTGCTTTCATCTGTATATTGTCCGATATTTGCAGAAGACAACTGATTTAAATTACAATAACATGTAGAGAAAAGGGAAATTTTTTTAAAATTAAAGATTTAAATAAGTCTCGTTCTCTAAAAGATCTTGAGGCTAAAATAATAAATGTGACCTTTTTTAGAACTCGACTCCAGCTGTGTTCTGAGAACTTCAAATATATATTAACATTTCGAGAAGACGACAGATATGTTGAATTTTAAATAAATTTACATATTTGTTAACAGGAAAGACTGTTGATTAGTGCCAGATTATGCTATATTTGATAACTCATCGCCTATAGGATAGAGTATTTTGTTATATTTTTTATAACATCTTTTCTTCATCTGATACTTTTGAGACATGTATAAAGTATTAATTTACCTAACAAAGTGAAGTGGGAACTACAGTACCAGCAGTTGAAGGCTGATCTTGTACGTTTGACGTCGTTGGGTACTATAACTCACGCAAACATTAAAAAAGTGAAAAAGTAACAAATCGAACCGCTTGTATAGAAATGACGTTTTATATTGTTAACTCTACAGATAAATACGAGAACAACTCACGACGAATTAACAACATATTTTATTTGCCTGAGCAAACTTAATAGAATACAAAAAAGAAAAGTTGTACATAGAGAGTGTATGTTAAGAAATGTCCTGAGGTGGTTGAAAAGTCCTTGGCGTAAATTGTAAAAGTCTTGAGCGTATTTACGTTTGCGAGGAAATAGAAGTTTTGTATGAAGACTTACTTGTTTAAGAAATGTATTGTTCTATGTGGTCGTGTTTGATGCAACATGAGGTTGTTGGGGAGCAAAAAGACTTTGTGTTCTCGAGGACCAGATTCTGGTCTATTCAAAGCATTATTATTAAACGGGATAAGAGGAAAACCTTCACATGTTGCTTGGCCAAGCGCACACGGGTGTACAAATTCGCTGCCGGGGTCGAATAGCTTCTGAGTTCACGCACTTGTATTCATAAATTCACTTACCTAGGAAGCAGCGTCGAATCAACCGAAAAGGACACCAAAACGAGGTTAGCGAAAGCATGGACAGCTATCAATAGGCTATCGATTATATGGAAATCAGACCTAACCGATAAAATGAAACGCAGTTTCTTCCAGGCAGCGGTCACATCGATACTGCTATATGGCTGCACTACATGGACGCTAACAAAACGGCTGGAGAAGAAGCTAGACGGCAATTACACAATCTTGCAATCTTAAACAAGTCCTGGCGGCAACACCCCACAAGACACCAACTGTACGGCTACATGCCTCCTATCACAAAAACTATTCAAGTTAGGCGAACCAGACATGCAGGACACTGCTGGAGAAGCAGGGACGAACTCATAAGAGATGTACTCTTATGGACCCCCACACATGGCCGTGCAAAAGCAGGACGACCAGCACGAACATACATTCAGCAGCTATGTGAGGATACGGGATGTTGTCCTGAAGACCTACCTAGGGCGATGAACGATAGGGAGGAGTGGCGAGAGAGGGTCAGGGATATCCGTGCTACCAGCGCGATAGGATGATGATGATGATTTCTTTTCCGAGTAATTAAAACAAATATGATTCAATAACTCAAGAACTTATGTAGAATATGTTTGGTGAATTTCTAAGATATCTCTTGTTAAATTTAGCAGGCCATATTCATTTAATACCACAAGGTAAAGACAATGGAATATCCAATTGGGACTTGAACCGACTACACTGGCAGATTGTCTGCAAAACGAGTTTGCTAACTACTGCTCTAAGGTAAAGCGTTTGCATTACATCACTCAATTGATAGACTAGAACAACGCGGGTTTGTTTATTGTCTTCAGTTTTGGTTTAGTGAAGCAACAAAATCGGTGGGGCTTAGAATACTCCAACTGTATCACCTGCAGAAAGACCCCTTACACACAAAAGGGGTGTTCTTGGTATGGCATTAGAATGCATCCGGTGGTGAGGCTCCAGTTCTTGAAACCTAACGAGTATGATATCACCTGTTCTATACCATTACTCCCAAGTCAATTCTGACCTATTAAAGTCCAATCAATGTATGTTTCAAATAGAACAGTTGAAAAATTATTAGTATTGGATAGGAATATTTGATACCATATAACTGTGTACAAATCATCTGTATTAAGAATATTTACTTGAAGCAATAATTGTTTACTTGGGATTATTATTATTATTAGTTTTTTGAAACCATCTAATAGTATACATAAATTTGATTTTTAGGAAATCGGAATAGTTATATAACAGGAGGGCAAAAGAATGTTACCTCCTGTTATATCGGAAGGGAGAAAATAAAACGAAGTCGGCGAGAGTATTGATAGTTTTTGTTGTGGTCTTCAGATAAGACCGGTGGAAGAACAACACAAACAACGAGTGATAGGTGAACGTGTTGTATTTTGGCCTTCGACCCGGCCAAAAATGCCATTCCAACGTGATGCACCGGAAGGAAGTGACACATTCTAATGGCAGTTATGAGAGGAAATCGCGTGGGCGGAAATTGGCTGATGAAATGGGACGCGGTAAAAAATCCCATGATACTCTCATAGACTGACACACCGGAAGAGAGTAACCTGTGAACTGCATGACAGTTATTTCCGCTTGACGACGATCCAACATGCGATTCCAAAGATCGAGTAGGCGACTGAGTGGGCGTTGAACCATTATATAACTCAGTCAAGACAGAAGTCAAGGCAGTTGCAGTTAGAGATCGGACGGAGTTATAGACGAGATGTGGTAAGGAAAGCCAAATCAGGCCGAAGGGGCCTTGGGGCTCTGATGAGTTGGGGTCCAGGGAAGTTACTGATAAGATGCAGTAAAGAAAGCCATCACCCAGCAGAGTGGGCCTCTGGGCCTCCGGTTGAGCATCTGGAGAACGAGAAAGACACAACGTTACAAATAAAGAGAGAGGTACATATATTCATAAAGAAGGCTTCGCTCGTCTTTCTTCGTCGTTGTGTTGTTATGATTATGACAATATAACAAACGTTATTGTATTAGCAGAAAAAGAAAGTCATATAAAGGAAGTACTAGCCGTTCTCGGCTTGTCAAATTTCGCGTACAGATTTATCCTACGCGTACGAATGTGGCACAAGGCCATTTTAATGTGGGTCCTGTCGCAGGGCCGAAACCCAACACGACAGGCAGTTCCAAAAATGCCTCGGACCCCGTCGGCATTTCTCTTTTCGGGGTGCCTCAGAAACGAGTTGTCTTCTCCGAGCGAGCTAAGCTCGGCGAATATGTTTAGGTTGGACGAGTCCATGTTTGGGGTATGGTAGGATAGGTTCCCATAACAGTTTTCAATTTAGAAGTTTTAATAACAGATTGAGACAAAAGAGACCTGGTGCTGTAAGTCGCAGGAAGAAGAAAACAGTTGTAATAGTTGAGGAGGAATAAAGTAGTTGAATATCAGAGCATGAATAGAGTCGCGGTAGTCAAGCTAAAGTTGGGTTGCTGAAAACAGAACAAGAATAGAATTGCTGTTGTCAGAGGCAGAATTTAACATCTAATTTAAATCATCTGGGAGTCGTTGGTCTAGGAGGGTTGAATAAATAATGAAGGATTGATCTCCTAGGCACAACAGTCCATAAATTTAATGTGCTCTCCTCATGGTGAATTGTTCTGCTGCTGTAGAGAAAAAGAGGACAGGTCCATCCTGCTCGAAAGATGGCTGAGGAGCGGAAGTTTCACCGCCTTTTATGTTGCCCGGGAAAATCCTCCGGGCAGAATGGGAATAGTCATCCTCATTGGGTGAAAATATGCGACGAGACCACAACGGTCAAATTAATTTATGCGCCAAACAAAAATTCGGAATTCTTTCTGCTACAGTTATTTTAAATCATACGTGTATAAATCACAATCTATCGATGTATCTATCTGCACATATATATAGAATTTAAAGTAACTATTTGTAATTATTATTCCCATAATTATTAGTATGAGATAGAAATGCTTAATATCATATAACTATACAAACAAATGATTACAGAAAAAAAGCTAAATTTTTATTATTCAGCCTTTCGTCATGATATATTTTAATTTTACCCACAAAGGACTTCAGGAGTAAACAAAGGAACAATTCCTGAGCTAGAGTATCTAAAGAAACAAGAAGGAGTTTTCGACCTCGTTTCAGAAACTTCTAAGACAACACAAGTACCAAACTGTATCGGCCCGAGCCACTCCTTTCGACGAAATCGGTAGCCTGGAGAAGGATTTCACGAGCAATTTCCATACAACCATGTTTAGGTCAGTGTCATGAAAAGCCATATAAGCAACTTCCATACAGCCTTGCCCAGTTCAGTGTTGCGTGGAGCTGGATGAGCAAATTCCAAACTACCTTGTTCAAGCCGGTACCATAAAGAGCAGCTTAAGCAACTTTGATGCTGCTTTGCCCAGTTCTTTTGAAGAGTTGCATGAGGAACTTTCATGCAACCTTAGCCAGACATGTACTGAGGGGTTTTTCATTGGCAATACCCATACAAACTTGCCCCGGCCTGTGTCGTAAAGAGCCGTATGGGCACCTTTCATACAACCTTGTATAGCAACTTCTGTACAACCTTGCCTATTACCTGCACTGTGAAATGTTTCATGGGCAACGCCCATACAACCTTAGCCAGGCTTGTGCGATGAAGAGCTGCATGGGCAACTTTCTTACACCTTTCCACAGGCATGTGCCAAGAAGTGGGGAAAAATTTCTAGACACTTACCTAACATCTCGTTCGACTTAGGGATAGTACATTTTTTTTTGTTTTTTGTGTTGTTTTTTTTCTTCGATTAAAACTGACTACTCCGGCAACGTCTTTTGGAGACTCGTTTTGCGATTTTATTTCTTTTAAAATACAATGATTAAAAAAGTGGGCACAAGGCCTGAAATTTTTTGAGGGGAAGGGAAGGGAAGGGACGAAAACTGCATTTCTTCCTTTGATTTGTCTAGGGGAGCCCTTGCTAGTTCCAATCATCTTCCTTTGCACTTTACAATAATTTCATTCTTTCATCACCTAACATACAAGCAGCCACCACAATACCTCATTCGCTCTATGGACCTACTTAAAAACCCGATGAGGTGAAATGATATATATACAATTGAACGGAAAGGTATGATGGGAGAAAAAAGCCCCAGAGAACATAAAATAAGCCCCATTTGGTTTCCCTCCCATCCCCCCTCTATGACATGGAGAACCGATATTTTTCCGATCCCAAGGATGGACCGAAAACAAGCCAGGCTTTCCCTACGGGGGTGGGGCCTATGCTAATCGGGATGAAAGAAAAAGAGGAAGGGGGACGGGCAGGAAATGGGACATAATGGAATATTGTAGTGTATGTTCAAGATCCTTAAAAAAAGACGGGCTGGCAAGTGATTGCGATAGTAGGTATATAAGTTTAACCAGTATCTACATGATAACTTTGAATATGTTTAGGTTTGACGAAATTTAGACAAATGATTCACGAGAAAATCATTTGTTGATGAAGTTTTTTCCCCCTTTTCTTAGAAGCTGCCTCGCTTAAATTGCAAGAAAAATTGACGTTGCAAAATCATGAAAAATTGGAAGTGGTGCCATCATGTTTAAATTCTTTTCTTTTTTTTTTCTTTCTTTTTATAAACCATTTTTCGTTTGAATAATTGCTGCCACGTCACGTAAGAGTCTTGGTTGTCTGCATTGACGTCATTTCCTGTCGAAATTATTTCGTTGCCTTTTATTTTATGCTTGACGCCATTTCTGATGCCAAATGTCACTAACAGACAATATTTATGCAAAGAAGTCTGGCATTGGCAACAATTTGTCCGCTGGCTTTTCGAGAAACATGAAGAAAATATTGATTCTTCAAGACACGATGCAATTCGTTATTTCTCGCCAGCTTTGTGGTTGAGTTAGTTGTGTCCATGATTTCTGTGGTCGGTGTTCGATCCCAAGATATTCTATCATTGATTATTTGAATTTGTGATATTCTAAGTAAGGCTTAGTAAAGATAAATAGATTTAATAGCCTGACTTGTGGCTGAGATAGTTGTGCACTTCCGACTAGCATGAGTGGTCAATGTTTGATTCGAGGCAAAAGCCAGGATTTCGAATGCTAATTATAAAAGCAGATAGATTGCCCTCTCATGAAAGACTGACGTAACCAGAGTGGACCTAGGAATAATGGAAATGAAGAGGTACTCCATATTTCTCATAACTTCAGCACAAGAGCCTCACCATCAGATACACTTTGGTATCATACCCAGGACCCCCCTTTTTATGGGGGGAGGTCTTATCCCTCTGCAGGGACACAGTCAGCGTATTCTAAGTCCCACCGACTGGGTGGTGTTTGAGTCGAAGCAAAAGATAGTTTCAAATGCTGATTTTAAAAGCAGACAAACCTCATCTGCTTCAAAGACTGGCGTAACACAATCTTCAACAATTACTTCCTCTAATTTTAACTTGTGCCAGATGGAGCAAAAATCCAGTAAATATTGATACACTTCCTTGTTTAGCATTTGTATTTACCTCTCAGAGGATATAAGTCTGCCTCAAGTCCTAAGATAGTGCTAATGAAAGTATAAACCCAGTAAGCTTGTTACCACACACCTATTCTGAAAAACGAAAAATTCTCGCTTTTTTTCAGATGAGTTGATTTATTGATTAATGTTGACGGCATTTCAACTCGACTGGGCTTATTACATGTTTAGAGCTTAGGGAATCCAATTCGTTGTACGTTAATATTCACATTTTTTCTTCATTTGTTTCTTAAGAATTTTGTGCACAAAAGTTATCCCTAGCTGATACTAATAATTTATACCTAATTATATGGTTTCAAGTAATTATTTATATTTAATGATAACCGTTTGTTTGCGCATAATTATATGGGTTCAGTAAGTAAGTAAAGTTAGCGACCATAGTCGAGGGTGACCCGAAGGCACCCTTTTCGATAGCTACTACACCAAGGTGTAGGGGAGGGCGCTACTCCATTCCCAGGATTGCTCCACTTTACCCTTGAACCGTACCTTATAATGCTGAGTGTTAAGCAAGGTGGTATCAAGTTCCATTTTTAAAGTCTTTGGTATGACTCGACCTGGGATTGAACCCAGGTCTCCCGGGCCATTGGCGAACACTCTAACCGCTGGGCCAATGTCCCGGTTATGAAATACAGTTTATTGTCATGCTCAGGACCACCTTTTTTTGGTGGGACAGGGGCTTACTCTTCTGTAGTGGATGCAGTCGGTGGATCTTAAGCCCCAACCAACAGGATTTCCAATCTTATAACTAATGAGTTAGACATAATTATATTTTTTTAAATAATTGTTCCTATATGATAATAATCCTTGATTTGCACAGTTATATGATTTCAGATATTCTTATCCGACACCACTAATTTGCAAGCAATTACATCGCTTCAAGTAACTACTGCCCAGTTGGCTGGGGCTGAAGAATACACAGACTGCTTCTTTATAGAGGGGTAAGACCCTCTCACCTAAATGAGTGTCCTGGATATGACACTAAACAAATTGATGGTGAGGTTTCAGTGATGCTGGGGCTTTGGGAAATGCGGAGCACCCTTTCATTGCCATCACTCCCAGTTCCACTCTGGTCCGGAATAGTAGCACCTGATAGGGCCCTATCTATGGGTTAAATAGAACTAACTGCATAATTATACTAAACTGAATTAGCTGAATTAGAACTGTTTGAATAAACTGAATAGCTTGAAATAGAAATGTTTTTGATTATTAAACTGTGTACTCTTGCGAAATTGATTTGTTTGAAATAGAACTGACGACTTGTATAAAAATGTATTTGGCGTTAGATAACCTACAAAGGTTGATATGCCATAAAACCCAATCAACTAACCAACCAACATCAAGTAACTAAAAGTGATCCATAGGTTTCAAGTCTTTATTAAATTAATAATTCTATTTAATAATAATTTGTTTGACATAATTATATAGTTTCGAGTAACTAATAATAATCCTTAGTAAACAATAATAGCTTCAAGTAACGATTCGTAATACAAATTCCCTATAGTTATATGATATTAGATATTCCTATCTGATACAAATAATTTTCATACAGATCTATCTACTTCGGCCGGCCATGTTGCTGTCGGCGCGGATTAAGTCGGGTGTGTTGTGTCTCTGGCGACGGGAGTCGGTCGAGGCTCCCCCGGCACTCGCATCAGTCAGATGCGAGTGCCTGGGGAGCCCAGCATTCGCATTACGCGGCCAAAACTGGCATACTCCTCGAACTGCGGGAGGCCGTCCCCACAGGCTCTAAACCTCCTCGGGAGGGGGTTAAGTTTATCGCCTGGGGCCTGAGACGCCTGTTTTTAAGGGGAATGCCAACAGGGCCAGATGAATTTTTGGAGCCACCGGGCGTGTCTGTTCGACGGCCCTGCGCCTGGATCCACCTTAAAAAAGGTCTTCTGCCACACTCGTCCAGTTGGTGGGGCCTACGGCAAATACCGACTCAAAACAGGTACAACAACTCCTGTCCAGAATATACCTGGGAATGCCAACGGGGCCTGAGGCATTTTTGGAGCTGACGGACGTGTCTAGGTGACGGCCCCTACGCCTGGATCCATCTTAAAAAATGTCTTGCGCCTCACTCATCCGGTTTGTGGGAGGTACTATAACTCCCGTCCAAAATAGACCAGGCTGTGATTACACTGAAGAGGTACCCCACATTCCCAAGTTCTCGAGAACGGGAACCTTACCATTAGATGTATTTTAGTATCGTACCTAAGACACCACTTGTTTTGACGGGGCGGGGTCTTATCTCTCTGCAGAGGATGCAGTCGGTGTATTCAAAGCTCCACAAACAGGACGGTTAGATGAATTGATTTTATAATATACAACGATAGTATTATTAGTTTTTCATACCAATGATAGCTGATGGGTTTTCACTGAAGTTTGAATGTCTGCATGTCTCCACAAGTGTCCAAGATTCTTTTCAGTATTCTGGCCGATCTTAATAATTCTATAGTTTCGATGGTTTCCACTCATCCTCTGATTTTCCAAGTCTTCCCATCCATCTACCAACCCTTTTAGGATCGTTCCAAGCGCGATAACTACATTTAGTATCATCGTCATTTTCAAGTTACATAGTTTTTTTTAGTTCTCTAGCTCGGTCTCAGGTATTCATATCTCTTTACGCTTTTTAAAAATTTTACTCTATGGTCTACCGGGAGGCAAAGTCCTCTATTCAGCAGGTTCTCTTTTTTTTTCTTTTGTTAACTATCACTAGGTCTGGTCATCTGGGTGAGATTAGGTGATCCGTTTGTATCGCAAAATCTCAGAGAATTTTGTGCATCTCATTCTATAGAACAGATTCTAGTTTGTGCACACAACATTTGGTGGTATGGTCAAATTTCCATTTCCTGTACAATTCCGTGTGGATCACCTCTCCCCCCAAGTTATATCTAGTCTTGTACTCTTTTTGCGCTAGTCCAGTGTCCTGGGGCTGTAAAATATACTAATTGTATCTCTGCAGAGGGGTAAGATCCACACAAACACACACAACGAGTGTTCTGCATATGACACTAAACAATCTGATGGTGAGGCTCCCGTAATGCAAGAGCATTGGGGAATTGGAGTACTCCTTCATTGTCATCGCTCCCAGGTCCACTCTGGCCCGAGATGATAGCACCCGACAGTGTCTTATCTATGGATCAAATAGAATTGTTTGACATTTAAATTGAAATGACTTATGGTAAAACGAATTGTTAGAAATAGAACTATTTGATCATTTAACTGTGTATAAACAGATGACTGATGTTTAATTGAATTGTTAGTGATATATAGCAATACTTAGAACCATTTAACTGTGTGCAAACGAATGAGTAATGTTGAATAGAATTATTAGTATTAAATAGCAATATTTAAAACTCTTTCACTGTGTGCTTAAATTGAAATATTGGTATAATATTGCAATACTTGGAACCATTTGACTGTGCTAATGAATGTACTATAGAATAATTATGTTAGCAATACTTATGAACCTTTTACTGTTTGCAGACAAATGATTAATATTGAATAGAAATATAATGTTAGATAGTAATAACTGTAAAGAAGCTATAGCAATACCACTGTTCAAACAAATTAGTTGTAACTCATTTAAAATGAAATTATCTTCTATGTGTTCAAACAAATGACTGATGCTAAGTTGGGACTTATATAGCAATACTTGAAAGCATTTAACTTTTTGCAAAAAAAATGAGATCATGTTTGCTTAAAAATATTATCAACAAAGTGTGTTTACAAATCATATATTCAACATATACAAGAGGATTTTGCATGAAATAACCTACAATGGTTGATATGCCATAAAACCCTACCCAACCAAACCAAATCTTTTTGCGCTAGTTTGCTGCATTCGGATGGGCGGTCATTGACCAGCAAGTATAGCACTGGACCTCTTGATCCAGTTTAAGCTATTATCTGGCATCCGTGCCAGGACCCATGTTTAGGCCCATGTCCAGGTAGGCTCATCAGGCTCGCATTGCACTAAGTGAGCCGATGACCAGCAAAGTCCAGCAGCGTTCGACCTCTCTCTCTCACAACTCCCACTTTAAGCCGACCTTCGGGTCATTGACCTTGTGTCAAGTCCTGTCTGGTGAGAGGCAGAGACAAATACCACTTATTATGTAATTAATCTTTTCATCTCTATCACCCCAGTACCTACATTTGCTATTTTGTTGCATCTTACTTATCTTTTGCATAAACCTAGTTGGTCCTTATGGCATTGTTTTATGCTGCTTTTAGAAGAGGTTCAGTTTCTCTCTCAAGATTTCCCTTACTTAATTATATCTAAGTTTTCTCGAGTGAGATTTCGCTTGTTTATCGATTCTTGTGATTTTTTTTTCACACCAGCGTTAGTTGATAGACTTTCACTGGAGTTTGAGTAACAGCAAGTCTCGTTATGTCTACTCAATTTGCCAGGACTTTTCTAAGTATCTGATCTTAACAAAGCTGTAGTCTGGATGGTTTCTGTTCGTCCTCTGATTTCTAAATCTTCCATTCCCTTTTCTAAGACTTTTGGGATTGTTCCGAGCGTACCATAACTTTTTTTTAGTTCTCTGTCAAGGTCTTGAGTATTCATCTCTCTTTTCACCTTCTTTGATTTCTCACTCTGTGATCCAGCAAAGTCCACCATTCGGCACGTTCTCTTTTTCTTGTTAACTATCACTAGGCCTGGTCTTCTAGCCGGGGTTAGGTGATCCATTAGTATCTCAAAATCCCAGAGAATTTTGTGCGTCTCATTCTCTAAGACGAATTTTGGTTTGTGCATATAACATTTGGTAGTATGGTCAATTTTCAGTTTATTTCACAATTCCCAGTACATCAACTTCCCCAAACAGTCATGTCTAGTCTTATATTCTTTTTGCGCTAATTTACTGCATTCGCTTATTATTGTTATGGGGAAATATCCTACCATACCCCAAAGATGGACTCGTCCAACCTAAACCTATTCTCCAAGCTTAGCTCGCTCGGGGGAGACAACATTCTCTATTATTCTTACGAAAAGTGTTGATTTGCGTTGTTACTTTATTGGATTACTTGTTGGATTACTTGTTGAAAAATTGTTATCTCGGTAAGACTTTGTTTTTTTGTGACTTTGTTTGAACTTTAATTTTTTTCAAGTCTTACCGAGAACTCTTTGTTTTGACGACTGACTTGTTTTATTTTTTTTTGTTATCCGACTTTTTTGTTTGTTGTTATAAGTCGGATTTTATTTTGTTGCCTTAACATTTATTTTTTGATTGTCAGGGGTTCTACCTGTCTTATAACTTGCGTGGTGTCATTCCACTTGTTTTTTGACATTCTTTCAGTTGAAACTGTAGAGCCCCCCCTCCATACTAAGCTACAGTTGGAGGTTTAACCATACCCTCCTGGCTGCTATTATTTTTTCGCAGCCATGGAGGGGGCAACAACTCCAAATAAGTCAACAAAGACACAAAGCCTGATAGGGGCAAATTGGCCTTCGTTGCCGATCCCCGCCGAATCCCAAGAAACCAAAGATAGCCAAGATAGCCCAATACAGCCGGCTCAAAAAAGCCCCACAGCCTGGAAAGGCCAGCAGAGGGGACCGGCTGACTATGAGAAAGACCGGGTGGGCAAGTACGCCAAGTACTTTAACGGAAACGAGATTTTGCCCATCCCGGAAATAGCCGACAAAATAATACCAAGAGTCCTCTCGCTGGTCGTTTCCGACCTTAAAACAAAAAGGCTGGTGGGGCTCAATAAGGATTCTTTCGAAGAGCTGCTAAGGAAGTCAGGCATCCCATGCCAGTACTTCTGCAGAAAAAGTTTCGCAACATGGGATGTCCTGTTTCCCACAGAACAACAAGCGGCGAAAGCAGCGGAAAGAGATATAATTACGAAGAACTTTAGGCTACAGCCGGAATATCAGGGCACCCGTAGGCTCCGCGTGACGATCTGCAATGTCCCGGCCATTATTACTGGGGAGGTCCTGGCAGCATACTTAAGTGCCTTTGGCCAGGTTGAGGAGTTCAACCTCCTCAGATCCCCGGCCGGGACAGCCTACGGGGACTATGCCTTCCGGCTGTGCCTGACCAGGGATGGTTTTAAAGCCATCCCTGAAATGCTGATCAGCGGGGATCGGCAGATGATTGTGTTGGTGGAGGGAAGACGCCCCAGGTGCTGGGGGTGTAAGCAAATTGGCCACATTGCCAAGTTTTGCCCCCAGCGCCCTGAAAATAAAGAAAAAACTACGTCAACAACAACAACGACAACAACGACAACAACAGGGGACGCAGCAGCCACCATCACCAACACAGTCAGAAAAGAAGCGGAGGCCAAGGGCCCGAGTCCAGCCCAGCTCAAACCAAGCAATCAAGAGGGCTGGACGGAGGTGGCCAGAAAGAGGAGGGGATCCCCTAAGCAGGGGGAAAAAACCTCATCCCCTCCTCAAAAAAAGGCCCAAACAGCAGCAGTAGTGGCAGCAGAAGCAACACCAACATCAGAACCACCGATAACTCCGAAACCAGCCACACCAGCAACAGAGACTCCAGCAACGCCCGCACCAGTAACATCGGCACCATCTGCAGCAACAAAGACATCTCCGAAAAAACAAAAAAAGAAAAATAAACCAAACGCCCCGGAAGAGATGGAGACCAACTTTAATTTGAAGAGGAGAAGGGACAGCGGGGAGGGGACCGCAAAAAAAATATGCCCTGAACAACCCAAGGCAGGTCCCTCCTCTCAACCACAAAAGCAACCAACTCCTCCACCTCTACCTCCACCACCCTTTCCACCCCCTCAAATCCTACAACCCACACAACCACCATATCAAATGTTCACCCTCTCACCCCAACAAGAACAGTGCCTAAAGAAATACCACAGACCCTACCAAATCCCACTCCCAAGGTCACAATCAGCAGACCGGTCCCAGCCCCTAAACTTAACCAGAACTCCATCTCTTCCCTCACTCAGCCCCACTAGCATATCCTCTCAAGAACTGTTCCCGTCGAAAAGAAAACAAGACCCTCCTGCCAGTAAAAAAAAAGCAAATCGGCAGGAGGGCGAAAAAGAACTAACAATCACCCAAATACAGCAGGCAGCGGCTTTGTGCTCAGTAGAGCTGGAAGCAGTTGGCGACTTCCAGCTGCGAAAGGCACTAAAGCCGCTGCTGAACCTTGAAAAAATACAAAACTTGAATGTTTCTAATCCTGTCAATTTTAGGAGTGCAGCCATGGTGACCACTTTTGTCCGGTCAGCTGGCGACCGTACCAAGGGCGTATGGAAGTTCTTGAGTACGGTCTGTCAGACTGATACGGGCATAAAGCTGGCGGAGTTGGAGCACTCCTCATTGAAAAAATGTATTCCTTTTTGTTCGGGCAGGGTCCCAATTTTGGTTCACCCGTCCCTTTACAGGTCCCTAAAGCTGCGGTTCCCCATAGATGTCGGCGGAATCACCAGAGACAACCGGGTGACAACTGAACTCGGTACCGGTTCTCTGCGTCAGGCTGTCGGCATCCTCACCCCGAAGGATTTCCGGCCCGTAGTCGACACTGAGTAAGGTAAGTGAGATTGATGGCTTTAAACGTTGCCAGTTTGAATGTGAGGGGACTGAGGGATTCAAGCAAGTGTGCGCGCTTGCTTGGTGAACTCAAGAACCTCGGAGTGGATGTTGCTGCAGTGCAGGAGACCCACTTCACTTGCGATGCCGACTGTCGGGTGCTGGAAAGCGACTTTAACGTTTTCTCAGCATACGGCAGCCGCATCAGCGCTGGGGTCTCTCTGCTAGTTGGACGCAGCCTTGATGCTGATGTTGACGTTGTTTTTGCAGGTGACGGGGGCCGGCTGGTTGTGGCCGATGTTGCCGTGAAAAGTTTCAAGTTTCGTCTGGTTGCGGTTTATGCGTCCAATATCGCTGCGGAGAGGATTTCCTTTTTTCGTCGGTTGGCGCCGTTCCTGGACGATACGAAGCGGCTAGTCTTAATGGGTGATTGGAATGCGATCCTTGATCCCAAGATAGATAAGGTCGGGCGGGGAGCTAGGCGTGCGGGAAGGTGTGATAGCAGCCTTGTCGGCTTCGTGACTCGTCACGGTCTCGTCGACAGGTTTCGTCTTGATCACCCAGGGCGGGAGATGTGGACGTGGCTAGATAGCTCGCCCTCTGCCAACGTAGGTTCCTACTTGGACAGAGTGTTAGTTAGACGAGCTGACACTGATTTCGTTAGTTGTCCCACGTTCCACCTGATAGCGTGGACTGACCATAAGCTTGTTAGGGTCAGTCTACGGTTAGTCAATAGGCCTAGTCTAGCCGGCTACTGGAAGTTCAATACCTCCTTACTGGAGATACGGGACTTCCGGGACCGGCTAGAATCCCTAATTCAGCGGGCGTTAGTGGGGGCGGTTACCGGGAGTAGGTGGTGGGTTTCTCTGAAATATAGGATTAGAGACTTCGCCACCAAATACGGTCAACAGCTCAGCCTAGATAAGGCCAAGGAGGCGAAGGCTATAGAAGATAGACTTTCCCGGGCGGTGGCTGGGGGGGACTCCCTAGGTGTAGAGCTAGCTAGGAGGGACCTTGAGCGTGAGAGTAGCGAGCGCTACAAGGGATTCGTAGTTAGATCTAGGCTAAATAGAGTTCTCAACGAAGCTGTGAAATCGAACGCGACTGCGCGTGAAGAAGAAGTGCGAAGGTTCCCCGATCGGTACATCGCGTCTGTCAAGACTGCGGACGGGCGACTGCTGCGATCGGGTCGTGAGATGCGTGATGCCTTTCGGGCGCACTTTCGGGATCGCTTTGCCCGCTGCCCTGATCTCCCGATCCGGGAGTTTCGTAGCTATCTTGCCGACTTCCCCCGCCTTGGGGTGGCTGAAGCGGCTAGCTGCGAGGGTTTGGTTACTGAATGCGAAGTCCGTGATGCGTTGAAGCAGGTCGGCCTCAACAAGTCGCCGGGACTAGATGGTTTGCCCTACGAAGTGTACTTGAGGATGTCGCACATGTTTGTGCCTATTCTGACGGATGTGTTCAACCATTGGTTCGCCCAGGGAGTGATCCCTGGTTGCGTTACCAAGGGCGTGATCACATTGCTGAAGAAAGGTGGCCAGCATGTTGGGGAGGGCTTAGATGACTACAGGCCCATAACTCTGCTTAACGCAGAGTTAAAGATTTTGGCCCGGGTCTTGGCGAATCGTTTACAGCGTGTCATCAGTGATCTGATCGGCCCCGAACAGACCTTTGCTGTGAAGGGAAGATCGATCCAGGACAATCTGCACTTGATTCGCGAGGTCCTAGAGGGAATAGAAGACGACACCGAAGCCGCGCTGATCAGTTTAGATCAGTCCAAGGCCTTCGATAGGGTTGACCATCGGTTCTTGGCGTCTGTTTTGGAGACTGCCGGATTCAAACCGGAGTTCCGCAGATGGATTAGTATGATGTACCATAACCCTCAGGCAGTGGTGCAGGTGAACGGAAGGCGTTCGGAGGTATTCGCGGTCGAGCGTTCGGTCCGGCAGGGCTGCCCGTTGTCTCCTCTTCTCTATGTCCTCGCGTTGGAGCCCCTCCTGCGCAGGCTTAGGGATGAGAGGACAAGTCCGTCCCTGCGCGGTATACCTTTTGTTAGCAGCCTTGCTGCAAGGGTTTCCGCGTTCGCTGATGACATCACAGTCTTTGTGTCCCGCCGTCTGGATATAAAGGCTGTGAAAGAGGCGGTTGTCGAGTACGAGCGGATCGCAGGAGCCAAGGTCAATTTTGACAAAAGCGAAGGTTTGCGGCTTGGTGCTTGGAGGGGTAGCAATACTCTTCCAGGGCCCTTCCGCTGGAGTGACGGACCCGTCCGCATCCTCGGGGTGTGGTTCGGGCCCGACCTCCAACTGGAGCGAAATTGGTTGGAAGTACAAACCAAGGTGAATGCTCAGGTGGGAATCTGGCTTTCAAGGAGGTTGTCCTTAAAGGGCAGGGCGGAGGCGTGCGCCACGTACGTCTTCCCTCTGATCCTTTACCGATTGGCTGTACTTCCTCTGCCTAAGGCACGTCGGTTGGCACTGCAACAATCCCTCTCCAGATTGCTCTGGGGAGGTGCAAGGCCGATGGTCCGTAGGCAGGTCTGTATCCAACGTACACGTAACGGGGGTCTGGGTATGCCTGATCTGGAGAGCCACTGGCTTGCTGAAAGACTTGCATACCTGGGCCGGTCCTTGACGGGGGACGCAGTGTGGAGACGAAAGGCGAGTCGGACTTTTCCTCGCCTCCAGTCAGACCCAAAGGCTGAAGGTCGACGTAAGCCTTTGGGCGAAGCACTGTTTGTCCGCGAGTGCCGAAAGGCCCTTCGTAACCTTCTTGGGTCCAGTGACCTTTCACGGCCTCGGAAAGAGCTATATCGGGAATTAGTGGTGGGTTCCGCTTCTGATCCTCTTAGCGAGCGGCGAGGCTGGACGGCGGAGGAGATCCGCTCTCACTGGAATTGGGCGCCAGGATCGAGCTTCTTGAACAACTCCGAGTTCTCGCTCACCTGGCGACTTGCACGGAATGCGTTACCCCTCTTCGGCTTGAACTACAAAGCGGGCCTGGCAGACATGCCTGATTGCCCTCGCTGCAGCAGTGGCTTGGAAGAAACGGCTGAGCACGCCTTCTACTACTGCGAGCGAGTTCGCCCGTTTTGGGATCACGTCGGGGAGTGGACGGCTCGCATCGAACCCAAGCAGCTCGTGCTGCTCGACGTTGGTTACGTCGTGGACAACGTTCTTCCTCCGTTTCAGGGTGAGAAGCGTGTGGTGTTTCTCGCGATCCTGGCTGTAGCTCGAATGGTGATTTGGACCACACGAAAGAAGGGATTGTATGACGATGCAAACTTTTCTCATCGTGATCTGGTTTTGTACTTTAGGCATTCGCTTAGGGTCAAAATCAGATGCGATAGAAAACGCTTGGATCGCATAACATTCAGCAGAAGGTGGGTGAATGCAGCGAGCCTGGTCGTAAGAAAGGGGGCAACGTTGGAGTCATCCTTCCCTCCTCTGCCCGCTCATGGCGTCTACGGTACGGGTCCTTCGGGACCCCACCCCCGGTAAGTAGGCAAAGCTTTTTTCCCTGGTAACCTAGTTAGCAGTATGTTGTCAGTCATTGTCCCCGTCACCTAGTCATTAGTTCTCAAGATCTTCCCCATCCCCATTATTTTTGTACCTTAACCCATATCCCAGCCCGCTTTTACTGAAGATCTTGAACATTCATATGTATAAAAAATCATATTACCTGTTTGAATCAACCCATACCGCGCCCGACCCCTTATTTCCTTTGACCCCTGTAGATTAGGATCCCTGCCCCACCTAGGGTAGGTCCGGCTTGTTTTCGGTTCTTTTCGCCCCGGAAAACAGTCGGCCTCCAATTTTATAGACGGGGGGATGGGAGGGCAACCAAACGGGGGATTTTTTCCTTTGTTGCTGTACATATTTCGGGGTTTTTCTCCCATCCCCATCATATGAATTCATTTGTAAAAACCACAATTTGTAAATAAAATCATGCATCACTCTGGGGATTTTAAGTAGGTTCTTTCTTCATCGAGCAAATGTGGTATTTTGGTGACAGCAGCGCGCATGGCGACGGATGAATGACTATATATTGTATTGTTGAATGGGTCGGCGAATGTGGCTAGCTAGGTCCCACTAGTTAAAACATAGTCATTGCAAGACCGCACCCTTCCCCTTCCCCACAAAACTTAAGGCCTTGTGCCTTCCTGCATTTTTACAGGAAATAAAGGGAGACAACATTCTCTATTATTCTTACGAAAAGTGTTGATCTGCGTTGTTACTTTATTGGATTACTTGTTGGATTACTTGTTGAAAAAATTGTTATCTCGGTAAGACTTTGTTTTTTTGTGACTTTGTTTGAACTTTAATTTTTTTCAAGTCTTACCGAGAACTCTTTGTTTTGACGACTGACTTGTTTTATTTTTTTGTTATCCGACTTTTTTGTTTGTTGTTATAAGTCGGATTTTATTTTGTTGCCTTACCATTTATTTTTTGATTGTCAGGGGTTCTACCTGTCTTATAACTTGCGTGGTGTCATTTCGCTTGTTTTATTTTTGACATTCTTTCAGTTGAAACTGTAGAGCCCCCCCTCCATACTAAGCTACAGTTGGAGGTTTAACCATACCCTCCTGGCTGCTATTATTTTTTCGCAGCCATGGAGGGGGCAACAACTCCAACTAAGTCAACAAAGACACAAAGCCTGATAGGGGCAAATTGGCCTTCGTTGCCGATCCCCGCCGAATCCCAAGAAACAAAAGATAGCCAAGACAGCCCAATACAGCCGGCTCAAAAAAGCCCCACAGCCTGGAAAGGCCAGCAGAGGGGACCGGCTGACTATGAGAAGGACCGGGTGGGCAAGTACGCCAAGTACTTTAACGGAAACGAGATTTTGCCCATCCCGGAAATAGCCGACAAAATAATACCAAGAGTCCTCTCGCTGGTCGTTTCCGACCTTAAAACAAAAAGGCTGGTGGGGCTCAATAAGGATTCTTTCGAAGAGCTGCTAAGGAAGTCAGGCATCCCATGCCAGTACTTCTGCAGAAAAAGTTACGCAACATGGGATGTCCTGTTTCCCACAGAACAACAAGCGGCGAAAGCAGCAGAAAGAGACATAATTACGAAGAACTTTAGGCTGCAGCCGGAATATCAGGGCACCCGTAGGCTCCGCGTGACGATCTGCAATGTCCCGGCCATTATTACTGGGGAGGTCCTGGCAGCATACTTAAGTGCCTTTGGCCAGGTTGAGGAGTTCAACCTCCTCAGATCCCCGGCCGGGACAGCCTACGGGGACTATGCCTTCCGGCTGTGCCTGACCAGGGATGGTTTTAAAGCCATCCCTGAAATGCTGATCAGCGGGGATCGGCAGATGATTGTGTTGGTGGAGGGAAGACGCCCCAGGTGCTGGGGGTGTAAGCAAATTGGCCACATCGCCAAGTTTTGCCCCCAGCGCCCTGAAAACCAAAAAGAAAAAACTACGTCAACAACAACAACAACAACGACAACAACAGGGGACGCAGCAGCCACCATCACCAACACAGTCAGAAAAGAAGCGGAGGCCAAGGGCCCGGGTCCAGCCCAGCTCAAACCAAGCAATCAAGAGGGCTGGACGGAGGTGGCCAGAAAGAGGAGGGGATCCCCTAAGCAGGGGGAAAAAACCTCATCCCCTCCTCAAAAAAAGGCCCAAACAGCAGCAGTAGTAGCAGCAGAAGCAACACCAACATCAGAACCACCGATAACTCCGAAACCAGCCACACCAGCAACAGAGACTCCAGCAACGCCCGCACCAGTAACATCGGCACCATCTGCAGCAACAAAGACATCTCCGAAAAAACAAAAAAAGAAAAATAAACCAAACGCCCCGGAAGAGATGGAGACCAACTTTAATTTGAAGAGGAGAAGGGACAGCGGGGAGGGGACCGCAAAAAAAATATGCCCTGAACAACCCAAGGCAGGTCCCTCCTCTCAACCACAAAAGCAACCAACTCCTCCACCTCTACCTCCACCACCCTTTCCACCCCCTCAAATCCTACAACCCACACAACCACCATATCAAATGTTCACCCTCTCACCCCAACAAGAACAGTGCCTAAAGAAATACCACAGACCCTACCAAATCCCACTCCCAAGGTCACAATCAGCAGACCGGTCCCAGCCCCTAAACTTAACCAGAACTCCATCTCTTCCCTCACTCAGCCCCACTAGCATATCCTCTCAAGAACTGTTCCCGTCGAAAAGAAAACAAGACCCTCCTGCCAGTAAAAAAAAAGCAAATCGGCAGGAGGGCGAAAAAGAACTAACAATCACCCAAATACAGCAGGCAGCGGCTTTGTGCTCAGTAGAGCTGGAAGCAGTTGGCGACTTCCAGCTGCGAAAGGCACTAAAGCCGCTGCTGAACCTTGAAAAAATACAAAACCTGAATGTTTCTAATCCTGTCAATTTTAGGAGTGCAGCCATGGTGACCACTTTTGTCCGGTCAGCTGGCGACCGTACCAAGGGCGTATGGAAGTTCTTGAGTACGGTCTGTCAGACTGATACGGGCATAAAGCTGGCGGAGTTGGAGCACTCCTCATTGAAAAAATGTATTCCTTTTTGTTCGGGCAGGGTCCCAATTTTGGTTCACCCGTCCCTTTACAGGTCCCTAAAGCTGCGGTTCCCCATAGATGTCGGCGGAATCACCAGAGACAACCGGGTGACAACTGAACTCGGTACCGGTTCTCTGCGTCAGGCTGTCGGCATCCTCACCCCGAAGGATTTCCGGCCCGTAGTCGACACTGAGTAAGGTAAGTGAGATTGATGGCTTTAAACGTTGCCAGTTTGAATGTGAGGGGACTGAGGGATTCAAGCAAGTGTGCGCGCTTGCTTGGTGAACTCAAGAACCTCGGAGTGGATGTTGCTGCAGTGCAGGAGACCCACTTCACTTGCGATGCCGACTGTCGGGTGCTGGAAAGCGACTTTAACGTTTTCTCAGCATACGGCAGCCGCATCAGCGCTGGGGTCTCTCTGCTAGTTGGACGCAGCCTTGATGCTGATGTTGACGTTGTTTTTGCAGGTGACGGGGGCCGGCTGGTTGTGGCCGATGTTGCCGTGAAAAGTTTCAAGTTTCGTCTGGTTGCGGTTTATGCGTCCAATATCGCTGCGGAGAGGATTTCCTTTTTTCGTCGGTTGGCGCCGTTCCTGGACGATACGAAGCGGCTAGTCTTAATGGGTGATTGGAATGCGATCCTTGATCCCAAGATAGATAAGGTCGGGCGGGGAGCTAGGCGTGCGGGAAGGTGTGATAGCAGCCTTGTCGGCTTCGTGACTCGTCACGGTCTCGTCGACAGGTTTCGTCTTGATCACCCAGGGCGGGAGATGTGGACGTGGCTAGATAGCTCGCCCTCTGCCAAAGTAGGTTCCTACTTGGACAGAGTGTTAGTTAGACGAGCTGACATTGATTTCGTTAGTTGTCCCACGTTCCACCTGATAGCGTGGACTGACCATAAGCTTGTTAGGGTCAGTCTACGGTTAGCCAATAGGCCTAGTCTAGCCGGCTACTGGAAGTTCAATACCTCCTTACTGGAGATACGGGACTTCCGGGACCGGCTAGAATCCCTAATTCAGCGGGCGTTAGTGGGGGCGGTTACCGGGAGTAGGTGGTGGGTTTCTCTGAAATATAGGATTAGAGACTTCGCCACCAAATACGGTCAACAGCTCAGCCTAGATAAGGCCAAGGAGGCGAAGGCTATAGAAGATAGACTTTCCCGGGCGGTGGCTGGGGGGGACTCCCTAGGTGTAGAGCTAGCTAGGAGGGACCTTGAGCGTGAGAGTAGCGAGCGCTACAAGGGATTCGTAGTTAGATCTAGGCTAAATAGAGTTCTCAACGAAGCTGTGAAATCGAACGCGACTGCGCGTGAAGAAGAAGTGCGAAGGTTCCCCGATCGGTACATCGCGTCTGTCAAGACTGCGGACGGGCGACTGCTGCGATCGGGTCGTGAGATGCGTGATGCCTTTCGGGCGCACTTTCGGGATCGCTTTGCCCGCTGCCCTGATCTCCCGATCCGGGAGTTTCGTAGCTATCTTGCCGACTTCCCCCGCCTTGGGGTGGCTGAAGCGGCTAGCTGCGAGGGTTTGGTTACTGAATGCGAAGTCCGTGATGCGTTGAAGCAGGTCGGCCTCAACAAGTCGCCGGGACTAGATGGTTTGCCCTACGAAGTGTACTTGAGGATGTCGCACATGTTTGTGCCTATTCTGACGGATGTGTTCAACCATTGGTTCGCCCAGGGAGTGATCCCTGGTTGCGTTACCAAGGGCGTGATCACATTGCTGAAGAAAGGTGGCCAGCATGTTGGGGAGGGCTTAGATGACTACAGGCCCATAACTCTGCTTAACGCAGAGTTAAAGATTTTGGCCCGGGTCTTGGCGAATCGTTTACAGCGTGTCATCAGTGATCTGATCGGCCCCGAACAGACCTTTGCTGTGAAGGGAAGATCGATCCAGGACAATCTGCACTTGATTCGCGAGGTCCTAGAGGGAATAGAAGACGACACCGAAGCCGCGCTGATCAGTTTAGATCAGTCCAAGGCCTTCGATAGGGTTGACCATCGGTTCTTGACGTCTGTTTTGGAGACTGCCGGATTCAAACCGGAGTTCCGCAGATGGATTAGTATGATGTACCATAACCCTCAGGCAGTGGTGCAGGTGAACGGAAGGCGTTCGGAGGTATTCGCGATCGAGCGTTCGGTCCGGCAGGGCTGCCCGTTGTCTCCTCTTCTCTATGTCCTCGCGTTGGAGCCCCTCCTGCGCAGGCTTAGGGATGAGAGGACAAGTCCGTCCCTGCGCGGTATACCTTTTGTTAGCAGCCTTGCTGCAAGGGTTTCCGCGTTCGCTGATGACATCACAGTCTTTGTGTCCCGCCGTCTGGATATAAAGGCTGTGAAAGAGGCGGTTGTCGAGTACGAGCGGATCGCAGGAGCCAAGGTCAATTTTGACAAAAGCGAAGGTTTGCGGCTTGGTGCTTGGAGGGGTAGCAATACTCTTCCAGGGCCCTTCCGCTGGAGTGACGGACCCGTCCGCATCCTCGGGGTGTGGTTCGGGCCCGACCTCCAACTGGAGCGAAATTGGTTGGAAGTACAAACCAAGGTGAATGCTCAGGTGGGAATCTGGCTTTCAAGGAGGTTGTCCTTAAAGGGCAGGGCGGAGGCGTGCGCCACGTACGTCTTCCCTCTGATCCTTTACCGATTGGCTGTACTTCCTCTGCCTAAGGCACGTCGGTTGGCACTGCAACAATCCCTCTCCAGATTGCTCTGGGGAGGTGCAAGGCCGATGGTCCGTAGGCAGGTCTGTATCCAACGTACACGTAACGGGGGTCTGGGTATGCCTGATCTGGAGAGCCACTGGCTTGCTGAAAGACTTGCATACCTGGGCCGGTCCTTGACGGGGGACGCAGTGTGGAGACGAAAGGCGAGTCGGACTTTTCCTCGCCTCCAGTCAGACCCAAAGGCTGAAGGTCGACGTAAGCCTTTGGGCGAAGCACTGTTTGTCCGCGAGTGCCGAAAGGCCCTTCGTAACCTTCTTGGGTCCAGTGACCTTTCACGGCCTCGGAAAGAGCTATATCGGGAATTAGTGGTGGGTTCCGCTTCTGATCCTCTTAGCGAGCGGCGAGGCTGGACGGCGGAGGAGATCCGCTCTCACTGGAATTGGGCGCCAGGATCGAGCTTCTTGAACAACTCCGAGTTCTCGCTCACCTGGCGACTTGCACGGAATGCGTTACCCCTTTTCGGCTTGAACTACAAAGCGGGCCTGGCAGACATGCCTGATTGCCCTCGCTGCAGCAGTGGCTTGGAAGAAACGGCTGAGCACGCCTTCTACTACTGCGAGCGAGTTCGCCCGTTTTGGGATCACGTCGGGGAGTGGACGGCTCGCATCGAACCCAAGCAGCTCGTGCTGCTCGACGTTGGTTACGTCGTGGACAACGTTCTTCCTCCGTTTCAGGGTGAGAAGCGTGTGGTGTTTCTCGCGATCCTGGCTGTAGCTCGAATGGTGATTTGGACTACGCGAAAGAAGGGATTGTATGACGATGCAAACTTTTCTCATCGTGATCTGGTTTTGTACTTTAGGCATTCGCTTAGGGTCAAAATCAGATGCGATAGAAAACGCTTGGATCGCATAACATTCAGCAGAAGGTGGGTGAATGCAGCGAGCCTGGTCGTAAGAAAGGGGGCAACGTTGGAGTCATCCTTCCCTCCTCTGCCCGCTCATGGAGTCTACGGTACGGGTCCTTCGGGACCCCACCCCCGGTAAGTAGGCAAAGCTTTTTTCCCTGGTAACCTAGTTAGCAGTATGTTGTCAGTCATTGTCCCCGTCACCTAGTCATTAGTTCTCAAGATCTTCCCCATCCCCATTATTTTTGTACCTTAACCCATATCCCAGCCCGCTTTTACTGAAGATCTTGAACATTCATATGTATAAAAAATCATATTACCTGCTTGAATCAACCCATACCGCGCCCGACCCCTTATTTCCTTTGACCCCTGTAGATTAGGTTCCCTGCCCCACCTAGGGTAGGTCCGGCTTGTTTTCGGTTCTTTTCGCCCCGGAAAACAGTCGGCCTCCAATTTTATAGACGGGGGGATGGGAGGGCAACCAAACGGGGGATTTTTTCCTTTGTTGCTGTACATATTTCGGGGTTTTTTCTCCCATCCCCATCATATGAATTCATTTGTAAAAACCACAATTTGTAAATAAAATCATGCATCACTCTCGGGATTTTAAGTAGGTTCTTTCTTCATCGAGCAAATGTGGTATTTTAGTGACAGCAGCGCGCATGGCGACGGATGAATGACTATATATTGTATTGTTGAATGGGTCGGCGAATGTGGCTAGCTAGGTCCCACTAGTTAAAACATAGTTATTGCAAGACCGCACCCTTCCCCTTCCCCACAAAACTTAAGGCCTTGTGCCTTCCTGCATTTTTACAGGAAATAAAGGGAGACAACATTCTCTATTATTCTTACGAAAAGTGTTGATTTGCGTTGTTACTTTATTGGATTACTTGTTGGATTACTTGTTGAAAAATTGTTATCTCGGTAAGACTTTGTTTTTTTGTGACTTTGTTTGAACTTTAATTTTTTTCAAGTCTTACCGAGAACTCTTTGTTTTGACGACTGACTTGTTTTATTTTTTTTTGTTATCCGACTTTTTTGTTTGTTGTTATAAGTCGGATTTTATTTTGTTGCCTTAACATTTATTTTTTGATTGTCAGGGGTTCTACCTGTCTTATAACTTGCGTGGTGTCATTCCACTTGTTTTTTGACATTCTTTCAGTTGAAACTGTAGAGCCCCCCCTCCATACTAAGCTACAGTTGGAGGTTTAACCATACCCTCCTGGCTGCTATTATTTTTTCGCAGCCATGGAGGGGGCAACAACTCCAAATAAGTCAACAAAGACACAAAGCCTGATAGGGGCAAATTGGCCTTCGTTGCCGATCCCCGCCGAATCCCAAGAAACCAAAGATAGCCAAGATAGCCCAATACAGCCGGCTCAAAAAAGCCCCACAGCCTGGAAAGGCCAGCAGAGGGGACCGGCTGACTATGAGAAAGACCGGGTGGGCAAGTACGCCAAGTACTTTAACGGAAACGAGATTTTGCCCATCCCGGAAATAGCCGACAAAATAATACCAAGAGTCCTCTCGCTGGTCGTTTCCGACCTTAAAACAAAAAGGCTGGTGGGGCTCAATAAGGATTCTTTCGAAGAGCTGCTAAGGAAGTCAGGCATCCCATGCCAGTACTTCTGCAGAAAAAGTTTCGCAACATGGGATGTCCTGTTTCCCACAGAACAACAAGCGGCGAAAGCAGCGGAAAGAGATATAATTACGAAGAACTTTAGGCTACAGCCGGAATATCAGGGCACCCGTAGGCTCCGCGTGACGATCTGCAATGTCCCGGCCATTATTACTGGGGAGGTCCTGGCAGCATACTTAAGTGCCTTTGGCCAGGTTGAGGAGTTCAACCTCCTCAGATCCCCGGCCGGGACAGCCTACGGGGACTATGCCTTCCGGCTGTGCCTGACCAGGGATGGTTTTAAAGCCATCCCTGAAATGCTGATCAGCGGGGATCGGCAGATGATTGTGTTGGTGGAGGGAAGACGCCCCAGGTGCTGGGGGTGTAAGCAAATTGGCCACATTGCCAAGTTTTGCCCCCAGCGCCCTGAAAATAAAGAAAAAACTACGTCAACAACAACAACGACAACAACGACAACAACAGGGGACGCAGCAGCCACCATCACCAACACAGTCAGAAAAGAAGCGGAGGCCAAGGGCCCGAGTCCAGCCCAGCTCAAACCAAGCAATCAAGAGGGCTGGACGGAGGTGGCCAGAAAGAGGAGGGGATCCCCTAAGCAGGGGGAAAAAACCTCATCCCCTCCTCAAAAAAAGGCCCAAACAACAGCAGCAGCAGCAGTAGTAGCAGCAGAAGCAACACCAACATCAGAACCACCGATAACTCCGAAACCAGCCACACCAGCAACAGAGACTCCAGCAACGCCCGCACCAGTAACATCGGCACCATCTGCAGCAACAAAGACATCACCGAAAAAACAAAAAAAGAAAAATAAACCAAACGCCCCGGAAGAGATGGAGACCAACTATAATTTGAAGAGGAGAAGGGACAGCGGGGAGGGGACCGCAAAAAAAATATGCCCTGAACAACCCAAGGCAGGTCCCTCCTCTCAACCGCAAAAGCAATCAACTCCTCCACCTTTACCTCCACCACCCTTTCCACCCCCTCAAATCCTACAACCCACACAACCACCATATCAAATGTTCACCCTCTCACCCCAACAAGAACAGTGCCTAAAGAAATACCACAGACCCTACCAAATCCCACTCCCAAGGTCCCAATCAGCAGACCGGTCCCAGCCCCTAAACTTAACCAGAACTCCATCTCTTCCCTCACTCAGCCCCACTAGCATATCCTCTCAAGAACTGTTCCCATCAAAACGAAAACAAGACCCTCCTGCCAGTAAAAAAAAAGCAAATCGGCAGGAGGGCGAAAAAGAACTAAAAATCACCCAAATACAGCAGGCAGCGGCTTTGTGCTCAGTAGAGCTGGAAGCAGTCAATGACTTCCAGCTACGAAAGGCACTAAAGCCGCTGCTGAACCTTGAAAAAATACAAAACCTGAATGTTTCTAATCCTGTCAATTTTAGGAGTGCAGCCATGGTGACCACTTTTGTCCGGTCAGCTGGCGACCGTACCAAGGGCGTATGGAAGTTCTTGAGTACGGTCTGTCAGACTGATACGGGCATAAAGCTGGCGGAGTTGGAGCACTCCTCATTGAAAAAATGTATTCCTTTTTGTTCGGGCAGGGTCCCAATTTTGGTTCACCCGTCCCTTTACAGGTCCCTAAAGCTGCGGTTCCCCATAGATGTCGGCGGAATCACCAGAGACAACCGGGTGACAACTGAACTCGGTACCGGTTCTCTGCGTCAGGCTGTCGGCATCCTCACCCCGAAGGATTTCCGGCCCGTAGTCGACACTGAGTAAGGTAAGTGAGATTGATGGCTTTAAACGTTGCCAGTTTGAATGTGAGGGGACTGAGGGATTCAAGCAAGTGTGCGCGCTTGCTTGGTGAACTCAAGAACCTCGGAGTGGATGTTGCTGCAGTGCAGGAGACCCACTTCACTTGCGATGCCGACTGTCGGGTGCTGGAAAGCGACTTTAACGTTTTCTCAGCATACGGCAGCCGCATCAGCGCTGGGGTCTCTCTGCTAGTTGGACGCAGCCTTGATGCTGATGTTGACGTTGTTTTTGCAGGTGACGGGGGCCGGCTGGTTGTGGCCGATGTTGCCGTGAAAAGTTTCAAGTTTCGTCTGGTTGCGGTTTATGCGTCCAATATCGCTGCGGAGAGGATTTCCTTTTTTCGTCGGTTGGCGCCGTTCCTGGACGATACGAAGCGGCTAGTCTTAATGGGTGATTGGAATGCGATCCTTGATCCCAAGATAGATAAGGTCGGGCGGGGAGCTAGGCGTGCGGGAAGGTGTGATAGCAGCCTTGTCGGCTTCGTGACTCGTCACGGTCTCGTCGACAGGTTTCGTCTTGATCACCCAGGGCGGGAGATGTGGACGTGGCTAGATAGCTCGCCCTCTGCCAAAGTAGGTTCCTACTTGGACAGAGTGTTAGTTAGACGAGCTGACATTGATTTCGTTAGTTGTCCCACGTTCCACCTGATAGCGTGGACTGACCATAAGCTTGTTAGGGTCAGTCTACGGTTAGCCAATAGGCCTAGTCTAGCCGGCTACTGGAAGTTCAATACCTCCTTACTGGAGATACGGGACTTCCGGGACCGGCTAGAATCCCTAATTCAGCGGGCGTTAGTGGGGGCGGTTACCGGGAGTAGGTGGTGGGTTTCTCTGAAATATAGGATTAGAGACTTCGCCACCAAATACGGTCAACAGCTCAGCCTAGATAAGGCCAAGGAGGCGAAGGCTATAGAAGATAGACTTTCCCGGGCGGTGGCTGGGGGGGACTCCCTAGGTGTAGAGCTAGCTAGGAGGGACCTTGAGCGTGAGAGTAGCGAGCGCTACAAGGGATTCGTAGTTAGATCTAGGCTAAATAGAGTTCTCAACGAAGCTGTGAAATCGAACGCGACTGCGCGTGAAGAAGAAGTGCGAAGGTTCCCCGATCGGTACATCGCGTCTGTCAAGACTGCGGACGGGCGACTGCTGCGATCGGGTCGTGAGATGCGTGATGCCTTTCGGGCGCACTTTCGGGATCGCTTTGCCCGCTGCCCTGATCTCCCGATCCGGGAGTTTCGTAGCTATCTTGCCGACTTCCCCCGCCTTGGGGTGGCTGAAGCGGCTAGCTGCGAGGGTTTGGTTACTGAATGCGAAGTCCGTGATGCGTTGAAGCAGGTCGGCCTCAACAAGTCGCCGGGACTAGATGGTTTGCCCTACGAAGTGTACTTGAGGATGTCGCACATGTTTGTGCCTATTCTGACGGATGTGTTCAACCATTGGTTCGCCCAGGGAGTGATCCCTGGTTGCGTTACCAAGGGCGTGATCACATTGCTGAAGAAAGGTGGCCAGCATGTTGGGGAGGGCTTAGATGACTACAGGCCCATAACTCTGCTTAACGCAGAGTTAAAGATTTTGGCCCGGGTCTTGGCGAATCGTTTACAGCGTGTCATCAGTGATCTGATCGGCCCCGAACAGACCTTTGCTGTGAAGGGAAGATCGATCCAGGACAATCTGCACTTGATTCGCGAGGTCCTAGAGGGAATAGAAGACGACACCGAAGCCGCGCTGATCAGTTTAGATCAGTCCAAGGCCTTCGATAGGGTTGACCATCGGTTCTTGACGTCTGTTTTGGAGACTGCCGGATTCAAACCGGAGTTCCGCAGATGGATTAGTATGATGTACCATAACCCTCAGGCAGTGGTGCAGGTGAACGGAAGGCGTTCGGAGGTATTCGCGATCGAGCGTTCGGTCCGGCAGGGCTGCCCGTTGTCTCCTCTTCTCTATGTCCTCGCGTTGGAGCCCCTCCTGCGCAGGCTTAGGGATGAGAGGACAAGTCCGTCCCTGCGCGGTATACCTTTTGTTAGCAGCCTTGCTGCAAGGGTTTCCGCGTTCGCTGATGACATCACAGTCTTTGTGTCCCGCCGTCTGGATATAAAGGCTGTGAAAGAGGCGGTTGTCGAGTACGAGCGGATCGCAGGAGCCAAGGTCAATTTTGACAAAAGCGAAGGTTTGCGGCTTGGTGCTTGGAGGGGTAGCAATACTCTTCCAGGGCCCTTCCGCTGGAGTGACGGACCCGTCCGCATCCTCGGGGTGTGGTTCGGGCCCGACCTCCAACTGGAGCGAAATTGGTTGGAAGTACAAACCAAGGTGAATGCTCAGGTGGGAATCTGGCTTTCAAGGAGGTTGTCCTTAAAGGGCAGGGCGGAGGCGTGCGCCACGTACGTCTTCCCTCTGATCCTTTACCGATTGGCTGTACTTCCTCTGCCTAAGGCACGTCGGTTGGCACTGCAACAATCCCTCTCCAGATTGCTCTGGGGAGGTGCAAGGCCGATGGTCCGTAGGCAGGTCTGTATCCAACGTACACGTAACGGGGGTCTGGGTATGCCTGATCTGGAGAGCCACTGGCTTGCTGAAAGACTTGCATACCTGGGCCGGTCCTTGACGGGGGACGCAGTGTGGAGACGAAAGGCGAGTCGGACTTTTCCTCGCCTCCAGTCAGACCCAAAGGCTGAAGGTCGACGTAAGCCTTTGGGCGAAGCACTGTTTGTCCGCGAGTGCCGAAAGGCCCTTCGTAACCTTCTTGGGTCCAGTGACCTTTCACGGCCTCGGAAAGAGCTATATCGGGAATTAGTGGTGGGTTCCGCTTCTGATCCTCTTAGCGAGCGGCGAGGCTGGACGGCGGAGGAGATCCGCTCTCACTGGAATTGGGCGCCAGGATCGAGCTTCTTGAACAACTCCGAGTTCTCGCTCACCTGGCGACTTGCACGGAATGCGTTACCCCTTTTCGGCTTGAACTACAAAGCGGGCCTGGCAGACATGCCTGATTGCCCTCGCTGCAGCAGTGGCTTGGAAGAAACGGCTGAGCACGCCTTCTACTACTGCGAGCGAGTTCGCCCGTTTTGGGATCACGTCGGGGAGTGGACGGCTCGCATCGAACCCAAGCAGCTCGTGCTGCTCGACGTTGGTTACGTCGTGGACAACGTTCTTCCTCCGTTTCAGGGTGAGAAGCGTGTGGTGTTTCTCGCGATCCTGGCTGTAGCTCGAATGGTGATTTGGACTACGCGAAAGAAGGGATTGTATGACGATGCAAACTTTTCTCATCGTGATCTGGTTTTGTACTTTAGGCATTCGCTTAGGGTCAAAATCAGATGCGATAGAAAACGCTTGGATCGCATAACATTCAGCAGAAGGTGGGTGAATGCAGCGAGCCTGGTCGTAAGAAAGGGGGCAACGTTGGAGTCATCCTTCCCTCCTCTGCCCGCTCATGGAGTCTACGGTACGGGTCCTTCGGGACCCCACCCCCGGTAAGTAGGCAAAGCTTTTTTCCCTGGTAACCTAGTTAGCAGTATGTTGTCAGTCATTGTCCCCGTCACCTAGTCATTAGTTCTCAAGATCTTCCCCATCCCCATTATTTTTGTACCTTAACCCATATCCCAGCCCGCTTTTACTGAAGATCTTGAACATTCATATGTATAAAAAATCATATTACCTGCTTGAATCAACCCATACCGCGCCCGACCCCTTATTTCCTTTGACCCCTGTAGATTAGGTTCCCTGCCCCACCTAGGGAAGGTCCGGCTTGTTTTCGGTTCTTTTCGCCCCGGAAAACAGTCGGCCTCCAATTTTATAGACGGGGGGATGGGAGGGCAACCAAACGGGGGATTTTTTCCTTTGTTGCTGTACATATTTCGGGGTTTTTTCTCCCATCCCCATCATATGAATTCATTTGTAAAAACCACAATTTGTAAATAAAATCATGCATCACTCTCGGGATTTTAAGTAGGTTCTTTCTTCATCGAGCAAATGTGGTATTTTGGTGACAGCAGCGCGCATGGCGACGGATGAATGACTATATATTGTATTGTTGAATGGGTCGGCGAATGTGGCTAGCTAGGTCCCACTAGTTAAAACATAGTTATTGCAAGACCGCACCCTTCCCCTTCCCCACAAAACTTAAGGCCTTGTGCCTTCCTGCATTTTTACAGGAAATAAAGGGAGACAACATTCTCTATTATTCTTACGAAAAGTGTTGATCTGCGTTGTTACTTTATTGGATTACTTGTTGGATTACTTGTTGAAAAAATTGTTATCTCGGTAAGACTTTGTTTTTTTGTGACTTTGTTTGAACTTTAATTTTTTTCAAGTCTTACCGAGAACTCTTTGTTTTGACGACTGACTTGTTTTATTTTTTTGTTATCCGACTTTTTTGTTTGTTGTTATAAGTCGGATTTTATTTTGTTGCCTTACCATTTATTTTTTGATTGTCAGGGGTTCTACCTGTCTTATAACTTGCGTGGTGTCATTTCGCTTGTTTTATTTTTGACATTCTTTCAGTTGAAACTGTAGAGCCCCCCCTCCATACTAAGCTACAGTTGGAGGTTTAACCATACCCTCCTGGCTGCTATTATTTTTTCGCAGCCATGGAGGGGGCAACAACTCCAACTAAGTCAACAAAGACACAAAGCCTGATAGGGGCAAATTGGCCTTCGTTGCCGATCCCCGCCGAATCCCAAGAAACAAAAGATAGCCAAGACAGCCCAATACAGCCGGCTCAAAAAAGCCCCACAGCCTGGAAAGGCCAGCAGAGGGGACCGGCTGACTATGAGAAGGACCGGGTGGGCAAGTACGCCAAGTACTTTAACGGAAACGAGATTTTGCCCATCCCGGAAATAGCCGACAAAATAATACCAAGAGTCCTCTCGCTGGTCGTTTCCGACCTTAAAACAAAAAGGCTGGTGGGGCTCAATAAGGATTCTTTCGAAGAGCTGCTAAGGAAGTCAGGCATCCCATGCCAGTACTTCTGCAGAAAAAGTTACGCAACATGGGATGTCCTGTTTCCCACAGAACAACAAGCGGCGAAAGCAGCAGAAAGAGACATAATTACGAAGAACTTTAGGCTGCAGCCGGAATATCAGGGCACCCGTAGGCTCCGCGTGACGATCTGCAATGTCCCGGCCATTATTACTGGGGAGGTCCTGGCAGCATACTTAAGTGCCTTTGGCCAGGTTGAGGAGTTCAACCTCCTCAGATCCCCGGCCGGGACAGCCTACGGGGACTATGCCTTCCGGCTGTGCCTGACCAGGGATGGTTTTAAAGCCATCCCTGAAATGCTGATCAGCGGGGATCGGCAGATGATTGTGTTGGTGGAGGGAAGACGCCCCAGGTGCTGGGGGTGTAAGCAAATTGGCCACATCGCCAAGTTTTGCCCCCAGCGCCCTGAAAACCAAAAAGAAAAAACTACGTCAACAACAACAACAACAACAACGACAACAACAGGGGACGCAGCAGCCACCATCACCAACACAGTCAGAAAAGAAGCGGAGGCCAAGGGCCCGGGTCCAGCCCAGCTCAAACCAAGCAATCAAGAGGGCTGGACGGAGGTGGCCAGAAAGAGGAGGGGATCCCCTAAGCAGGGGGAAAAAACCTCATCCCCTCCTCAAAAAAAGGCCCAAACAGCAGCAGTAGTGGCAGCAGAAGCAACACCAACATCAGAACCACCGATAACTCCGAAACCAGCCACACCAGCAACAGAGACTCCAGCAACGCCCGCACCAGTAACATCGGCACCATCTGCAGCAACAAAGACATCTCCGAAAAAACAAAAAAAGAAAAATAAACCAAACGCCCCGGAAGAGATGGAGACCAACTTTAATTTGAAGAGGAGAAGGGACAGCGGGGAGGGGACCGCAAAAAAAATATGCCCTGAACAACCCAAGGCAGGTCCCTCCTCTCAACCACAAAAGCAACCAACTCCTCCACCTCTACCTCCACCACCCTTTCCACCCCCTCAAATCCTACAACCCACACAACCACCATATCAAATGTTCACCCTCTCACCCCAACAAGAACAGTGCCTAAAGAAATACCACAGACC
This sequence comes from Sepioteuthis lessoniana, assembly GCA_963585895.1. Lineage (NCBI taxonomy): Eukaryota > Metazoa > Mollusca > Cephalopoda > Myopsida > Loliginidae > Sepioteuthis > Sepioteuthis lessoniana. The sequence continues at coordinate 33,642,922 of OY757911.1, read as the reverse complement.
CTACCAAATCCCACTCCCAAGGTCCCAATCAGCAGACCGGTCCCAGCCCCTAAACTTAACCAGAACTCCATCTCTTCCCTCACTCAGCCCCACTAGCATATCCTCTCAAGAACTGTTCCCGTCGAAAAGAAAACAAGACCCTCCTGCCAGTAAAAAAAAAGCAAATCGGCAGGAGGGCGAAAAAGAACTAACAATCACCCAAATACAGCAGGCAGCGGCTTTGTGCTCAGTAGAGCTGGAAGCAGTTGGCGACTTCCAGCTGCGAAAGGCACTAAAGCCGCTGCTGAACCTTGAAAAAATACAAAACTTGAATGTTTCTAATCCTGTCAATTTTAGGAGTGCAGCCATGGTGACCACTTTTGTCCGGTCAGCTGGCGACCGTACCAAGGGCGTATGGAAGTTCTTGAGTACGGTCTGTCAGACTGATACGGGCATAAAGCTGGCGGAGTTGGAGCACTCCTCATTGAAAAAATGTATTCCTTTTTGTTCGGGCAGGGTCCCAATTTTGGTTCACCCGTCCCTTTACAGGTCCCTAAAGCTGCGGTTCCCCATAGATGTCGGCGGAATCACCAGAGACAACCGGGTGACAACTGAACTCGGTACCGGTTCTCTGCGTCAGGCTGTCGGCATCCTCACCCCGAAGGATTTCCGGCCCGTAGTCGACACTGAGTAAGGTAAGTGAGATTGATGGCTTTAAACGTTGCCAGTTTGAATGTGAGGGGACTGAGGGATTCAAGCAAGTGTGCGCGCTTGCTTGGTGAACTCAAGAACCTCGGAGTGGATGTTGCTGCAGTGCAGGAGACCCACTTCACTTGCGATGCCGACTGTCGGGTGCTGGAAAGCGACTTTAACGTTTTCTCAGCATACGGCAGCCGCATCAGCGCTGGGGTCTCTCTGCTAGTTGGACGCAGCCTTGATGCTGATGTTGACGTTGTTTTTGCAGGTGACGGGGGCCGGCTGGTTGTGGCCGATGTTGCCGTGAAAAGTTTCAAGTTTCGTCTGGTTGCGGTTTATGCGTCCAATATCGCTGCGGAGAGGATTTCCTTTTTTCGTCGGTTGGCGCCGTTCCTGGACGATACGAAGCGGCTAGTCTTAATGGGTGATTGGAATGCGATCCTTGATCCCAAGATAGATAAGGTCGGGCGGGGAGCTAGGCGTGCGGGAAGGTGTGATAGCAGCCTTGTCGGCTTCGTGACTCGTCACGGTCTCGTCGACAGGTTTCGTCTTGATCACCCAGGGCGGGAGATGTGGACGTGGCTAGATAGCTCGCCCTCTGCCAAAGTAGGTTCCTACTTGGACAGAGTGTTAGTTAGACGAGCTGACACTGATTTCGTTAGTTGTCCCACGTTCCACCTGATAGCGTGGACTGACCATAAGCTTGTTAGGGTCAGTCTACGGTTAGTCAATAGGCCTAGTCTAGCCGGCTACTGGAAGTTCAATACCTCCTTACTGGAGATACGGGACTTCCGGGACCGGCTAGAATCCCTAATTCAGCGGGCGTTAGTGGGGGCGGTTACCGGGAGTAGGTGGTGGGTTTCTCTGAAATATAGGATTAGAGACTTCGCCACCAAATACGGTCAACAGCTCAGCCTAGATAAGGCCAAGGAGGCGAAGGCTATAGAAGATAGACTTTCCCGGGCGGTGGCTGGGGGGGACTCCCTAGGTGTAGAGCTAGCTAGGAGGGACCTTGAGCGTGAGAGTAGCGAGCGCTACAAGGGATTCGTAGTTAGATCTAGGCTAAATAGAGTTCTCAACGAAGCTGTGAAATCGAACGCGACTGCGCGTGAAGAAGAAGTGCGAAGGTTCCCCGATCGGTACATCGCGTCTGTCAAGACTGCGGACGGGCGACTGCTGCGATCGGGTCGTGAGATGCGTGATGCCTTTCGGGCGCACTTTCGGGATCGCTTTGCCCGCTGCCCTGATCTCCCGATCCGGGAGTTTCGTAGCTATCTTGCCGACTTCCCCCGCCTTGGGGTGGCTGAAGCGGCTAGCTGCGAGGGTTTGGTTACTGAATGCGAAGTCCGTGATGCGTTGAAGCAGGTCGGCCTCAACAAGTCGCCGGGACTAGATGGTTTGCCCTACGAAGTGTACTTGAGGATGTCGCACATGTTTGTGCCTATTCTGACGGATGTGTTCAACCATTGGTTCGCCCAGGGAGTGATCCCTGGTTGCGTTACCAAGGGCGTGATCACATTGCTGAAGAAAGGTGGCCAGCATGTTGGGGAGGGCTTAGATGACTACAGGCCCATAACTCTGCTTAACGCAGAGTTAAAGATTTTGGCCCGGGTCTTGGCGAATCGTTTACAGCGTGTCATCAGTGATCTGATCGGCCCCGAACAGACCTTTGCTGTGAAGGGAAGATCGATCCAGGACAATCTGCACTTGATTCGCGAGGTCCTAGAGGGAATAGAAGACGACACCGAAGCCGCGCTGATCAGTTTAGATCAGTCCAAGGCCTTCGATAGGGTTGACCATCGGTTCTTGGCGTCTGTTTTGGAGACTGCCGGATTCAAACCGGAGTTCCGCAGATGGATTAGTATGATGTACCATAACCCTCAGGCAGTGGTGCAGGTGAACGGAAGGCGTTCGGAGGTATTCGCGGTCGAGCGTTCGGTCCGGCAGGGCTGCCCGTTGTCTCCTCTTCTCTATGTCCTCGCGTTGGAGCCCCTCCTGCGCAGGCTTAGGGATGAGAGGACAAGTCCGTCCCTGCGCGGTATACCTTTTGTTAGCAGCCTTGCTGCAAGGGTTTCCGCGTTCGCTGATGACATCACAGTCTTTGTGTCCCGCCGTCTGGATATAAAGGCTGTGAAAGAGGCGGTTGTCGAGTACGAGCGGATCGCAGGAGCCAAGGTCAATTTTGACAAAAGCGAAGGTTTGCGGCTTGGTGCTTGGAGGGGTAGCAATACTCTTCCAGGGCCCTTCCGCTGGAGTGACGGACCCGTCCGCATCCTCGGGGTGTGGTTCGGGCCCGACCTCCAACTGGAGCGAAATTGGTTGGAAGTACAAACCAAGGTGAATGCTCAGGTGGGAATCTGGCTTTCAAGGAGGTTGTCCTTAAAGGGCAGGGCGGAGGCGTGCGCCACGTACGTCTTCCCTCTGATCCTTTACCGATTGGCTGTACTTCCTCTGCCTAAGGCACGTCGGTTGGCACTGCAACAATCCCTCTCCAGATTGCTCTGGGGAGGTGCAAGGCCGATGGTCCGTAGGCAGGTCTGTATCCAACGTACACGTAACGGGGGTCTGGGTATGCCTGATCTGGAGAGCCACTGGCTTGCTGAAAGACTTGCATACCTGGGCCGGTCCTTGACGGGGGACGCAGTGTGGAGACGAAAGGCGAGTCGGACTTTTCCTCGCCTCCAGTCAGACCCAAAGGCTGAAGGTCGACGTAAGCCTTTGGGCGAAGCACTGTTTGTCCGCGAGTGCCGAAAGGCCCTTCGTAACCTTCTTGGGTCCAGTGACCTTTCACGGCCTCGGAAAGAGCTATATCGGGAATTAGTGGTGGGTTCCGCTTCTGATCCTCTTAGCGAGCGGCGAGGCTGGACGGCGGAGGAGATCCGCTCTCACTGGAATTGGGCGCCAGGATCGAGCTTCTTGAACAACTCCGAGTTCTCGCTCACCTGGCGACTTGCACGGAATGCGTTACCCCTCTTCGGCTTGAACTACAAAGCGGGCCTGGCAGACATGCCTGATTGCCCTCGCTGCAGCAGTGGCTTGGAAGAAACGGCTGAGCACGCCTTCTACTACTGCGAGCGAGTTCGCCCGTTTTGGGATCACGTCGGGGAGTGGACGGCTCGCATCGAACCCAAGCAGCTCGTGCTGCTCGACGTTGGTTACGTCGTGGACAACGTTCTTCCTCCGTTTCAGGGTGAGAAGCGTGTGGTGTTTCTCGCGATCCTGGCTGTAGCTCGAATGGTGATTTGGACCACACGAAAGAAGGGATTGTATGACGATGCAAACTTTTCTCATCGTGATCTGGTTTTGTACTTTAGGCATTCGCTTAGGGTCAAAATCAGATGCGATAGAAAACGCTTGGATCGCATAACATTCAGCAGAAGGTGGGTGAATGCAGCGAGCCTGGTCGTAAGAAAGGGGGCAACGTTGGAGTCATCCTTCCCTCCTCTGCCCGCTCATGGCGTCTACGGTACGGGTCCTTCGGGACCCCACCCCCGGTAAGTAGGCAAAGCTTTTTTCCCTGGTAACCTAGTTAGCAGTATGTTGTCAGTCATTGTCCCCGTCACCTAGTCATTAGTTCTCAAGATCTTCCCCATCCCCATTATTTTTGTACCTTAACCCATATCCCAGCCCGCTTTTACTGAAGATCTTGAACATTCATATGTATAAAAAATCATATTACCTGTTTGAATCAACCCATACCGCGCCCGACCCCTTATTTCCTTTGACCCCTGTAGATTAGGATCCCTGCCCCACCTAGGGTAGGTCCGGCTTGTTTTCGGTTCTTTTCGCCCCGGAAAACAGTCGGCCTCCAATTTTATAGACGGGGGGATGGGAGGGCAACCAAACGGGGGATTTTTTCCTTTGTTGCTGTACATATTTCGGGGTTTTTCTCCCATCCCCATCATATGAATTCATTTGTAAAAACCACAATTTGTAAATAAAATCATGCATCACTCTGGGGATTTTAAGTAGGTTCTTTCTTCATCGAGCAAATGTGGTATTTTGGTGACAGCAGCGCGCATGGCGACGGATGAATGACTATATATTGTATTGTTGAATGGGTCGGCGAATGTGGCTAGCTAGGTCCCACTAGTTAAAACATAGTCATTGCAAGACCGCACCCTTCCCCTTCCCCACAAAACTTAAGGCCTTGTGCCTTCCTGCATTTTTACAGGAAATAAAGGGAGACAACATTCTCTATTATTCTTACGAAAAGTGTTGATCTGCGTTGTTACTTTATTGGATTACTTGTTGGATTACTTGTTGAAAAAATTGTTATCTCGGTAAGACTTTGTTTTTTTGTGACTTTGTTTGAACTTTAATTTTTTTCAAGTCTTACCGAGAACTCTTTGTTTTGACGACTGACTTGTTTTATTTTTTTGTTATCCGACTTTTTTGTTTGTTGTTATAAGTCGGATTTTATTTTGTTGCCTTACCATTTATTTTTTGATTGTCAGGGGTTCTACCTGTCTTATAACTTGCGTGGTGTCATTTCGCTTGTTTTATTTTTGACATTCTTTCAGTTGAAACTGTAGAGCCCCCCCTCCATACTAAGCTACAGTTGGAGGTTTAACCATACCCTCCTGGCTGCTATTATTTTTTCGCAGCCATGGAGGGGGCAACAACTCCAACTAAGTCAACAAAGACACAAAGCCTGATAGGGGCAAATTGGCCTTCGTTGCCGATCCCCGCCGAATCCCAAGAAACAAAAGATAGCCAAGACAGCCCAATACAGCCGGCTCAAAAAAGCCCCACAGCCTGGAAAGGCCAGCAGAGGGGACCGGCTGACTATGAGAAGGACCGGGTGGGCAAGTACGCCAAGTACTTTAACGGAAACGAGATTTTGCCCATCCCGGAAATAGCCGACAAAATAATACCAAGAGTCCTCTCGCTGGTCGTTTCCGACCTTAAAACAAAAAGGCTGGTGGGGCTCAATAAGGATTCTTTCGAAGAGCTGCTAAGGAAGTCAGGCATCCCATGCCAGTACTTCTGCAGAAAAAGTTACGCAACATGGGATGTCCTGTTTCCCACAGAACAACAAGCGGCGAAAGCAGCAGAAAGAGACATAATTACGAAGAACTTTAGGCTGCAGCCGGAATATCAGGGCACCCGTAGGCTCCGCGTGACGATCTGCAATGTCCCGGCCATTATTACTGGGGAGGTCCTGGCAGCATACTTAAGTGCCTTTGGCCAGGTTGAGGAGTTCAACCTCCTCAGATCCCCGGCCGGGACAGCCTACGGGGACTATGCCTTCCGGCTGTGCCTGACCAGGGATGGTTTTAAAGCCATCCCTGAAATGCTGATCAGCGGGGATCGGCAGATGATTGTGTTGGTGGAGGGAAGACGCCCCAGGTGCTGGGGGTGTAAGCAAATTGGCCACATCGCCAAGTTTTGCCCCCAGCGCCCTGAAAACCAAAAAGAAAAAACTACGTCAACAACAACAACAACAACGACAACAACAGGGGACGCAGCAGCCACCATCACCAACACAGTCAGAAAAGAAGCGGAGGCCAAGGGCCCGGGTCCAGCCCAGCTCAAACCAAGCAATCAAGAGGGCTGGACGGAGGTGGCCAGAAAGAGGAGGGGATCCCCTAAGCAGGGGGAAAAAACCTCATCCCCTCCTCAAAAAAAGGCCCAAACAGCAGCAGTAGTAGCAGCAGAAGCAACACCAACATCAGAACCACCGATAACTCCGAAACCAGCCACACCAGCAACAGAGACTCCAGCAACGCCCGCACCAGTAACATCGGCACCATCTGCAGCAACAAAGACATCTCCGAAAAAACAAAAAAAGAAAAATAAACCAAACGCCCCGGAAGAGATGGAGACCAACTTTAATTTGAAGAGGAGAAGGGACAGCGGGGAGGGGACCGCAAAAAAAATATGCCCTGAACAACCCAAGGCAGGTCCCTCCTCTCAACCACAAAAGCAACCAACTCCTCCACCTCTACCTCCACCACCCTTTCCACCCCCTCAAATCCTACAACCCACACAACCACCATATCAAATGTTCACCCTCTCACCCCAACAAGAACAGTGCCTAAAGAAATACCACAGACCCTACCAAATCCCACTCCCAAGGTCACAATCAGCAGACCGGTCCCAGCCCCTAAACTTAACCAGAACTCCATCTCTTCCCTCACTCAGCCCCACTAGCATATCCTCTCAAGAACTGTTCCCGTCGAAAAGAAAACAAGACCCTCCTGCCAGTAAAAAAAAAGCAAATCGGCAGGAGGGCGAAAAAGAACTAACAATCACCCAAATACAGCAGGCAGCGGCTTTGTGCTCAGTAGAGCTGGAAGCAGTTGGCGACTTCCAGCTGCGAAAGGCACTAAAGCCGCTGCTGAACCTTGAAAAAATACAAAACTTGAATGTTTCTAATCCTGTCAATTTTAGGAGTGCAGCCATGGTGACCACTTTTGTCCGGTCAGCTGGCGACCGTACCAAGGGCGTATGGAAGTTCTTGAGTACGGTCTGTCAGACTGATACGGGCATAAAGCTGGCGGAGTTGGAGCACTCCTCATTGAAAAAATGTATTCCTTTTTGTTCGGGCAGGGTCCCAATTTTGGTTCACCCGTCCCTTTACAGGTCCCTAAAGCTGCGGTTCCCCATAGATGTCGGCGGAATCACCAGAGACAACCGGGTGACAACTGAACTCGGTACCGGTTCTCTGCGTCAGGCTGTCGGCATCCTCACCCCGAAGGATTTCCGGCCCGTAGTCGACACTGAGTAAGGTAAGTGAGATTGATGGCTTTAAACGTTGCCAGTTTGAATGTGAGGGGACTGAGGGATTCAAGCAAGTGTGCGCGCTTGCTTGGTGAACTCAAGAACCTCGGAGTGGATGTTGCTGCAGTGCAGGAGACCCACTTCACTTGCGATGCCGACTGTCGGGTGCTGGAAAGCGACTTTAACGTTTTCTCAGCATACGGCAGCCGCATCAGCGCTGGGGTCTCTCTGCTAGTTGGACGCAGCCTTGATGCTGATGTTGACGTTGTTTTTGCAGGTGACGGGGGCCGGCTGGTTGTGGCCGATGTTGCCGTGAAAAGTTTCAAGTTTCGTCTGGTTGCGGTTTATGCGTCCAATATCGCTGCGGAGAGGATTTCCTTTTTTCGTCGGTTGGCGCCGTTCCTGGACGATACGAAGCGGCTAGTCTTAATGGGTGATTGGAATGCGATCCTTGATCCCAAGATAGATAAGGTCGGGCGGGGAGCTAGGCGTGCGGGAAGGTGTGATAGCAGCCTTGTCGGCTTCGTGACTCGTCACGGTCTCGTCGACAGGTTTCGTCTTGATCACCCAGGGCGGGAGATGTGGACGTGGCTAGATAGCTCGCCCTCTGCCAAAGTAGGTTCCTACTTGGACAGAGTGTTAGTTAGACGAGCTGACACTGATTTCGTTAGTTGTCCCACGTTCCACCTGATAGCGTGGACTGACCATAAGCTTGTTAGGGTCAGTCTACGGTTAGTCAATAGGCCTAGTCTAGCCGGCTACTGGAAGTTCAATACCTCCTTACTGGAGATACGGGACTTCCGGGACCGGCTAGAATCCCTAATTCAGCGGGCGTTAGTGGGGGCGGTTACCGGGAGTAGGTGGTGGGTTTCTCTGAAATATAGGATTAGAGACTTCGCCACCAAATACGGTCAACAGCTCAGCCTAGATAAGGCCAAGGAGGCGAAGGCTATAGAAGATAGACTTTCCCGGGCGGTGGCTGGGGGGGACTCCCTAGGTGTAGAGCTAGCTAGGAGGGACCTTGAGCGTGAGAGTAGCGAGCGCTACAAGGGATTCGTAGTTAGATCTAGGCTAAATAGAGTTCTCAACGAAGCTGTGAAATCGAACGCGACTGCGCGTGAAGAAGAAGTGCGAAGGTTCCCCGATCGGTACATCGCGTCTGTCAAGACTGCGGACGGGCGACTGCTGCGATCGGGTCGTGAGATGCGTGATGCCTTTCGGGCGCACTTTCGGGATCGCTTTGCCCGCTGCCCTGATCTCCCGATCCGGGAGTTTCGTAGCTATCTTGCCGACTTCCCCCGCCTTGGGGTGGCTGAAGCGGCTAGCTGCGAGGGTTTGGTTACTGAATGCGAAGTCCGTGATGCGTTGAAGCAGGTCGGCCTCAACAAGTCGCCGGGACTAGATGGTTTGCCCTACGAAGTGTACTTGAGGATGTCGCACATGTTTGTGCCTATTCTGACGGATGTGTTCAACCATTGGTTCGCCCAGGGAGTGATCCCTGGTTGCGTTACCAAGGGCGTGATCACATTGCTGAAGAAAGGTGGCCAGCATGTTGGGGAGGGCTTAGATGACTACAGGCCCATAACTCTGCTTAACGCAGAGTTAAAGATTTTGGCCCGGGTCTTGGCGAATCTTTTACAGCGTGTCATCAGTGATCTGATCGGCCCCGAACAGACCTTTGCTGTGAAGGGAAGATCGATCCAGGACAATCTGCACTTGATTCGCGAGGTCCTAGAGGGAATAGAAGACGACACCGAAGCCGCGCTGATCAGTTTAGATCAGTCCAAGGCCTTCGATAGGGTTGACCATCGGTTCTTGGCGTCTGTTTTGGAGACTGCCGGATTCAAACCGGAGTTCCGCAGATGGATTAGTATGATGTACCATAACCCTCAGGCAGTGGTGCAGGTGAACGGAAGGCGTTCGGAGGTATTCGCGGTCGAGCGTTCGGTCCGGCAGGGCTGCCCGTTGTCTCCTCTTCTCTATGTCCTCGCGTTGGAGCCCCTCCTGCGCAGGCTTAGGGATGAGAGGACAAGTCCGTCCCTGCGCGGTATACCTTTTGTTAGCAGCCTTGCTGCAAGGGTTTCCGCGTTCGCTGATGACATCACAGTCTTTGTGTCCCGCCGTCTGGATATAAAGGCTGTGAAAGAGGCGGTTGTCGAGTACGAGCGGATCGCAGGAGCCAAGGTCAATTTTGACAAAAGCGAAGGTTTGCGGCTTGGTGCTTGGAGGGGTAGCAATACTCTTCCAGGGCCCTTCCGCTGGAGTGACGGACCCGTCCGCATCCTCGGGGTGTGGTTCGGGCCCGACCTCCAACTGGAGCGAAATTGGTTGGAAGTACAAACCAAGGTGAATGCTCAGGTGGGAATCTGGCTTTCAAGGAGGTTGTCCTTAAAGGGCAGGGCGGAGGCGTGCGCCACGTACGTCTTCCCTCTGATCCTTTACCGATTGGCTGTACTTCCTCTGCCTAAGGCACGTCGGTTGGCACTGCAACAATCCCTCTCCAGATTGCTCTGGGGAGGTGCAAGGCCGATGGTCCGTAGGCAGGTCTGTATCCAACGTACACGTAACGGGGGTCTGGGTATGCCTGATCTGGAGAGCCACTGGCTTGCTGAAAGACTTGCATACCTGGGCCGGTCCTTGACGGGGGACGCAGTGTGGAGACGAAAGGCGAGTCGGACTTTTCCTCGCCTCCAGTCAGACCCAAAGGCTGAAGGTCGACGTAAGCCTTTGGGCGAAGCACTGTTTGTCCGCGAGTGCCGAAAGGCCCTTCGTAACCTTCTTGGGTCCAGTGACCTTTCACGGCCTCGGAAAGAGCTATATCGGGAATTAGTGGTGGGTTCCGCTTCTGATCCTCTTAGCGAGCGGCGAGGCTGGACGGCGGAGGAGATCCGCTCTCACTGGAATTGGGCGCCAGGATCGAGCTTCTTGAACAACTCCGAGTTCTCGCTCACCTGGCGACTTGCACGGAATGCGTTACCCCTCTTCGGCTTGAACTACAAAGCGGGCCTGGCAGACATGCCTGATTGCCCTCGCTGCAGCAGTGGCTTGGAAGAAACGGCTGAGCACGCCTTCTACTACTGCGAGCGAGTTCGCCCGTTTTGGGATCACGTCGGGGAGTGGACGGCTCGCATCGAACCCAAGCAGCTCGTGCTGCTCGACGTTGGTTACGTCGTGGACAACGTTCTTCCTCCGTTTCAGGGTGAGAAGCGTGTGGTGTTTCTCGCGATCCTGGCTGTAGCTCGAATGGTGATTTGGACCACACGAAAGAAGGGATTGTATGACGATGCAAACTTTTCTCATCGTGATCTGGTTTTGTACTTTAGGCATTCGCTTAGGGTCAAAATCAGATGCGATAGAAAACGCTTGGATCGCATAACATTCAGCAGAAGGTGGGTGAATGCAGCGAGCCTGGTCGTAAGAAAGGGGGCAACGTTGGAGTCATCCTTCCCTCCTCTGCCCGCTCATGGCGTCTACGGTACGGGTCCTTCGGGACCCCACCCCCGGTAAGTAGGCAAAGCTTTTTTCCCTGGTAACCTAGTTAGCAGTATGTTGTCAGTCATTGTCCCCGTCACCTAGTCATTAGTTCTCAAGATCTTCCCCATCCCCATTATTTTTGTACCTTAACCCATATCCCAGCCCGCTTTTACTGAAGATCTTGAACATTCATATGTATAAAAAATCATATTACCTGTTTGAATCAACCCATACCGCGCCCGACCCCTTATTTCCTTTGACCCCTGTAGATTAGGATCCCTGCCCCACCTAGGGTAGGTCCGGCTTGTTTTCGGTTCTTTTCGCCCCGGAAAACAGTCGGCCTCCAATTTTATAGACGGGGGGATGGGAGGGCAACCAAACGGGGGATTTTTTCCTTTGTTGCTGTACATATTTCGGGGTTTTTCTCCCATCCCCATCATATGAATTCATTTGTAAAAACCACAATTTGTAAATAAAATCATGCATCACTCTGGGGATTTTAAGTAGGTTCTTTCTTCATCGAGCAAATGTGGTATTTTGGTGACAGCAGCGCGCATGGCGACGGATGAATGACTATATATTGTATTGTTGAATGGGTCGGCGAATGTGGCTAGCTAGGTCCCACTAGTTAAAACATAGTCATTGCAAGACCGCACCCTTCCCCTTCCCCACAAAACTTAAGGCCTTGTGCCTTCCTGCATTTTTACAGGAAATAAAGGGAGACAACATTCTCTATTATTCTTACGAAAAGTGTTGATCTGCGTTGTTACTTTATTGGATTACTTGTTGGATTACTTGTTGAAAAAATTGTTATCTCGGTAAGACTTTGTTTTTTTGTGACTTTGTTTGAACTTTAATTTTTTTTTTCAAGTCTTACCGAGAACTCTTTGTTTTGACGACTGACTTGTTTTATTTTTTTTTTCACTTGTTATCCGACTTTTTTGTTTGTTGTTATTGGTCGGATTTTATTTTTGTTGCCTTACCATTTATTTTTTGATTGTCAGGGGTTCTAACTGTCTTTTAACTTGCGTGGTGTCATTCCACTTGTTTTATTTTTGACATTCTTTCAGTTGAAACTGTAGAGCCCCCCCTCCATACTAAGCTACAGTTGGAGGTTTAATCATACCCTCCTGGCTGCTATTATTTTTTCGCAGCCATGGAGGGGGCAACAACTCCAACTAAGTCAACAAAGACACAAAGCCTGATAGGGGCAAATTGGCCTTCGTTGCCGATCCCCGCCGAATCCCAAGAAACCAAAGATAGCCAAGACAGCCCAATACAGCCGGCTCAAAAAAGCCCCACAGCCTGGAAAGGCCAGCAGAGGGGACCAGCTGACTATGAGAAAGACCGGGTGGGCAAGTACGCCAAGTACTTTAACGGAAACGAGATTTTGCCCATCCCGGAAATAGCTGACAAGATAATACCAAGAGTCCTCTCGCTGGTCGTTTCCGACCTTAAAACAAAAAGGCTGGTGGGGCTCAATAAGGATTCTTTCGAAGAGCTGCTGAGGAAGTCAGGCATCCCATGCCAGTACTTCTGCAGAAAAAGTTTCGCAACATGGGATGTCCTGTTTCCCACAGAACAACAAGCGGCGAAAGCAGCAGAAAGAGACATAATTACGAAGAACTTTAGGCTACAGCCGGAATATCAAGGCACCCGTAGGCTCCGCGTGACGATCTGCAATGTCCCGGCCATTATTACTGGGGAGGTCCTGGCAGCATACTTAAGTGCCTTTGGCCAGGTTGAGGAGTTCAACCTCCTCAGATCCCCGGCCGGGACAGCCTACGGGGACTATGCCTTCCGGCTGTGCCTAACAAGGGATGGCTTCAAAGCCATCCCAGAAACGGTAATCTGCGGGGATCGGCAGATGATTGTGTTGGTGGAGGGAAGACGCCCCAGGTGCTGGGGGTGTAAGCAAATTGGCCACATCGCCAAGTTTTGCCCCCAGCGCCCTGAAAACAAAGAAAAAACTACGTCAACAACAACAACAACAACGACAACAACAGGGGACGCAGCAGCCACCATCACCAACACAGTCAGAAAAGAAGCGGAGGCCAAGGGCCCGGGTCCAGCCCAGCTCAAACCAAGCAATCAAGAGGGCTGGACGGAGGTGGCCAGAAAGAGGAGGGGATCCCCTAAGCAGGGGGAAAAAACCTCATCCCCTCCTCAAAAAAAGGCCCAAACAGCAGCAGCAGCAGCAGTAGTAGCAGCAGAAGCAACACCAACATCAGAACCACCGATAACTCCGAAACCAGCCACACCAGCAACAGAGACTCCAGCAACGCCCGCACCAGTAACATCGGCACCATCTGCAGCAACAAAGACATCTCCGAAAAAACAAAAAAAGAAAAATAAACCAAACGCCCCGGAAGAGATGGAGACCAACTTTAATTTGAAGAGGAGAAGGGACAGCGGGGAGGGGACCGCAAAAAAAATATGCCCCGAACAACCCAAGGCAGGTCCCTCCCCTCAACCGCAAAAGCAATCAACTCCTCCACCTCTACCTCCACCACCCTTTCCACCCCCTCAAATCCTACAACCCACACAACCACCATATCAAATGTTCACCCTCTCACCCCAACAAGAACAGTGCCTAAAGAAATACCACAGACCCTACCAAATCCCACTCCCAAGGTCACAATCAGCAGACCGGTCCCAGCCCCTAAACTTAACCAGAACTCCATCTCTTCCCTCACTCAGCCCCACTAGCATATCCTCTCAAGAACTGTTCCCGTCGAAAAGAAAACAAGACCCTCCTGCCAGTAAAAAAAAAAAAGCAAATCGGCAGGAGGGCGAAAAAGAACTAACAATCACCCAAATACAGCAGGCAGCGGCTTTGTGCTCAGTAGAGCTGGAAGCAGTCGGCGACTTCCAGCTACGAAAGGCACTAAAGCCGCTGCTGAACCTTGAAAAAATACAAAACCTGAATGTTTCTAATCCTGTCAATTTTAGGAGTGCAGCCATGGTGACCACTTTTGTCCGGTCAGCTGGCGACCGTACCAAGGGCGTATGGAAGTTCTTGAGTACGGTCTGTCAGACTGATACGGGCATAAAGCTGGTGGAGTTGGAGCACTCCTCATTGAAAAAATGTATTCCTTTTTGTTCGGGCAGGGTCCCAATTTTGGTTCACCCGTCCCTTTACAGGTCCCTAAAGCTGCGGTTCCCCATAGATGTCGGCGGAATCACCAGAGACAACCGGGTGACAACTGAACTCGGTACCGGTTCTCTGCGTCAGGCTGTCGGCATCCTCACCCCGAAGGATTTCCGGCCCGTAGTCGACACTGAGTAAGGTAAGTGAGATTGATGGCTTTAAACGTTGCCAGTTTGAATGTGAGGGGACTGAGGGATTCAAGCAAGTGTGCGCGCTTGCTTGGTGAACTCAAGAACCTCGGAGTGGATGTTGCTGCAGTGCAGGAGACCCACTTCACTTGCGATGCCGACTGTCGGGTGCTGGAAAGCGACTTTAACGTTTTCTCAGCATACGGCAGCCGCATCAGCGCTGGGGTCTCTCTGCTAGTTGGACGCAGCCTTGATGCTGATGTTGACGTTGTTTTTGCAGGTGACGGGGGCCGGCTGGTTGTGGCCGATGTTGCCGTGAAAAGTTTCAAGTTTCGTCTGGTTGCGGTTTATGCGTCCAATATCGCTGCGGAGAGGATTTCCTTTTTTCGTCGGTTGGCGCCGTTCCTGGACGATACGAAGCGGCTAGTCTTAATGGGTGATTGGAATGCGATCCTTGATCCCAAGATAGATAAGGTCGGGCGGGGAGCTAGGCGTGCGGGAAGGTGTGATAGCAGCCTTGTCGGCTTCGTGACTCGTCACGGTCTCGTCGACAGGTTTCGTCTTGATCACCCAGGGCGGGAGATGTGGACGTGGCTAGATAGCTCGCCCTCTGCCAAAGTGGGTTCCTACTTGGACAGAGTGTTAGTTAGACGAGCTGACACTGATTTCGTTAGTTGTCCCACGTTCCACCTGATAGCGTGGACTGACCATAAGCTTGTTAGGGTCAGTCTACGGTTAGTCAATAGGCCTAGTCTAGCCGGCTACTGGAAGTTCAATACCTCCTTACTGGAGATACGGGACTTCCGGGACCGGCTAGAATCCCTAATTCAGCGGGCGTTAGTGGGGGCGGTTACCGGGAGTAGGTGGTGGGTTTCTCTGAAATATAGGATTAGAGACTTCGCCACCAAATACGGTCAACAGCTCAGCCTAGATAAGGCCAAGGAGGCGAAGGCTATAGAAGATAGACTTTCCCGGGCGGTGGCTGGGGGGGACTCCCTAGGTGTAGAGCTAGCTAGGAGGGACCTTGAGCGTGAGAGTAGCGAGCGCTACAAGGGATTCGTAGTTAGATCTAGGCTAAATAGAGTTCTCAACGAAGCTGTGAAATCGAACGCGACTGCGCGTGAAGAAGAAGTGCGAAGGTTCCCCGATCGGTACATCGCGTCTGTCAAGACTGCGGACGGGCGACTGCTGCGATCGGGTCGTGAGATGCGTGATGCCTTTCGGGCGCACTTTCGGGATCGCTTTGCCCGCTGCCCTGATCTCCCGATCCGGGAGTTTCGTAGCTATCTTGCCGACTTCCCCCGCCTTGGGGTGGCTGAAGCGGCTAGCTGCGAGGGTTTGGTTACTGAATGCGAAGTCCGTGATGCGTTGAAGCAGGTCGGCCTCAACAAGTCGCCGGGACTAGATGGTTTGCCCTACGAAGTGTACTTGAGGATGTCGCACATGTTTGTGCCTATTCTGACGGATGTGTTCAACCATTGGTTCGCCCAGGGAGTGATCCCTGGTTGCGTTACCAAGGGCGTGATCACATTGCTGAAGAAAGGTGGCCAGCATGTTGGGGAGGGCTTAGATGACTACAGGCCCATAACTCTGCTTAACGCAGAGTTAAAGATTTTGGCCCGGGTCTTGGCAAATCGTTTACAGCGTGTCATCAGTGATCTGATCGGCCCCGAACAGACCTTTGCTGTGAAGGGAAGATCGATCCAGGACAATCTGCACTTGATTCGCGAGGTCCTAGAGGGAATAGAAGACGACACCGAAGCCGCGCTGATCAGTTTAGATCAGTCCAAGGCCTTCGATAGGGTTGACCATCGGTTCTTGGCGTCTGTTTTGGAGACTGCCGGATTCAAACCGGAGTTCCGCAGATGGATTAGTATGATGTACCATAACCCTCAGGCAGTGGTGCAGGTGAACGGAAGGCGTTCGGAGGTATTCGCGATCGAGCGTTCGGTCCGGCAGGGCTGCCCGTTGTCTCCTCTTCTCTATGTCCTCGCGTTGGAGCCCCTCCTGCGCAGGCTTAGGGATGAGGGGACAAGTCCGTCCCTGCGCGGTATACCTTTTGTTAGCAGCCTTGCTGCAAGGGTTTCCGCGTTCGCTGATGACATCACAGTCTTTGTGTCCCGCCGTCTGGATATAAAGGCTGTGAAAGAGGCGGTTGTCGAGTACGAGCGGATCGCAGGAGCCAAGGTCAATTTTGACAAAAGCGAAGGTTTGCGGCTTGGTGCTTGGAGGGGTAGCAATACTCTTCCAGGGCCCTTCCGCTGGAGTGACGGACCCGTCCGCATCCTCGGGGTGTGGTTCGGGCCCGACCTCCAACTGGAGCGAAATTGGTTGGAAGTACAAACCAAGGTGAATGCTCAGGTGGGAATCTGGCTTTCAAGGAGGTTGTCCTTAAAGGGCAGGGCGGAGGCGTGCGCCACGTACGTCTTCCCTCTGATCCTTTACCGATTGGCTGTACTTCCTCTGCCTAAGGCACGTCGGTTGGCACTGCAACAATCCCTCTCCAGATTGCTCTGGGGAGGTGCAAGGCCGATGGTCCGTAGGCAGGTCTGTATCCAACGTACACGTAACGGGGGTCTGGGTATGCCTGATCTGGAGAGCCACTGGCTTGCTGAAAGACTTGCATACCTGGGCCGGTCCTTGACGGGGGGCGCAGTGTGGAGACGAAAGGCGAGTCGGACTTTTCCTCGCCTCCAGTCAGACCCAAAGGCTGAAGGTCGACGTAAGCCTTTGGGCGAAGCACTGTTTGTCCGCGAGTGCCGAAAGGCCCTTCGTAACCTTCTTGGGTCCAGTGACCTTTCACGGCCTCGGAAAGAGCTATATCGGGAATTAGTGGTGGGTTCCGCTTCTGATCCTCTTAGCGAGCGGCGAGGCTGGACGGCGGAGGAGATCCGCTCTCACTGGAATTGGGCGCCAGGATCGAGCTTCTTGAACAACTCCGAGTTCTCGCTCACCTGGCGACTTGCACGGAATGCGTTACCCCTTTTCGGCTTGAACTACAAGGCGGGCCTGGCAGACATGCCTGATTGCCCTCGCTGCAGCAGTGGCTTGGAAGAAACGGCCGAGCACGCCTTCTACTACTGCGAGCGAGTTCGCCCGTTTTGGGATCACGTCGGGGAGTGGACGGCTCGCATCGAACCCAAGCAGCTCGTGCTGCTCGACGTTGGTTACGTCGTGGACAGCGTTCTTCCTCCGTTTCAGGGTGAGAAGCGTGTGGTGTTTCTCGCGATCCTGGCTGTAGCTCGAATGGTGATTTGGACTACGCGAAAGAAGGGATTGTATGACGATGCAAACTTTTCTCATCGTGATCTGGTTTTGTACTTTAGGCATTCGCTTAGGGTCAAAATCAGATGCGATAGAAAACGCTTGGATCGCATAACATTCAGCAGAAGGTGGGTGAATGCAGCGAGCCTGGTCGTAAGAAAGGGGGCAACGTTGGAGTCATCCTTCCCTCCTCTGCCCGCTCATGGCGTCTACGGTACGGGTCCTTCGGGACCCCACCCCCGGTAAGTAGGCAAAGCTTTTTTCCCTGGTAACCTAGTTAGCAGTATGTTGTCAGTCATTGTCCCCGTCACCTAGTCATTAGTTCTCAAGATCTTCCCCATCCCCATTATTTTTGTACCTTAACCCATATCCCAGCCCGCTTTTACTGAAGATCTTGAACATTCATATGTATAAAAAATCATATTACCTGCTTGAATCAACCCATACCGCGCCCGACCCCTTATTTCCTTTGACCCCTGTAGATTAGGTTCCCTGCCCCACCTAGGGTAGGTCCGGCTTGTTTTCGGTTCTTTTCGCCCCGGAAAACAGTCGGCCTCCAATTTTATAGACGGGGGGATGGGAGGGCAACCAAACGGGGGATTTTTTCCTTTGTTGCTGTACATATTTCGTGGTTTTTTCTCCCATCCCCATCATATGAATTCATTTGTAAAAACCACAATTTGTAAATAAAATCATGCATCACTCTCGGGATTTTAAGTAGGTTCTTTCTTCATCGAGCAAATGTGGTATTTTGGTGACAGCAGCGCGCATGGCGACGGATGAATGACTATATATTGTATTGTTGAATGGGTCGGCGAATGTGGCTAGCTAGGTCCCACTAGTTAAAACATAGTTATTGCAAGACCGCACCCTTCCCCTTCCCCACAAAACTTAAGGCCTTGTGCCTTCCTGCATTTTTACAGGAAATAAAGGGAGACAACATTCTCTATTATTCTTACGAAAAGTGTTGATTTGCGTTGTTACTTTATTGGATTACTTGTTGGATTACTTGTTGAAAAAATTGTTATCTCGGTAAGACTTTGTTTTTTTGTGACTTTGTTTGAACTTTAATTTTTTCAAGTCTTACCGAGAACTCTTTGTTTTGACGACTGACTTGTTTTATTTTTTTTTTTCACTTGTTATCCGACTTTTTTGTTTGTTGTTATAAGTCGGATTTTATTTTGTTGCCTTAACATTTATTTTTTGATTTTCTGGGGCTCTACCTGTTTTTAATCTTGCGTGGTGTCATTCCACTTGTTTTATTTTTGACATTCTTTCAGTTGAAACTGTAGAGCCCCCCCTCCATACTAAGCTACAGTTGGAGGTTTAACCATACCCTCCTGGCTGCTATTATTTTTTCGCAGCCATGGAGGGGGCAACAACTCCAAATAAGTCAACAAAGACACAAAGCCTGATAGGGGCAAATTGGCCTTCGTTGCCGATCCCCGCCGAATCCCAAGAAACAAAAGATAGCCAAGACAGCCCAATACAGCCGGCTCAAAAAAGCCCCACAGCCTGGAAAGGCCAGCAGAGGGGACCGGCTGACTATGAGAAGGACCGGGTGGGCAAGTACGCCAAGTACTTTAACGGAAACGAGATTTTGCCCATCCCGGAAATAGCCGACAAAATAATACCAAGAGTCCTCTCGCTGGTCGTTTCCGACCTTAAAACAAAAAGGCTGGTGGGGCTCAATAAGGATTCTTTCGAAGAGCTGCTAAGGAAGTCAGGCATCCCATGCCAGTACTTCTGCAGAAAAAGTTACGCAACATGGGATGTCCTGTTTCCCACAGAACAACAAGCGGCGAAAGCAGCAGAAAGAGACATAATTACGAAGAACTTTAGGCTGCAGCCGGAATATCAGGGCACCCGTAGGCTCCGCGTGACGATCTGCAATGTCCCGGCCATTATTACTGGGGAGGTCCTGGCAGCATACTTAAGTGCCTTTGGCCAGGTTGAGGAGTTCAACCTCCTCAGATCCCCGGCCGGGACAGCCTACGGGGACTATGCCTTCCGGCTGTGCCTAACAAGGGATGGCTTCAAAGCCATCCCGGAAACAGTAATCTGCGGGGATCGGCAGATGATTGTGTTGGTGGAGGGAAGACGCCCCAGGTGCTGGGGGTGTAAGCAAATTGGCCACATCGCCAAGTTTTGCCCCCAGCGCCCTGAAAACCAAAAAGAAAAAACTACGTCAACAACAACAACAACGACAACAACAGGGGACGCAGCAGCCACCATCACCAACACAGTCAGAAAAGAAGCGGAGGCCAAGGGCCCGGGTCCAGCCCAGCTCAAACCAAGCAATCAAGAGGGCTGGACGGAGGTGGCCAGAAAGAGGAGGGGATCCCCTAAGCAGGGGGAAAAAACCTCATCCCCTCCTCAAAAAAAGGCCCAAACAGCAGCAGTAGTAGCAGCAGAAGCAACACCAACATCAGAACCACCGATAACTCCGAAACCAGCCACACCAGCAACAGAGACTCCAGCAACGCCCGCACCAGTAACATCGGCACCATCGGCAGCAACAAAGACATCTCCAAAAAAACAAAAAAAGAAAAATAAACCAAACGCCCCGGAAGAGATGGAGACCAACTTTAATTTGAAGAGGAGAAGGGACAGCGGGGAGGGGACCGCAAAAAAAATATGCCCCGAACAACCCAAGGCAGGTCCCTCCTCTCAACCGCAAAAGCAATCAACTCCTCCACCTCTACCTCCACCACCCTTTCCACCCCCTCAAATCCTACAACCCACACAACCACCATATCAAATGTTCACCCTCTCACCCCAACAAGAACAGTGCCTAAAGAAATACCACAGACCCTACCAAATCCCACTCCCAAGGTCACAATCAGCAGACCGGTCCCAGCCCCTAAACTTAACTAGAACTCCATCTCTTCCCTCACTCAGCCCCACTAGCATATCCTCTCAAGAACTGTTCCCATCAAAACGAAAACAAGACCCTCCTGCCAGTAAAAGAAAAGCAAATCGACAGGAGGGCGAAAAAGAACTAACAATCACCCAAATACAGCAGGCAGCGGCTTTGTGCTCAGTAGAGCTGGAAGCAGTTGGCGACTTCCAGCTGCGAAAGGCACTAAAGCCGCTGCTGAACCTTGAAAAAATACAAAACCTGAATGTTTCTAATCCTGTCAATTTTAGGAGTGCAGCCATGGTGACCACTTTTGTCCGGTCAGCTGGCGACCGTACCAAGGGCGTATGGAAGTTCTTGAGTACGGTCTGTCAGACTGATACGGGCATAAAGCTGGCGGAGTTGGAGCACTCCTCATTGAAAAAATGTATTCCTTTTTGTTCGGGCAGGGTCCCAATTTTGGTTCACCCGTCCCTTTACAGGTCCCTAAAGCTGCGGTTCCCCATAGATGTCGGCGGAATCACCAGAGACAACCGGGTGACAACTGAACTCGGTACCGGTTCTCTGCGTCAGGCTGTCGGCATCCTCACCCCGAAGGATTTCCGGCCCGTAGTCGACACTGACTAAGGTAAGTGAGATTGATGGCTTTAAACGTTGCCAGTTTGAATGTGAGGGGACTGAGGGATTCAAGCAAGTGTGCGCGCTTGCTTGGTGAACTCAAGAACCTCGGAGTGGATGTTGCTGCAGTGCAGGAGACCCACTTCACTTGCGATGCCGACTGTCGGGTGCTGGAAAGCGACTTTAACGTTTTCTCAGCATACGGCAGCCGCATCAGCGCTGGGGTCTCTCTGCTAGTTGGACGCAGCCTTGATGCTGATGTTGACGTTGTTTTTGCAGGTGACGGGGGCCGGCTGGTTGTGGCCGATGTTGCCGTGAAAAGTTTCAAGTTTCGTCTGGTTGCGGTTTATGCGTCCAATATCGCTGCGGAGAGGGTTTCCTTTTTTCGTCGGTTGGCGCCGTTCCTGGACGATACGAAGCGGCTAGTCTTAATGGGTGATTGGAATGCGATCCTTGATCCCAAGATAGATAAGGTCGGGCGGGGAGCTAGGCGTGCGGGAAGGTGTGATAGCAGCCTTGTCGGCTTCGTGACTCGTCACGGTCTCGTCGACAGGTTTCGTCTTGATCACCCAGGGCGGGAGATGTGGACGTGGCTAGATAGCTCGCCCTCTGCCAAAGTAGGTTCCTACTTGGACAGAGTGTTAGTTAGACGAGCTGACACTGATTTCGTTAGTTGTCCCACGTTCCACCTGATAGCGTGGACTGACCATAAGCTTGTTAGGGTCAGTCTGCGGTTAGCCGATAGGCCTAGTCTAGCCGGCTACTGGAAGTTCAATACCTCCTTACTGGAGATACGGGACTTCCGGGACCGGCTGGAATCCCTAATTCAGCGGGCGTTAGTGGGGGCGGTTACCGGGAATAGGTGGTGGGTTTCTTTGAAATATAGGATTAGAGACTTCGCCACCAAATACGGTCAACAGCTCAGCCTAGATAAGACCAAGGAGGCGAAGTCTATAGAAGATAGACTTTCCCGGGCGGTGGCTGGGGGGGACTCCCTAGGTGTAGAGCTAGCTAGGAGGGACCTTGAGCGTGAGAGTAGCGAGCGCTACAAGGGATTCGTAGTTAGATCTAGGCTAAATAGAGCTCTCAACGAAGCTGTGAAAACAAACGCGACTGCGCGTGAAGAAGAAGTGCGAAGGTTCCCCGATCGGTACATCGCGTCTGTCAAGACCGCGGACGGGCGACTGCTGCGATCAGGTCGTGAGATGCGTGATGCCTTTCGGGCGCACTTTCGGGATCGCTTTGCCCGCTGCCCTGATCTCCCGATCCGGGAGTTTCGTAGCTATCTTGCCGACTTCCCCCGCCTTGGGGTGGCTGAAGCGGCTAGCTGCGAGGGTTTGGTTACTGAATGCGAAGTCCGTGATGCGTTGAAGCAGGTCGGCCTGAACAAGTCGCCGGGACTAGATGGTTTGCCCTACGAAGTGTACTTGAGGATGTCGCACATGTTTGTGCCTATTCTGACGGATGTGTTCAACCATTGGTTCGCCCAGGGAGCCATCCCTGGTAGCGTTACCAAGGGCGTGATCACATTGCTGAAGAAAGGTGGCAGGCATGTTTGGGAGGGGCTAGACGACTACAGGCCCATAACTCTGCTTAACACAGAGTTAAAGATTTTGGCCCGGGTCTTAGCTAATCGTTTACAGCTTGTCATCAGTGATCTGATCGGCCCTGAACAGACCTTTGCTGTGAAGGGAAGATCGATCCAGGACAACCTGCACTTGATTCGCGAGGTCCTAGAGGGGATAGAAGACGACACAGAAGCCGCGCTGATCAGTTTAGATCAGTCCAAGGCCTTCGATAGGGTCGACCATCGGTTCTTGGCGTCTGTTTTGGAGACTGCCGGATTCAAACCGGAGTTCCGCAGATGGATTAGTATGATGTACCATAACCCTCAGGCAGTGGTGCAGGTGAACGGAAGGCGTTCGGAGGTATTCGCGGTCGAGCGGTCGGTCCGGCAGGGCTGCCCGTTGTCTCCTCTTCTCTATGTCCTCGCGTTGGAGCCCCTCCTGCGCAGGCTTAGGGATGAGAGGACAAGTCCGTCCCTGCGCGGTATACCTTTTGTTAGCAACCTTGCTGCAAGGGTTTCCGCGTTCGCTGATGACGTCACAGTCTTTGTGTCCCGCCGTCTGGATATAAAGGCTGTGAAAGAGGCGGTTGTCGAGTGCGAGCGGATCGCAGGAGCCAAGGTCAATTTTGACAAAAGCGAAGGTTTGCGGCTTGGTGCTTGGAGGGGTAGCAATACTCTTCCAGGGCCCTTCCGCTGGAGTGACGGACCCATCCGCATCCTCGGGGTGTGGTTCGGGCCCGACCTCCAACTGGAGCGAAATTGGTCGGAAGTACAAACCAAGGTGAATGCTCAGGTGGGAATCTGGCTTTCAAGGAGGTTGTCCTTAAAGGGCAGGGCGGAGGCGTGCGCCACGTACGTCTTTCCTCTGATCCTTTACCGATTGGCTGTACTTCCTCTGCCTAAGGCACGTCGGTTGGCACTGCAACAATCCCTCTCCAGATTGCTCTGGGGAGGTGCAAGGCCGATGGTCCGTAGGCAGGTCTGTATCCAACGTACACGCAACGGGGGTCTGGGTATGCCTGATCTGGAGAGCCACTGGCTTGCTGAAAGACTTGCATACCTGGGCCGGTCCTTGACGGGGGACGCAGTGTGGAGACGAAAGGCGAGTCGGACTTTTCCTCGCCTCCAGTCAGACCCAAAGGCTGAAGGTCGACGTAAGCCTTTGGGCGAAGCACTGTTTGTCCGCGAGTGCCGAAAGGCCCTTCGTAACCTTCTTGGGTCCAGTGACCTTTCACGGCCTCGGAAAGAGCTATATCGGGAATTAGTGGTGGGTTCCGCTTCTGATCCTCTTAGCGAGCGGCGAGGCTGGACGGCGGAGGAGATCCGCTCTCACTGGAATTGGGCGCCAGGATCGAGCTTCTTGAACAACTCCGAGTTCTCGCTCACCTGGCGACTTGCACGAAATGCGTTACCCCTTTTCGGCTTGAACTACAAAGCGGGCCTGGCAGACATGCCTGATTGCCCTCGCTGCAGCAGTGGCTTGGAAGAAACGGCTGAGCACGCCTTCTACTACTGCGAGCGAGTTCGCCCGTTTTGGGATCACGTCGGGGAGTGGACGGCTCGCATCGAACCCAAGCAGCTCGTGCTGCTCGACGTTGGTTACGTCGTGGACAACGTTCTTCCTCCGTTTCAGGGTGAGAAGCGTGTGGTGTTTCTCGCGATCCTGGCTGTAGCTCGAATGGTGATTTGGACTACGCGAAAGAAGGGATTGTATGACGATGCAAACTTTTCTCATCGTGATCTGGTATTGTACTTTAGGCATTCGCTTAGGGTCAAAATCAGATGCGATAGAAAACGCTTGGATCGCATAACATTCAGCAGAAGGTGGGTGAATGCAGCGAGCCTGGTCGTAAGAAAGGGGGCAACGTTGGAGTCATCCTTCCCTCCTCTGCCCGCTCATGGCGTCTACGGTACGGGTCCTTCGGGACCCCACCCCCGGTAAGTAGGCAAAGCTTTTTTTCCCTTGCAACCTAGTTAGCAGTATGTTGTCAGTCATTGTCCCCGTCACCTAGTCATTAGTTCTCAAGATCTTCCCCATCCCCATTATTTTTGTACCTTAACCCATATCCCAGCCCGCTTTTACTGAAGATCTTGAACATTCATATGTATAAAAAATCATATTACCTGCTTGAATCAACCCATACCGCGCCCGACCCCTTATTTCCTTTGACCCCTGTAGATTAGGATCCCTGCCCCACCTAGGGTAGGTCCGGCTTGTTTTCGGTTCTTTTCGCCCCGGAAAACAGTCGGCCTCCAATTTTATAGACGGGGGGATGGGAGGGCAACCAAACGGGGGATTTTTTCCTTTGTTGCTGTACATATTTCGGGTTTTTTTCTCCCATCCCCATCATATGAATTCATTTGTAAAAACCACAATTTGTAAATAAAATCATGCATCACTCTCGGGATTTTAAGTAGGTTTTTTCTTCATCGAGCAAATGTGGTATTTTGGTGACAGCAGCGCGCATGGCGACGGATGAATGACTATATATTGTATTGTTGAATGGGTCGGCGAATGTGGCTAGCTAGGTCCCACTAGTTAAAACTTAGTTATTGCAAGACCGCACCCTTCCCCTTCCCCACAAAACTTAAGGCCTTGTGCCTTCCTGCATTTTTACAGGAAATAAAGGGAAACAACTTCTCGTTCCTTACGAGACATTTGACAGACAGACTGCAAGCCGAGCACGGCTAGTACTTCCTTTGTATGACTTCCTTTTTCTGCTAATACAATAACGTTTACCCGTCACCCGTTGTTTGAGTTGTTCTTCCACCGGTCTTATCTGAAGACCACAACAATTATGTAATTAATCGTTTCGTTTTTATCACTACATATCCCACACTTACTGTTTTGTTGTGTCATATCTATTTTTGCTTGAGCATAGTTGGTCCTTATAACATTGTTTTGTGTTATTATTAGAACAAATTCAATTTCTCTCTCAAAGCTTCCTTTTCTCCAGGTCTTCTCGTGTGACATTTCGCCTGTTTGTATTCATACAGTTGTTTTTCTTTCCACATCTGTTTCCTTGATATTATTGTTCTATTGGTCTTTATGTTGCCTGTGCTGTTTCTGGTCTCTGTAATAATTCCTTCTTTGCACTTTATATGTTGTCTTCGATTCATCGTATTGATGAATCCATGTTATCTTCAATGCTGGCGAGTCTTCCTTCTCCTTCTTTTCTTGACGCTTATAACCTGTCTATGTCATCTCTTAGGTGTAAGGCCTTATGCATCATCATTAGCTTTCTTGTCCTCTGGTCTATTTGTTGAAGTTCTTCCTTCGTCTATTTCAAGAATGTTCTCGGTGTATCTTACAAGGGGGACACTTAGGTGTTTATCTGTTTGATGAGATTCCTGCAATAGAACTTGGTTTTGAGAAGTTTTCTCGTTCGTCTGAGATATTCTTTTCTTATTTTTTTTCTCTCATCTTCATTTGTTTGATGGTGTTCGCTTTCAATATTCCCATGTACTTGTAAGTTTCCTTTTCTCCGAGCGTTCTGATTTTTTCTTGATTTGGTTGTTCTTTTCCTTCTGTTATTTGACTTTTTCTGCTTTTCATTATTAGCTTAGCATATTTTGTATGCCAAATTCCATCTCTATATTCTGATTATATATTCTTATTGTTTGTATTAGAGTCTCAAATTTGCTTTCTTCTTCTTCTTCTTCTTCTTCTTCTTCTTCTTCTTCTTCTTCTTCTTCTTCTTCTTATTATTATTATTATTATTATTATTGCTTGTGAGTTTTTCACACCCCACCAGCGTTAGCTGATGATCTTTCACTGTAATCTGATTGACAGCAAGTCTCCTCAGGTCTCCGTATTCTGGCCGATCTTAACAAAGAATAAACATAATTCGTCTTCTGATTTCCAACTCTTCCAATCCACTTATTATTATTATTATTATTATTATTATTGTTGTTGTTGTTGTTGTAGTTTTTTTTTCTTCAATAGTTTCGATCGGTTCATTTTCCAGCAGTCTTCCGGCCATAGTTAAAAGCTGCAAAATAGACCAGTCAAAATGTTGGAAGGAGCAGAATAAATGCCTTCGAAAATAATTCAAGAAAATTTTCCATTTCAAACCAATGCGAAGAGACACTTCGTTAGATACCTTTCCGCCTGCAATTACTCAGCCGCGAACTTCTTAAACGCAAATAATTTCCCCACAAGGTAACGTTACCCTTTTTGTGAACAATGTAAAGAACAGCGCGAGTAGACTTACACCTCCATTCGGATAGCTTGTAAAGAGCTGAAGATATATATATTTATTATTGCGTATATTTCATTTTAGTGCGTATCTCATTCCCCTCCCTCTCTCTCTCTCTCTCTCTCTCTATATATATATATATATATGTTTGTATGTGTGTGTGTGTGTGTGTGTGTGTGTGTGTGTGTGTGTGTGTGTGTGTTAGAGAAAAAAGGAAATTAATCCGACGGGATGTAAATATAAGAAAATATATTCAAAGGATGTGTTTATTTATATATGGAAAATATGCCTAGATTAAATGTTTCGGTTTTTGTTGTTTTTTTTTTTTAAACCATCTTCAAGGTGGTGTTATGTGATGTTATCTCATTCAACCTTTCATTTGAAAATAATTTTTATGAGACAGCATCACATAACATTGCCTGGAAGATGGTTTAAAAAAAAAAACAAAACTAAGATACTGAACATTGCATATTATCCATATATTAATGAATATATAATTTGACAATATTGTATTGTCTTATATATAAAGACAGTATTTAATCCAGTAAATCCGGAGTTGGGAACAATTCCAAGCAGGACAATTTAAATATTCAAATATAGAATATTAGATTTAAGTAATTCCGGTTAAGAGCTCAATGCAAATAAAATCCACAGTGCAAATTATTTTTTCAAAATAAAAACCAACAATCGGTCACATTAAGATAATAAATTTATTTCCATCCTGTTAAAAGCATTGATATAAATCAATGCTCTAAAAAATTAACAGGACTTCTTCAGATTAAGCAAGAAAACGGATGAAAATAACACTTTCACATTTACAACCAAGCTAAAAACAAAACAAAACAAAACAAAACAAGAAACTCATTTCGCCTACCATCCAAATCAAGTAGCTATAAGTATCAACTTATTCTGGCATATCCAGTTTCATTGTACTTCAAATTTAACAGAAGAAAAGTTTACAGCTACAAAAATACATGTCTAATTATCCAAAGTATCATATAAAAAATTATTATTCAAACATATCTCATAATACATCAAATTTTAATCATTAAAATGAAATAATTCAATCTAAAACTAATGTTATTTACAGTAACCCCCCCCAAAAAAATTCCATTACAACAAATGAGCAAAACATTTTCTAATATTAATTCTAATCTTAATTCATTTATCGATTTAATAATTCATAGTTATCTATTTATTGCACTATTTTTCAAAACAGTCTAAATTTATTTCTATACCTACATCCAGCAATAAAATCACATCTCTGATTCAATAGGTTAGCAGGATCAATGTACAACATAATTTGTATCTTTTCCTCCAGATATAAATTACATCTTCCATTAAAGCAGCTAGGAGTTGTAGATCTTTTCAAAATGTCCAATTGTATCTTTTGAGTTAAACCTCTATTTTTCAACTTCCAAAAATTTTTGGATAAAGCTATTTGATTTTTCAAGCGTTCGTATCCACCTTATATGATAGTAATGTTCGTCCATCGTATTTGATGATGACCATTACCTAAACCAAAGCTTAGCAAATTTATTTAATGGTGAAGGATTGTGAAGAACCAGCCATATTTTCGGATGAGCTGATAACAGAAAAAAAATACTTTACCAAATAGCGCTTACGTTTTGAATTTTTTGTTTTTCCTTCTCCTTGGTCGATTTCCTTTTCATGGCTAGAAAGCCCACTCTGCTTTACTACTTAGTAACAGCTGGGAAAGGAGAGAAAGGTTCATACCTTTCCAAGGGCATTAGTGCAAAATGAAATTTTAACAGCCTTGCACAGGTTTTGGACTCCGATCAGCGATAACCATTATACCACGCATATATATCAATTTTTAGGAGGTGCCCGTGGTGTAATGGTTATCGTCGCAGGAATTGGACACGGCGACACGAGTTCAAATCCTGGAATGATTGCATTTCACATTGCACTAATACCCTTGGGAAAGGTATGAATACAATTATTCTCCCCCCCCCAGCTATGGGTAAATAGTAGGGCAGACTAGGTTCTTCAGCCTTGGTGAGGCCACTAGTCTAGGAGAAGGAAAACTCTGAATTCAAACCTGTTAAACTCCGCTTAAAAAAATTGACCTCGTGTCATATCCTGCCCGAGCGGAGGGGTTGGGTAAATATGATATATATCATTTTTGAAAAGCAGCGTTATTAACTTTTAAAAAATAATGACACTCAGGTGGGAAAAAAACAGGTGCAAAAATACAAATACATTCGCATTTACACACAAGATCTCTCTGAAAAGTATCCAGTCATTTAATACTGACGAAAAAAAAAAAAAGACTTACCTTGGACAATGACATTTTAGTCCTTGTCAAAGTATTAATCTTGTAATTTCATACACTGAGCCCAAGTTGTCTTTCAAGTTCACCATCAGTTGCCTCATCACGTTACCTATAATCTTTCCCATAATCTGAATTTTTTCTTTTTAATAGCGATATTTGCTTTGAAAGCCAGAAGTCGCATAGAGCTAAATATTAACTAACAGAACCTGAATGTTACAATATTTTGCCAGAAAACTCGTGCGATACTTAAAGAAACAATCACTGAATACATAAATTCACTCAGTAAATGTTTCACTGTCGACTGAGTGACTTTACGGGATAGTAATTGTCCCTGCATACGCAGTAAAGTCTCATCTTTTTTTCTCGCAGATTACATTAAGGGCGCGCATATATACTAAATGGGTGAATACTTTCTGCTTGGCCTTGTATTGTATCTATAAAGACTTTTTAGTTTCCTTACAATATGAACTATACTTATTAGTCAAAATACAAAATAGACAATGTTAGGACATTGGTTTGCTCTCCATAAGGTGGTTAGGATGTATACGATTTGTTTTAGAATGAAAGAATACTAAACTTACAGGCTTTTACATTTGGAAAATCACTCTCCTATGACTATGTTACTTGCTTTGCGGGGTGTCCTCATGGTGTAATGGTTAAAGCGCTGGACTTCAGAATCGTAGTAAGCGAGTTCGAACTTCAGTCGTGCTATTATATTCACTTTCGACAAATATCCTTGGGAAAAGTATGAACCCCGTTATCTTCCCAGCTATGGGTTAAATAGTATAATTGCTGCTCTTCTAGAAGGATGGCTTTGGCATTAGATAACCCACGAAGGTTGATATGCCATTAAAACAAAGAAACCAAACCAACATAAAAAAAACTGTTACTCTTTTTTGGCAGGGTCCAGTCAAGATATACGTATATGTTCAATTGACAATCGAGATACGTGTGAGAGAAAAAATTAGTTTCACATACAGAGAGAGAGAGAGAGAGAGAGAGAGAGAGAGAGAGAGAGAATTGCTCATGTTTAAAGTTCCGTTCCGGCTGTTTATTTTTATTGGGAACGCAATCGAAACTTCACAGACTTAGGGAAAAAAACAGACTCTGCCTTATTATATGAAGCAAGTGGATTAAAAGGTTATCCCAAATTCAAAGATAATCCCATGAAAAAGACATAAAATTTACATTTGTGGAAAGATTTTGCTGACTTAATAGACATTATATCACATGACACATTTTAACTAATGGCAATTATATAAGTCGATAAAAAGAGCCCAGCTTCTTATCTGATGAAAATACTCACCGGGCGTTCACTTAGTTCCAAAGGGCCTACCTTCCAGGAACACCTGCTCCCTGACTTGAAAGAGGTAAGGGCTGAGTTTATTGTCCGATACCTCAGGTGTTTATGAAGGGGAATGCCGACAGAATCTAAGCAATTTTACGGCGCTCCACGTGATATTTATTTCCTGTGTGGCACGTCCTATTAAACCAACCTTTGGAGGTGCCCGTGGTGTAATGGTTATCGTCATAGGAAATGGACACGGCGACACGAGTTCAAATCCTGGACGAGACCGATTGCATTTCACATAGCACTAATACCCTTGGGAAAGGTATGAATCCAATTATTCTCCCTCCAGCTATGGGTAAATAGTAAGACAGACTAGGTTCTTCAGCCTTGGTGAGGCAACTAGTCTAGGAGAAGGAAAACTCTGAATTCAAACCTGTTAAACTCCGCTTAAAAATTGACCTTCTGTCATATTCTGCCCGAGCGGAGGGGTTGGTAAATATGATTAAACCAACCTTTGTGTCATATTTTGGCTTCCGAGGGAGTCAAATAAATACATTTAATAAGAATAGATAGAATTGATTGAATCGAATTTCTTCAATTCGGAGAAAAATTCTTCGTTGACTTATGAACTCATGTTCGTCGTCAGATCGCCAATGAAAAGAGAAGCAAAGATGTTTTCTGAAAAATAATCAACATAGAACTGGGACGGTCCGTAGCCCACATGTGTCCCCAAATCTAAAAACAGAAAAAAGACCCACGTGTGTCATAAATTCCAAAAATAACTGTTCTCAGTTTTGCCGCCAAAAGCTAGTGAGTCTGAATATACCAAATCCCTGTACTAGGTATTTGTCGCTGCCTCCCACCAGACACGACTTGACACAAGGTCAAAAGCCCGAAGGCCGATTAAAGTGGGGATAAAGGGGAGGGGAGGTCGGGAACGAGCCGAGACTCGAACCCTGCTTGTCAGTGCTGCTCATCGGCTCACTTAGTGCAATGTGAGCCTGATGAGGCAAGCAGTTTCACGAACCCAAATGTGGGTCCGGGCACGTATGCCAAATCCCTGTACTAGTTAGTATCAGTCTACCAATCAAAGTAGGCAGACGTTATATTCTCCTTGCCGACCCTAAAATGTAAGTTCCGAAATTTCACGACGATAAACAAGTTCTATCTTCTATGAATTTCAGAACTGACACGCAAGTAAGCAATTAAAAAGAATGCTAAATCATTTACGTACACTGTCCTTACATAAACTTAATACTCACAAGCTATCGATTATATGGAAATCAGACCTAACCGATAAAATGAAACGCAGTTTCTTCCAGGCAGCGGTCATATCGATACTGCTATATGGATGCACTACATGGACTCTAACAAAACGGCTGGAGAAGAAGCTAGACGGAAATTACACAAGAATGCTGCGAGCAATCTTGAACAAGTCCTGGCGGTAACACCCCACAAGACACCAACTGTACGGCCACCTGCCTCCAATCACGAAAACTATTCAAGTTAGACGAACTAGACATGCAGGACACTGCTGGAGAAGCAGGGACGAACTCATAAGTGATGTACTCTTATGGACCCCCACACATGGCCGTGCAAAAGCAGGACGACCAGCACGAACATACATTCAGCAGCTATGTGAGGATACGGGATGTTGTCCAGAAGACCTGCCTGAGGCGATGAACGATAGGGAAAAGTGGCGAGAGAGGGTCAGGGATATCCGTGCTACCAGCACGACATGATGATGATGATGATGATGATGACTACTCATTACCCAAATTGATACATAAGGAGATAATAGGTGTTTTAACTCAACCTCCTGTTATTTGTTTTAATGTTTAGCTTGTTTTATTTATGATTTATTTCTGCATTGACCTTTTTATCACATTAACCGGAAAATTCCTCTGCAATAATATTAAGCTACATTTCTTTAGCGAACGCGTTACGCATAACTCGTTACGACATTCATGCTACCCTCGCTACAAAATTTGCATGTACAAGGTTAATATAGATTTTAAACATTCTCAATATTTCCCCCTCGCTAACTTGTTATATTAGCAATTTAACTCAACATTTTACTTCAAGCGAACCGTGAACTTGAAAAAGGGTTCATTGAAATTTGTTCATAAAGACTTTAGATTTATTCACAACACATCAGCCAAAATCACATGTTTCCACAAATAAAAAAAGTGTATATAGTATTGATAAAATCGTTCTTGTACACTCCAATGTCGAACCTGTTTTCTTCAACTGTTGAATCTAATATCAAAGTCATGATGAATTTCTTGTGTGTGTGTGTAGCTAGCTTATAGCGCATTCAACTTATACAAGGCCCATATAACCCTGCTGACTGTCCACGATACTTCTTTGTTGTGGCTCCATGCCAGACTAAGTTTACAAAATATCTACATATGCATACGCATACATTGCCGAAATAACGAATTTATAGGCAACCGAATCAAATAAATTCTTATTCGAAAACACGTTTCTTATCTACGCTTATATCGACATACGGTTATAAACAGCAGTCATTGATATTAATACTTCGTTGAATACCACTCAAGGCTAATCGGAAAAGGGAGATAACTGAGTTTTAATTTCCCTTTTGGAAATGTTTAAAAGTCTAACCGCAATTTTTATATATATTTAAGAATAGGTTAATTTTAAATAAATTTATTGATTTGTGTGTCATGAACATTTGATTGAAAATAGACGCAAATGGTTAATTACTTTTAACCACAACCATATATATGAATTGGAAGAATGTGTGCGTGTTTTTTGTTTGTTTTTTACCCGTCGGATTTAATATAGTGACTCATTGACTAATTAAATATAAAACTTTCGGACTGGTAACCTGAGTATGTGGTTTTTATCACACACATCGACAAAAATCTTATACAAATGGAGAATCCGTAATTCTTGGTAATACTGTTCAATTCCAACACGAAAGAATACACACACTTGAAGAATGCTGAAAAAACACACCTGCCGGAATTTTGCGATACAAACAACATAAGATAGGGAATTGCAATGTTTTCTTTTTAATCGTCATTATTTCAAATTCTATTTCAGTCAGACTGATTTTTTTTTTCCTTTTTTTCTTCTCTCAACGCATTGTCAGCTGTAGCCCCCCCCTCACTTCCCTCGGAATGTCAAAATTTACTCTTAGAAGGCTGGACAGCATAGTAGCTGAAACTTAAAAAAAAAGAATGATTAAATACGTCCGAATTAACCTATATGTAATTATAAAAACACAGTCGCAGAAAATAAATACGATGATCCGAGTTCAAATCCTAGACAAGGCTGTTTGCATCTTACATAGCGCTAATATAGTAAAGTAGGCGACCGTAGTCTAGAGGAACCTGAAGGCTCCTTTTTCAATTGCTACTACACTGAGGTGTAGGGAAGGGAGCAACTCCTTTCCCTGGATGGCTCAACTTTACCTTTGATCCATACTTTATAATGCTGAGTGTTAAGCAAGGAGGCATCAAGTACCATTTTTTTAGTCTTTGGTATGACTCGACCCGGGATTGAACCCTAGTCTCTCGGACCTTTGTCGAACACTCTAACCACGAAGCCAATGAACTAACAGTACTAATACCCTTGGGAAATTATTCTCCCTCCAACTATAGTTAGATAGTAGGGTAGACTGGACTCTTTAACCTTGCTGTGGCTATCCGTCTAGGAAAAAGAAAAATCTGAATTTAAAGCTGCTAAATTCCTTTTAAAATTTGACCTTGTGTCGCATCTTGCTCGTATCGAGGGCTTGGGTAAATATATTATGAAAACTCTATCCATAATAAATAAATAAGAATTTAGATTTAAATCCTATTTGAAAATATATATATAACATTTTTCTATCCAAATTGAATCTTGGAATAAAATCTGCAGAAAGTTCCTGCTGTTGCAACTAAAAATTTTCAGGGGTGTTGAAAAGTTCTCAGTCCGACCAAGAAAGGAATGAACATGAGTCAAGAAACATAGGGTTGTTCCATACATTCATCCAAAAGTTTGATACACTTGGCACATCCTTACTCTATTAAAAATATCATTTTTTTTTTTTGAGCTGATAAGTTTTCAGTACTCTTTCATAGCTACTAAAACTAATGCACCTACCGTAGTGCTCATTTTAGAAGTTTCACTTGGCAGACCAATTCGCTAAAGTATTTACTCAACCCCCTCGGCCACGGGCAGCATATGACCCTTGTATATTTTTATAATCGGAGTAAAGCTGGTTTGAATTCAGAGTTTTCCTTCTATATCGAGTGTCATATAAAGTCCAGTCTGCTCAACTATTTACCATTAGCTGGAGAGAGAATCGTTGGATTTATATCTTTCCTATGGATTTTAGCGTTATATAAAATGCAAACAGGATAAATGATTGATTCTAACTAAGCTTAGCTTCGTCTGACACGTATGAAGCGCTCGGTGTGGATCAAACTCACTACAGCAGTTTGTATTTGCTTAACTCTTCCACCACAGGCAGAATGTGACATATTCAGTATACAGCTGTTTTGAATTCAGTGTTTTCCTTTTCCTGGACTGGTTGCCTTACCAAGCCTAAAAAAAAACTCTGTCTCTCCTACTATTTATCCATAACTGGGGGATTCATGCCTTTTCCAAGCGTATTTGTTCGAAGTGAAAACGCAGTTTCGTCAGGATTTGAACTCGATTCGTCGATCCCATTTCCTACTACAATAAGTGTGCCTCTATTACCAATTGGATATTCTTTAGGTGCCCTACTCATGTGGTTCTTGTAAACTTTGTAAATATCTACTTAACCGGCGTTAGTAGTGAGCTGGGAGTTCAAATGTTGTTTTTCCAATTTTTTAGGCTTACCCTGTTCATTTTGGATAATTGATGCAATATAGTATTTCTTTCTATAGCATTTTGCCTGACTAAGCAAAATTTAGGAAATATGAATAAGAGTAGAAATGAGACCTAAAGACCAAGACGCCTAAAGGAGAAAGTCCCCGGCTTGGACAAAACACATAAAGCTAAACACTTAAAAGATGTTGAGACGATCGTAAGATGAACTCGACTCAAAGTGACGGTCAGATAAATCGAACATTGGCAATAAATAAATAGTCTCGTTACATGTTGGCAAGAATCAGTTTGATCTTACTTTAATTAAAACACGTCGTTCAAACCTGGACGATAACTCTATGGTATTTACAAAATTAAGCTTAGTATGGCCCAAGGCCAAAAGCAGGAAAGAGTGATGAGAAGATTTTGTTACGACAATTTTCTAAGTAATTGGAAGAGCCGAACTGACTCGGAAAAAAAAACAGAAAAAAAAACGATGTTCGAAATTCTGGCTCTTATCTGAACTGGAACACTGGCCACTAACGTTGATGGCAAATAAGTCATACACACATGAATAAGTTCGAAGCCTCGTAAACGGAAATTTTTTAATTCAAACCAGCTGTAGTCTGCTTAGAAATTGACCTTGTGTCGCATCCTGCACATAGCTGAGTTATTGGATAAATACCAACAAGTCCGGAGATATAATAAAAAAGCGAAAACTTTACGAGGCAAATATCTATTTTTAATCTTTTTATCTTTGCCGATAAACATAACTTTGATGAATTAATCACGTAGTTTGAACATTACAGTGTAAAAATTTCCGATCAAATATAGACATATATTTTCAAAAAAGAGGACACTGAAAACTTTTGCGCATATCTAATATCAAATGTTAAAAGTGTGTGTGTGTGTGTGCGTTAGGATTTTGAAATGATTGTTCTTCAATACTAGTTGAAGTTTGAATACATGTATATATTCAAACGTCAACCAATATTATATATATATATATATATATATATATGTGTGTATGGGCTGTCTCTGCATCTGCATGGAAAAACTCTGTCAACACCGCGATAGGAGGTCCCTAAAATCACTAAATAGCATCGAGAAAATACAACACAGAATAATGGTGACTACATTTGATAGCAACCCTAACGCAACAATGATCTCCTGTTACAGTCCTACCAATGTTAGTGAAGAAACTAACCTCATCGCCTTCTATAACAAGCTATCCTCACTTGTTTGTAGCATCCCGAAACACAACGTTTTCGTCATCGGTGGAGACATGAATGCCCAAATTGGTAAAAAGGTAAACCATAAATTCAGCTTACACAACTCATCAAACAGAAATACGGAACATCTAACAGATTTCACGCGAGAAAATAGATTATCATGTCCTTCAATACTAAATTTCAGACAAGAAAGGA
The DNA here is from genome assembly GCA_963585895.1 of Sepioteuthis lessoniana. Classification (NCBI taxonomy): domain Eukaryota; kingdom Metazoa; phylum Mollusca; class Cephalopoda; order Myopsida; family Loliginidae; genus Sepioteuthis; species Sepioteuthis lessoniana. The sequence goes on along the minus strand of OY757911.1, from coordinate 33,606,440 downwards.
AAAATTATGGATCTACACCTAAGTAAATTATACTAAAACACATATAGACTACGTCTTTATAAATAAGAAATGGAATAATAGCGCATTGAATTGCGAGACATATTCCTCTTTCGAGAGTGTGCCTTCCAATCAGCGAATTGTCACGGCAAAGATACGACTGAGCCTAAGAAGGAATGTGGCCCGAAAAACAACCGTACACTATGACTGGTCCCAGCTTAACAACAGTGATATTAGAGATAATTATACGTTAGCACTAAGAAACAAAATCGATGCATTTCAGGAGATATCAGAAACACTTACTCTGAATGGCGAATATGAGAACTTCGTCAATGCCCACTTAGAAGCAGCAGCAGACTGCATACCAACTTAACAAAGAGCTAAACCTAGAGTCCCAAAGGAGACATTAGCCGTTAGAAAAAAGCGTGTAGACGTAAAATCCGCTTCCAAATGTAATTGGAGGAAGTCAACCAATATCAATGCTCAGAAACTTAAGAAGGCACAAAATGAATTATTTAACATATACCGAAAAGAACAAAAAGATACAAAATCAGATCAATAACATTAGAGATAGACAATCTAGGATAGCATGGCAGACGGTAAACGAAATGAGCAGAAGGAAGAGTACTGCGAAAGCTAAACTGAAAGCTGCCAGCCAAGAAGAACGAATACCCCTGTGGAAACAACATTTCGTGAATTTACTCGGAAAACCTCCGAAAGTTACGCACGAACCAATCAAGAAAATTATTAGTGATCAATAAGACATCAAACTTGGACAGTTGACGCAAGAAGAACTCGATTCAGTACTAATAAAAATTAAAACTGGGAAAGCTGCAGGGCTTGATGGAATACCCCCAGAAGTATGGAAGACCAGGGAATTCAATGAGATACTACTCCGAGATTGTAATCCTGTATATAACAAAAACACAATAGACAGATTGACCAAGGGATGCATGCTCCCTTCCCCTAAGAAGGGTGACCGAGGAATAGCCAAGAACTACCGAGGTATACCCCATTCCATCCATAGTGGCCAAGATCTACAATGCTCTACTACGCAACAGCATAGAACCCAAAATTGAGAAAATACTTAGGAAGAACCAAAATGGCTTTCGGAGAAATCGAGCTACAACATCACAAATTTTGACTATCCGTCGAATTCTAGAAGGTGTACGTGAAAAAAAAACCTTGAGGTAACAATATTATTGGTCGACTTCTCCAAGGCCTTTGACTCCATACACACAGGAAAGATGGAGCAAATACTTCTCGCCGAAGGCCTCCCAAAATAAACTGTTGCAGCCATAATGATGATATATAAAAGCACGAAAGTAAAAGTCCGCTCACTGGATGGAGACACAGACTACTTCAACAATGTAGCAGGTATGCTACAAGGAGAACACATTAGCCCCATACCTGTTTATCATCTGCATAGACTACGTGCTTAGAACATCTACTGATTTAATGAAAGAAAACGGTTTCCAGCTGGCAAAGGAAAGAAGCAGAAGATAACTCGCACAAACAATTACGAACGCGCACAACACCGATGACATAGCGCTTTTGGCAAATACACCCGCCCAAGCCGAAGCCCTACTACATAGTCTGGAACTATCAGCTGCTGGCATAGGCCTCCATGTCAACGCACACAAGACGGAATACATGTGCTTTAATCAAAGAGGCGACATCGCCACACTAATGGACAAGTTCACCTACCTAAGAAGCAGTCTCATCAACCAAAACAGATCAACATGCAACTGGCAAAGGCATGGACGGCTATTCATAGGCTATCGGTCATATGGAAGTCAGGCCTGACCTATAGAATAAAACGCAGTTTTTTTCCAAGATGCAGTTGTGTCGATACTGCTATATAGATGCACTACATGGACGCTAACTAAACGTATGGAGAAAAAGCTTGACAGCAATTACACAAAAATGCTGTGGACAATATTAAACAAGTCCTGGAGGCAACACCCCACAAAACAGCTGCTGTATGGCCACCTACCATCCACCACGAAAACTATCAAAGTTAGGCGAACCAGACATGCGGGACACTGCTGGAGAAGTAAGGACGAACTTATAAGTGATATACTCCCGTGGATCCCTTCACATGGACGAGCAAAGGCAGGATGACCAGCTAGAACATATATACAACAGCTCTGTGGCGATACAGGGTGTAGCCTTGAAGACCTCTCGGGAGCGATGGACGATAGAAACGGGTGACGAGAGAGGATCAGGAATATCCGTGCTGGGAGCGCGACCTGATGATGATGATGATGTGTGTGTGGGCATATATACGAATATATATATATATATGTGTGTGTGTGTGTGTGTATTGTGAGTACTATACAAGTGTGGATGTTGATCATCACGTGTGCTTGTATTCAACATGTCTGTGTGTGTATATATATATATATATATATAGACACAGATGTGTCGTATATATATATATATATATATATATATAGTAAGTTGGCTGACCGTAGTCGAGGGTTACTCGAAGGATACATAGACGTTTCGAGTACTAGCACTTCTGAAACTCAGAATCTTGTCTTTTTATCGCGTTTGTATTATTATTATCATCCTATTTTATGCCTAAAAATATTGTTATATTGCTCTGCTTTTTTGTGCTGAGCGTACAGCAAATATTTCACTGATTAAAAATATTTTTAACATCAAATTTTTATCATAATTGTGTGCGTATGTGTTTGTGTGTGTGTGTGTGTGTGTGTGTGTGTTTTGGGGTAAAAGGAGCTCTTGACTAATGACAAAGCCATGTGGAAAGCAATTCTTCAAAGTGGAATCAACTCCAAAATCAAAACTGGAGAAGGATGCGCCAACATCAAACCCCTGCTGATTTGCAGGCATCCTTTGATGCAAAATCTCAGAGAAGATACTCTGAAATAAAATCTGCAGTTTGCATAGTCACCAGTTATCTTGCTATTCTTCTCACTCGACTGTTGCTATGTAGAACTAGAGAGTGGCATATGATTATCGTACAAACGTACGTTGCTATAATCCAACAAACTACAAACTAGTGTCTTATTACTTTATCATCTTATGCATCTTGCATATTTTTCTCAAGTTGAATTAATTATCAATCAGGATGTTTGAATTGTAATTTTGGTAGCAAAAACTGCAAACATCCGCCAAGATGTGGCACACACACACACACACGTGTATATGTATACACACAGGTAATTCTGGTTAAATCGAACGTCGATAGCAATGACTAACGTCTTTGTAGAAACAACTGGGCAAAAAGAAAATGAAACGTATTTAATATTTTGTTCGTTTTATGAAAATCCGTTTAAAAGAGACAACTTCTTATAGGGACCAAAATTTTGATGAAATCCGTTTAAAAGAGACAACTTCTTATAGGGACCAAAATTTTGATGAAATCCGTTTAAAAGAGACAACTTCTTATAGGAACCAAAATTTTGATGAAATCCGTTGAAAAGAGACAACTTCTTATAGGGGCCAAAATTTGTGATATTAATGTGTTCCACTTAAGCATATATAACTATAGATACTTAATAGTACGAAAGTGTGTGTGTGTGTGTGTGTGTGTGTGTGTGTGTGTGTGTGTGTGCAGGACCGGCCTTGAAGGTATGGGGCTCGAGTAGGAACATATATATTACAATGTTTTGTTCTGTATAATTGACGAGCCAAGAGTAGATTACACTGAAGTGCGGGGTTCCTTTCGGCGCAGGGAGCAATTGGTGCAATTGGCTTATGGCCGACCCTTACTCTGTGTGTGTGTGCGTGTGTGTGTGTGTGCGTGTGTGTTTGGGAGAGGATTTTTAATTTTGTCCTAAACTCAGTATTTCAATCTTTTTACTTTAAAACTGACCTTTTATTCCATACAAATTGACCAAGAAGTGTGTCTGTATTTATATCCACGTTCACTCTTACATGTACAAGTGATTAGAAAATTAAAAAATGAGTTAAAAATAAAATGTTATGGGGCAGGGGTAATGGTTAAAGTGCTAGACTTCACCCTCGAAGTAAGTGAGTTCGAACTTCCGGACAAATAACCAAATAAGTGTGATTGGAAGAAATATTTGAACCTTTGTGGGGATTAACTTTATAAAATAATTTCAGTTTCCACCTGTTCACAATCTCTGTCAATATATTCTAGGAATCTCCCACGGGGGATTAAAAATATTGATATATCTATAAGAGTATCTTTATTAGAAAAGCTGAACTGAAATATTCTAATAATGTGTTGATAGAGATGGGGAACTGGTAGAGACGTTAAAATCGTAAAGGAAGTTTCATAGAAATAACATTTTTGAAACAGTGTGTGTGTGTGTGTGTGTGTGTGTGTGTGTGTGTGTGTGTGTGTGTGTGTGTGTGTGTGTGTAAAAACGCAGGGCACATAGATATGTGTGTGTAACCATCTTCCAGTCCAACAATAAAAATGCATATATTTAGTTCGGTGTCTACTACATTTTTTATAACAGTGAACAAAAATCTCCAACCCGAATAAATAAAAGCCAAAATGAGTGTTGGATTATAATTTATTGGCCAGTTTTCTTTTAAAATGACAATTCTACAAGAACCTGAATGGTAGGTGAGCAAATTCATAGTCAATTGAAATGCTTACCTGCAAGAATTCATCTGTGCGTGTGTGCGTAATGTTTATTTATAAAGATAGGATGATAAGAGCCATTTTACAAATTCAGAGGCTGGAAGCTGGATTTCTTCGTCTCTCCCTTCCCTTCCACAAAGTCAATAAATAAATAACCGAATGGTGAAAATGGCATCAAGCAAAATCGAAATCAGGCGATTTTTAAGAGGCTTTTTAAAGTAGAATGACTGAGAATAAAGTGAGACAAATAGGGACTGGAATTTCAGACAGACAAATGAAAGACAATGTGTTCTTTCTTTTCTTTTCTTTCTTTCTTTTATTCATTTTTTTTATATCACTCTTTGGGCCACAGTTACTAAGATGACCGTATTGAAACGCTTAAAAATGGTTTTCGACGTTATTGTAGTTTGGGGTGGTTTATGTCCTTACAATAACTTTTTAGAATCATAACTTCGTAACGTCATCCAATTAAAAACATTTGTGTAAACCCAAAGAATTCATTCGCACAAGGGTTAAGTTAAAAATTATTCTCAGTATAACATGTTTTTCCTTTCATTTTAGACATGATAATATCAAGTTAAACTTTTTTTTTCTTTTTTGAATAATCGTTTTTTTTTTTTTTTGTAATCGAAATGTTAATTCACAACCTGAAAATTTTATTTTCGCCGAGGTAATTCTCCGTCTTTTTATTTCTTTTATTTCTTTTCTTTTTTTTTTTTTTTTTTTTTTTTCATTTATCTTCATCTTTATCGGGGTAAATATATAGATAAACGGAAAGTGCTTAATTCGCAAAGCGGCGAAATACGAAGCTGTCGATGAAAGCAGCACCGGCATCAGCAGCAGCAGCAGTTATAATTTTATTCCTTATCAGTTTCTGATTTTATCGTAGGAAGTAAAAGACAAACCTCTTCGTGACATTTTAAATATTCTGTCAGAATTTAAAAAAAAATTTCTTTTGATTTAAACCGACGGCAATAGAAAGGGTTATAGTGCATCATGTTTTAGATTAGAAAACATTCGGAAAACATTCAGATGCTCTTGAAAAAAAAAAAAGAAAAAAATTCACTTCAGAAAAAAATCAGTTCTGAACGTTACACATTTTCAAATGCAAATTCAATGTTCGCCTTTTGTAGGCGAAAACAACAACAAAAAAAAGTTTTATTTTTAAATGTATAATTATATAATAACATATATATATATATATATATATATATATATATATATATATATATATATATATATATATATATAAGTTGATACTAGACGACCCGTGAACTCGTTGGCTTCCCGTTGTCAGAATGGTCCGTAATGATATTGATGTTTCTATTTTGGAAGGGATGAAGAGTTTTAATTAACATTTCATAGAATTTCGATGATTAAAAAAATGACCTTCATCACGAATGCAGATTCCACAAAATTATCATTATGTTGAAAATTTGACTCTAAACTACTTTATTCTCTAAGTTGAACCTTTTAAGCGCATTGCTCTTATAGAAATCTGGCTATGATGTGCTGTTTTTACTGGGCTACAATTACAGCTGTGTGTGCGTGTGTGTATGTGTGCGCGTGTGTGTATGTGTGTGAGACAGAGAGACTGAGAGAGAGAGTGAGAGAGAGAGAGAGAGAGAGAGAGAGAAGAGAATTGACACGTACGTTGTTAAATAAGTTTTATGTTAAATCATTTGGAGGTTTATTTTAAGAATATATTTAAAGGCTGATCGGGCTTACGAATGCATTTATAAAAATTGAACGTTTTTTTAACATTATATTCGATGATGAGAGGCTTGGTTGTTATTTTAAAGTATTTTCAAATATGAAAAGAATTTTTAACTTCTTAAAAATATATATATAAATGATAAACATTTTAATAATTTAGATAGATTATAGTATTTACTTAATAGCTTTAGAAGAAATATATTGTCCTTGTTTTAGTGTCTTGATAACAATTATGTTTAGCTTAGTCTGAAACGATGCCACTGTTGCGGTATATGTTCTATTGCTTAGACTTTCTGCCAGGGTAAAGTAAGTTTAGCTTTGTCGGACAGAAAACCAAACTAAAAGGAAACGAGAATAGGAAAATTCGTTTGCGCCAGTTTTCTAACTTGGGTATCTTGAAAATCAGCATTCGGAATAATGGCATTTTTCTGGGTTCGAACGTCGACTTCTGGATCTAGTTGGAAACATTCAACTTTCTCAGCCATGAAGCAGACCCCGTAATTCTAAACTTGGTTTAGCCTGACACAGATCCACGGTAACGGAGAAACCCAATGAGAATCAAACTCATTTTATAAGCAAAAAGAACTTGATAATTGTCGCACTACTGCATCAGCTGCTCAAAGAGGCTTGTTAATCTTAAGTACATAGTCAAATGAGGAAGGAGACAGGGTGTAATTGCTTCGAAAAACGGCATTCGAAATTCTAGCTTTTTACCTGGGCTCGAAAAGTGACCACTTTTCTTATCTTTCGTGATAGTATTTAACCCATAGCTGGTGGAAGATAAGGAGTTCACACCTTTCCTAAGGGTATCAGTCCAATAGTGAACGCAACTGGAGCTCAAACTCATTTAGTTCAAGGCCGCACTCCAGCCATTACACCACGGGGACTACTCACTAAAACCACAGATATAGAGCATTATATATATATATATATATATATGTGTGTGTGTGTGTGTGTGTGTGTGTGTGTGTGTGTGTGTGTGCCTCTGTGGGTCTGTGTATATATTTATATATATATATGTATGTATGTATGCATATCAAGGTGATATATATATATATACATATATATATATATATATATATACACGCGTGTGTGTTCATATGTATATATGTATTTATTCATAGTATATATATATATATATATATATATATATATATATATACGTGTATGTGTGTGTGTCTCTGTGAATATACAAAAATGAAAAAACATGGTAATAAGAGGATAATTTTATCTATAATTTAATTATGTGCTAATGTAAAACCGTTTCGGTTTTTATATTAAACCATCATCAAGACGATGTTAATATGCGATGCTGTATCTTCTGATTTATATTCAGTTTTAATATCAAATGAAAAAAATGAGAAAACCTTTAGTATTCTATTACCGTAACTAGGTTTTGTTTCAAATTCTATGTGACGTAAATAGTGTTCGAAATTTATTTTAAAGCATAACGTATTTCCTGATAGAAAGATATGTCTGTCTGGCTTGAAACGGGACATGGCCGTTCACAAAAACCTTTTTCAAGAACCGAATCAAGAAACATCTACAGTGATCATTCCGCTTGTCAGTCTTCTCTGTCTCAAGGTTTGCAAGACTGCTGCTGGTTTGAAAAGTTATCTGAGATGACACAGTCGAAGAGACGACGTCAATCCAGACGGAACTGGATGATCAAAAGACGGCAATCATTTGTAAAGATGGAACAAACATCATGTATGTATCTGTGCATGAGTGTATATATATATATATATATATATATATATATATATATATATATATTGTGTGTGTGTGTGTGCGCGCGCGTATATATATATAATTTATGTTCGCCTATGTACGTATATATGTATATATGTATGCATGTATATATATATATATATATATAGGTACGTATATATGAATATATATATGTATGAATATGTATAAATCGATGTATGCGTATATATATATATATGTTTGTATATATATATATGTATGTATATATTCGAGAGCATGCTGAAAAGTTCATAGGCTGAGATGTTCATTTGATGACAGCATATCTGTGGTTGTTTTTTTTTTTTCACCAATTTATTATCTAAGCACTGCAATACCGATGGACGAAGTGTGGATCACAAAGAGAACTATATTGAAAAATAAACCTCATTTGGTCACATTCGTTGAGAGTATCTTGATCTGACAATAAACTTTTCAACTTACCCTCTTATATATATATATATATATATATTTCGTTGAACATAATAGACATTTTTTGTCTACATATTTTTTTGTTGATCCTTTCATATTGCCGTATGTCTATTATGTTCAACGAAATATGTATCAATGAAGAAATGCTGCCAGAATATACAGATATATATATATATATATATATATATATATATATATAATCTATATTTATATATACATATATGTGTGTTTAATTGTGTGTGTAAGAGTAATTATCTTCGCTTACTTATTTATAACTCATACATCTTTAGGCTAAAGGGACAATTTTAATGAAACTTAGCATGTTAACTTCTTAGATATCAAGAAGTATTTTATAGTTACTGAAGATACCCCAACCTCTTTTGGATTACAAGTGAAAGTCTAATTCGTCGAGAAAGCAAATAAAATTGACGTTTATAGAATTGGTTCCTTCCCATGGGAGTCGACTCCTGAACGACATGGAGAAAAATTAATCAGAATTGTCTCCTTTGTACAGAAAGCAAACAAAATTGGTATCCGTGGGTGCAGAGTATAAACCGCTTCTGGAAATATTCAGCGAACACCTAATTTTTATTAACCTCTTATATTATAAAAGATAGATGAAATATCTTCATTGTATATATTTATCTACAATAACATAGTCATTATTTTTTCAGTTTGTTATCTTTCCTAAAATGGAGTCCCCGTGGTGTAATGGCTAAAGTGCTGGACTTCGGCCTTGAGGTAAGCAAGTTCGAACTCCAGTCCCGCTATTACGTTCACTTTCTGACTAATACCCTTGGAAATGTATGAACCTCTTTATCTCCCCAGCTATTGGTTAAATAGTTACCGTTCTTCTATAAGGACTGTTTTGGCATTAATTAACTCACGAAGGTTGATATGCCATGAAATAAAGAAACCAAACCAATATTTATTAAAAGTTGTATTAATGAGACTGCTGCCTAAATACACAATACTTAATGATTCAGATATATATGTTTGAATTTTGTTTATGATAATTTTAGCTTTTTTTTTCTTTTTTCTTTTTTTTTAGAAGTGTGATTTCAATATGCATCACCCAAAATCTGTATGCTTGAAAAGAAAATCTTGTAGAATATTTTTTTACAAAATGTACTTTGAGACATTATTTTTAACCTGTATAATGCCGGGAACTTTGGCTTGTATATATATATATATATGTGTGTGTGTGTAGGTGTGTATTTTGGCAGCATTTGTTCATTAATACATATTTCATTGAACATAATAGACATTTTTTGTCTACATATTTTTACTACAGTACAGACGCTCTTCTTCTGACAAAGTAGTTATGTACATACAAAAGTTACATCACTTTTGTAATACATCCTCTCCTGATGATGGCCTAAAGTCGGACAGAATGTACTTGGTAAATAACTAATTATGGAAGATTTATCAAACAATTCCCGCCGAATATCATAAGATCAATTCGAAAGGATTAACAAAAATAATATGTAGACAAAAAATGTCTATTATGTTCAATGAAATATATATATATATAATTACATTTGTGTTTCATTTCGCGTTATTAACTTTGGGAAAGGCATAAATCCATCTTTTATCTCCCCCCCCCATTTATGAGTAAATAGTAGGACAGATGAGGTTCTTCAGCCTTGGTAAGATAACCAGTCTAACTGAAGGAAAACTCGGAATTCAAACCAGCTTTACTCCGCTTAAAAACTGACCTTGTGTAACATCATGTCCGTGGCCGAGAGGTTGATAAATACTTGCATCTAATTACATTTGCATTATATTATTGAATGAGATCTCTGTTGCAGCTATGCAAATATTAAAATCACTTGCTTGCCTGGTGGTTGTGGTAGTTGCCCAGTTTGCACCATCACTAGTATTCTTCTTTGTTTAATGGCATATCAACTCTTGTAGGTTATTTAATGCCATAGCCATTCTCCTAGAAAAACAGTAGTGGTACTATTTAACCCATAGCTGGGAAGATAAGTGAGTTTATACCTTTCCCAAGAATATTTGTTTGAAAGTGAACGTAATAGCGTGACTGGAGTTCGAACTCGCTTACTACGATTCAGCAGTCCATCGCTTTAACCGTTACACCCCCAGCACTAGTAATCGATATTCATGCCGAGATAAAATCTAAAATTTTGAATTGAAGCTCTCTCCCACTTAGAAGACTGGCACGACACAATCTTATATTCTTTTTTCCAAAGTTTGGTCTTGGGCATATTAAAATAGATTTAACGTCAAAATTACCAACTTTTATACCGCTGTAGTCTTCGAGTGGCGTTGGTAGCGAGGTAATGTATATTGTAATTATTTGGGTTCTAATTCCAAGAGAACAAATCGACTGTCATGAACAGATTTTTTTCTTTTCTTTTTTCTTTCGATGTTGAAGATAAAAATAACGGCAGTTAATTTGTATTATTGTGTGTATGGGACTATTTAGGGTTATCTTAGATACTGGTTGATTGATTGATATAATACTTATGTTTCTATTTAATATCCATCATTTGTTTGCACACAGTTTAAATGGTTTCAAGTATAGCTGTCTAATACTAATGATTCTATTTAATATTAGTCATTTTTTGCACACGGTTAAATGGTTTCAAGTATAGCTGTCTAATACTAATGATTCTATTTAATATTAGTCATTTTTTTGCACACGGTTAAATGGTTTCAAGTATAGCTGTCTAATACTAATGATTCTATTTAATATTAGTCATTTTTTGCACACAGTTAAATGGTTTCAAGTATTGCTATTTAACATGAGCTATTCTATTTATCAATTATTACTATCTAATACGAACAATTGGCACACAGCTGTATGATTTTAAATAACTAATAATAATAGTTCTTGACTGAATAGTAAATGATTGAATAGTTTTATTTGACCCATAGATGGAACCCTAACAGATAATATTGTTCTATGTTATAGTGGAACTGAGAGTAATGGTAATGGAGGTGTGCTCCACATTTCCCAAACTCCACACCATCAGATGCAGTTTGGCCATACCTAGGACACTTATTCTAAGGAATGAAGAATTATTATTCCATAAATCATCTAGACGAGTATCCTCAGTTTTCTTGTCTTGAACATAATGTTTCGGCCGATGTAATCTCCAGGCTTCATCAAGGATACATTTTTCTGGTAATTTTTTTTCATAAAATTCCTTATCTTTCCCACAGTTTTTGAATATTGTGCTACCACCATAAAGTCCGAGCGTCAAGATTTACACAGACAAATTTTATATTTTCTGCAAAAAATCTTCGACGTTTCGATCAATGAAAGTGTTCTGAGAATGTAGTGAAAGTTTAAAACAAACAAACAAACAAAAAAAAAACAAGCAAAACAACGACAAAGATTACTGAATGAAATACGCACCGGAAAAAGCCAAGAGATTATGTTGAAAACAACAATGGTGAAGATACTCGTTTGAATGATTCATACGATAATGAATATGTGGTTGTCACAAGAATTGACTTAAAAAATCAAAATCAGTATTTTTCTGGGTGGATTTGTTGGTGCTAAAAAGCCGTTATGAGCTACATTATAAAACGTGGAACGGGTACAAATCTGATAGTGCAGACCTGAATTTACTGTTCAGCAGGCCGTACACTATAGGGTTGATAGAGACGGAACTGATTGCGATTAACAGACATACTGAATAGATTAGATTGAAATTGCCGCCGCCAAATATTCGGTAGTCAAGATCAACGAGGACATTCAAGATGGTGACCGGAAGCCACGTTATAGCGAACGTCATCGTAATGGTGGTCAGAAGAATGAGGTTTCTCTTATTTCGCCGGTAGATTTTCATCGTCCGCTTGTCGTAGACGAATTTCTTAACGATCTGCTGCCGTAAGAAATTATAGATTTGACAATGCATCACAGAAATTAGAATCAATGGTAATACATACTGGATGAGTACGACACAGGTCGTATAGACGGCCCGTACAACGTACGACGACCAACTCTCTATACAGACTTCATAAACCAAAAGCGCGGGAATTATCTCTCTTTTGTCGACTCTGTGGTAGACAAACATCGGGATGCTGAGACATAGAGAAATACCCCAAATTGCGAGGATGTTGCTAAGCAATAAATCACTGTTTGGCGTTGACCGTTTCCTGTCGACCACAATTACTCGATATCGTTCAATAGCAATGGAGACAATGGTGAACGTTGACACAAATGTCACTAGTGTTTGCATAGCTGACGTGATCTTGCACATGACGTTTCCTAGACTCCAAAATCGAAGAATTAATTTATTCATGGTGAAAGGAAGGCTAAAACTCTGAAAAACGTCGCAGATGGCCAGGTTGACGATGAGAAAATTCAGGGGATACCATAATTGCTTGTTGCGGTATACAACATAGCAAACGAGAAGGTTTCCCACAATGCCAAGTACCATGACAAGAACGTAGGCAACAATGAGGCACACTTCCGTTGATGGCTTTATTAAGTGATGATTCGGACCGCTCTCAGCGATAAAATTCATTAAATCGTAGTCTGTGAAATTCCGAGAAAATAGTTTTTCTTCGAGAGCTTGTTGAAATTCATCATCTACACTGGGATTTTCCGTTATCATTTTCTTGGACTAAAAAAGAACAAAACAATAAAAGAAAAAGAAAAATATTAACAGCATCAAATAAGCTCTCTTAAAATGATTTCATATCAATTCTAACAGGGTGAAGTCGAAAGAATATAAAATAAGCTCTCTCTCTCTCTCTCTCTCTCTCTGTTTCTCTCTATATATATATACATAATTTTATTTTATTTCATTTTATTTTATCTCTCTCTCTCTTTCTCTCTCTCTCTCTCTCTCTCTCTCTCCTGTCATCTTTCATCTCCCTTTCCCTTTCTTTCTCCTCTCTATTTTTTTCCACTTTTATTTCATATTTTACTTTATCTTTCTCGCTCTCTCCTCTCTCTCTCTGGTACTTTTTTCTTTCATTCTTTTCCCTCTTTTATTTATCTTCGTTCTCTCTCTCTCTCTTTCTCTCTCTCTCTCTCTCTCTCTCTCTCTCTCCATTCTTTGGATCATTTTATTTCGCTGTCTCTCTCTCCCTCTCTTCTTTCTTTCTTTCTTTCTTTCTTCTCCCCATCCTCTTTCTTTCTCTTTTGTTTTTTCCTCTCTTTTTCCCTCTCTTCCACTCCCCGATTTTTTCACTTTTCCTACTGTTTTACTCCTTTTTCTTCCCACTTTCTTTCTTTCTTATTTTACTATTTTCTCTATATTCTCTGTCTCTCTCTCTGTCTCTCTCTCTCTGTCTCTCTCTGTCTCTCTCTCTCTGTCTTTTGCTTTTTTCTTTCTTTTCTCAGGTGCGTTTTATCTCTCTTCTCTCTTTCAGTTCTCCCTCTATCTCTCTTTTCCCTTTTCTCTCTCCTCTGTCTAACACCTTTTCTTTCTTTCTTTCTTTCTTTCTTTCTTTCTTTCTTTATTTTTCGCGGTTTTCTTTTTTTCTTCGCTTTCTGTTTTCTCTCTATTCTCTCTCTCTCCTCCTCCTCTCTCTCTCTCTCTTTGTATTCTTTCCGTTCCTTGCTTCCTTCCTTCTTTCCTTCCTTCCTTCCTTCTCTCTCTCTCCCTCTCTCTTTATATTCTCTTCCTCCTCTCTCTATTTCCTCTCCCCTCTCTCATCTCATTCCTCTCTTTAACACGACAAGAGACCGGGCACAAAATTGTTTTTTATTCTAATTTTTGCAAGGTTTTTTATTTAGATTTGATAAATATTCTGTTTGATGCGAGAAATCATTTAAAAAAGTGAATTTCCAGGATTTTTAATCGTTAATTAAGAGGATGCATTTTCGAAGCAACCGTTAACTCTTAATCCTTCTCGTTATGTTTGAGTTTTAATTATTACTCCAGGCTTAAAAAAGAGGTCTTCAAAATTCGACCAATACACGAATATATACGGTATGTATTTACCCAACCTCTCCATCACGAGCAGAATGTGACACAAGGTCAATTTTAAAACGGAGTATAACTTGTTTGACTTCAGACTTTTCCTTCTCTTAAACGGGTAGCTTAGCAAAGTTAAAGAGTTCAGTCCACCCAATATTTATTATAGCTAGTGGTGGTGACAGTAATGGCGCTGAGAACAAATGGATTCATACCTTTTCGAAGGGGATTAGTGCAATGTGGAATGCAAACAACTTCGTCCAGAATTTGAACGCCAGTCGCCGAAGTCCATCTACGACGATAACTGTTACTCCACGAGCACCTCCACAAGTATATACGGTCATTGAAAACGGCAATAAAAGTCAATTTCCTGAAGTTTCAGCAGTCAATATGGATGTCCCCAAGAACGTGAAGGAAAATCAAATTTATTACGAAGGAGCCGAGTTGTTGTTTATTAAGAATTGTTTGGCACACAGGTCCCATTTCTAAATGGTCACCCATGTTAAGTAATGGGCAAAGCCATCTCTGTTCTAATTTCGGTGATCTGACCGGAACCGATGCTTTTAGTGTGACTTGACCGTAAGCCAAGATGGAGGATAAAATGCAGCTATAAAAATGACATTCATCGATCTCTTTCTCAAGATGACCTGCTGTTTCGATTTGCCAAGGCTCAAGAATCGAAGTTACAATTTGAAAGGAATTCACAATCCTCATCGTTTTGGACAGAAAAATGGCGAGACTCAGTTTATTTTTCATGCACAAATACATTATGATAAATTACAACATTCACCAATAGCCACGTCTCCATTTTTACTTCTTAAGGGTTACTTAAAGCTTGCCTTCGGTGGCTATTAAGCTCAGTTTTGAGTCACATTCTATTTATGAAATTGGCATTATAAATAATTGCGAATAAAATGAAAGTACTCTAATTCGCACTTAATAGTTCTTGGCCTTGAGCACGAAATAAGATCAAATACTATCATCATTAAATGACATAATTAAATAAGATTAAACACTATTTGAAGGAGTCTCCTTGGCGTAATGGCTGGACTACGGCCTCGAAGTTAGCCTCTTAGAACCCCAGTCGTGCTATTAGGTTCACTCTTTAGTAAAAGTATGAACCTCCTAATCCCCCCAGCTATGAGTTAAATATTATCACTGCTGTTCTTCTACAAGGATAGCTTCGAAAGTTGATATGCCATTAAACGAAAAGAGCAAACGAAACTAAACACTATTATCCTTCATCATCATGTCTTCTGCTTGCACAGATTTCTCTGATTCTCTGTCGCCATTTATCTCTAACATCCATCGCTTCCGGCAGGTCTTCTAAACTACGTCCTATGTCCGTACAGAGCTGTCGTAGTTAAGTTCTTATTGGTCGTCCAACACATGCACGTCCGTGTGAAGGGGTCCATAT
This sequence comes from Sepioteuthis lessoniana, assembly GCA_963585895.1. Lineage (NCBI taxonomy): Eukaryota > Metazoa > Mollusca > Cephalopoda > Myopsida > Loliginidae > Sepioteuthis > Sepioteuthis lessoniana. The sequence continues at coordinate 33,590,644 of OY757911.1, read as the reverse complement.
GAGAACGTCGCTTATGAGTTTTTCCTTACTTCTTCAGCAGTATCTTGTCCATCTTATTTGGATGATTTTAAAGATGGGAAGAAGGTTGCCGTACGGTTGCTGTTTTGTGGCATGTTGCTTCCAGGATTTTTTTCAATATAGCTCATAGTATTCTAGTGCAATTCCCGTCTAGTTTTTTCTCTATACGCTTAGTCAGCGCCCATGTTGTGCATCCATATAGTAGAATTGACACGATCGCAAACACTATTTATAATCATTAAATGACGTTATTAAATAAACTCAAATGCAACTTTATAATTATTAAATTAGATTGGAAATTGCTTTATTATCGAAATTAAGTTATTTACTAACTTAAGTTATTAAGTTATTTACTTAACTTATACCCAGTATAAGCTGGCTACACGGGAAATGAGTCTTTAGGGCTAACTAGGTAACTATTATACTATGTATCAACCCGTATTATATCTTTCTCGTATTTATCCTTTCTCGGATATATCGTGAAATTTGTATTTACGAAGTTTTGAATAGTCTGGCATAAGGCCACGAACAACACGCCCAGTAAAGATCAAACTCACTATTAGTATAATGAGTTTGATCCTATATTAATGATTATTCTCCATGTGGTTGCCTTTAGATATTTACTAAGCTTAGTTTAGTAGAACTAGTCCAACGGTATGGGGGGTTCATACCTCCCCCAAGGGTATTAGACCGAAAGTGAACATAATTGCGCTACTGGATTTCGAACTCGCTTACTAAGATGTCACAGTCCAACACTTATTCATTACTCCCCCGAATCCACCGAATGAGAATCGAATTCACTCCTGTAGTAATAGTCTGCAAGATGAGCTTGCTTGCCAATACTTCACAGCAATCCACTCAAGATATTTACTACGCTTTGCTAATTACGGTAGAAATCTATGGGCTTGGTACAGCTCTTGAAGATCAAAATCATTACCACATTGTATGTTAACTATAGATCTACACTAGGCGCCCTATAAAGGTTTCTACGTTTAGCAAAGTCAGGCAACAAAAAAAAAAAAAAGCGTAGATCATTCTGTGGGCTTCAAACTTGCTATAACAGTAAATGCTTGTGAGATTGGATAGCAATCCATCCCGATGCACTAGATGTTTTGTTATTTATGATTAATCGGACACAAGACTGCAGTAGCACTGCTCGCAAGTTGGGATTGAACTCACTACATCTGCGATTTGAATTGACAAACAAGTTCACTACCGATTTCTCCACAGTGTGGTAATTCTAATCTTTATTTAACTTATCTTAATTTCGAGACACACATGAAACATCCAATAATATTTGAATTCACTGCAGTTATAATGATATCAGCTTGCTAACTATTATTCCCTGACGTTGTATACAATTCAGTCATTTACTTTAATTTAGTTTGGTTTTTTGTTTAATGGCATATCAATCTTAGTGGGCTATTTAATGCCAAAGCCTCCAATTTAGAAGGACAGTAGAGGTACTATTTAATCCATATCTGGGAGGGTTAAGAGAGTTCATACCTCTCCCTAGGGAATTAGTCTGAAAGTGAACGTAATAGTTTGACTGAAGATCGAAATCGCTTACTACGAAGTCGCAATCCAGCACGTTAACCATTAGGCCACGGGGACTCCCACAACCAGGCATTCATTGAGCATAGCTTAGTCTAGCACAACGATACAGCCGTGAGTCACTGGGAAAGTTTGAACTCTCTAAACTATCGAATTAATCTGCTAGAAAAGCTATTACACAACAATAGACCGATTGACTGATTATTAATATTGATTGATTTCAACGGCATGTCAACTCGTCTAGGATTATTTTATGTCTAGAGGTTAGAAAATATCGTTTATTGTATATTCATATTTACATTTTTTGTGTCGTTATTTCTTAAGAGATTTTTGCCTTGTGAAATGATATCAATTATACCTATCACATGCAAATATTTTGCAGACAGTTGTATTGTTTCAAGTATTTCTATCCGATACTAATAAATATATGGCTTCAAGTAATTAGGTTATAGCAATATATTTCTCTTTAATAATTGTTATTTGCTTGATTTGGTTTTATGGCATATCAACCATTGTAGGTTATTTAATGCTAAATCCAGTTTATACGTATATATTAGATATATATGATTTGGTTTATTTGGGTTTTATGGCATATTAACCGTTGTAGGTTATTTAATGCCAAACCAGTTTATACGTATATATTAGATATATATAATTTGGTTTATCTGGGTTTTAAGGCATATCAACCATTGTTGGTTATTTAATGCCAAATCCAGTTTATACGTATATATTAGATATATATGATTTGGTTTATCTGGGTTTTATGGCATATCAACCATTGTTGGTTATTTAATGCCAAATCCAGTTTATACGTATATATTAGATATATATGATTTGGTTTATTTGGGTTTTATGGCATATCAACCATTGTAGGTTATTTATTGCTAAATCTGTTTTATACATATATATTAGATATATATGATTTGTAAACATGATTCAACAAAGTTAAACGGTTCCAAGTATTTTTATGTATCACTAACAATTCAATTAAACATCAGTCATTTGTTTACACACAGTTAAATGATCAAATAGTTCTATTTCAAGCAATTGAACTAAGTATAAGTCATTTGTTTGCCCTCAGTTTCAATATCAAACTGTTCTATTTGACCCAGAGATATGACTCTATCAGGTGCTACTACTCCGGGTTAGAGTGGACCTAGGAGTGATGGTAATAAAGGGTAACTCCACATTCCCCAATTCTCCAGCATAACTGGTGCCTCACCATCAGATTGTTTAGAGTCATACCAGGACACTCGTTGGGAAGGATGGTCTTACCCTTCTGTAGAGATGTAGTCGGTTTAATTTACAGCCCCAGCCGACTGGGCTATCGTCGTTTGTTTTCACGTGGTTTCAAGTCACTAATAATAACCCTGAGTAAATAATTATAGCTTCAAGTAACTATTGCTGATATAAATAAAGTACAATTATATGGCATCGAGTATTTCTATGGAATACTAATATTTTTTAAACAGATCTATTTGACCTAGAGATAGGAACCTAACAGGTACGACCATTCTGGATCAAAGTGAACCTGGGAGTAATGGCAATGAAGGGCACTCCACACACCCTAGATCACCATAATTAGTTTGGTTTGGTTTCTTTGTTTTAATGGCATATCAACCTTTATAGGTTATTTAATGCCAAAGCTATTCTCCTAGAAGAACAGTAGTGGTACTATTTAACCCATAGCTGGGACGTTAAGGGGGTTCATACCTTTCCCAAGAGTATTTGCCCAAAAGTGAACGTAATAGCGCGACTGGAATACGAACTCGCTTACTACGATTCCCCAGTCCATCGCTTTAACCATTACACCACGAGGACACCCCCATTAGTGGTACTATTTAACCCATAGCTGGGAGGATAAGGGGGTTCATTCCTTTCTCAATGGCATTTGCCGGAAAGTGAACGTAATAGCGCGACTGGAGTACGATCTCGCTTACTACGATTCCACAGTCCATCGCTTTAACCATCACACCACGAAGACACCCCCGGCCATAATTGGAACCTCACCATCAGATACAGTTTAATGTCGTACCCAGAACACTCATGTCTTGCCCCTCTGTGAAGGATATGGAGTATTCTAAGCCTCGCCGATAGTGAGGGCCACGGTGTATGTTTTTGTTATTGGTATTTATTGGTATTTACTAAACTTAATTTAGTCTTGCGCAATGTCACAAAAGCGAGGCACACAATGAGGAATGAACTCATTAATCTTGCGTGTCGTTTAATGAGAGCATCTAACCATCGCTGTACTCCAAGTCAATTGAATACTTAGGCGTAGCTAAGTCTGACACAAGTCACAGGTGTAGAGTGCTCGGTAAGAATCGAATTCATTACAATCGTAATAACTTGAAGAATAGCTTTCTCATAACAGTACCATATCAATGTATCCTTTTCTAGGAATTAGTTTAGCAAAAGGATACGATCGCAGCACTTCCAGTAAGTAGGAATTTTTTTCTAGCTTGCTAACCACTGTACCATGGCAAGATACACTCTAAGTCTTTAAAAGGTCATGTATTTGGGTCTCCCTATACGATAGTAGTAATATTCTTCAAAACTATCTTTATTGAACCATGAGGTATGATAATATCTTATATGTTTCTATTTCAATGAGCTAATATTTTTTTCTGTCAAAGATGATATTTTTTCTATCTTACCTTTGGAAATAAACAGGAAACTCTGCTTAATTCAATCCAACTTTGCTGCTCATCGAATCATTTATCTGTAATAAATAAATAAATAAATAAATAAGAAAAATGTGAAATATTTTAATTGCTGTAGATTTTGATATCTATAAACTAATAAAATTCAAAAATGGGTATATGATGAATCAAGTCAAGTGTGTTACAAGGCCTCATTCAAAGAGCTCTCACCGAGGAATGATCACAATAGCATCTCTCCCAGAGGAATGATCACAATAGCATCTCTCACCGAGGAATGATCACAATAGCATCTCTCACAGAGGAATGATCACAATAGCATCTCTCACCGAGGAATGATCGCAATAGCATTATATAAATAGTTTATTCATTTTTATTTTTAAAATTTTTTTTGAGTTATTAAGAATTAAGATATTTTGTTTCCCCCCACACACACACACACATAAAAAAAACCGGGTTCGTTTAAAAAATCTGTTTTTGAGTTATCGACAAACAATGCTTTCGTTTAACTTTATTATTTTTTCTTTTTTACCCACAAAAAATGTCACATTATTGATAGGTTCAATAAAAAGAAGCTAAGAAATGAAAATCTGTCCTTAGAAAAACAAAAAAAAAGAAAGAAACTAAGAAATAAAAATGTAAATTTTTTCATTTTAGGATTTCATTTTTTTTTTTTGTTTACATTTAAAATACGTAGTATCTTTTAAAAAAAAAAAGGTACCCCAAGGTTTAAAATATTTTCATGAATTTTTTTTTTTTAGTTCTCCAAAATTTTTTTTTAATAATTCGTACTAAACTACAAAATGATAATTTTTGCAAAAAAGTATTAAATTCAAATTTCGTTAAAGTTATATTTAAACATGGCAGGTTTTTAAAAAGAACCGGGAAGTGACCCCTCCTTTTTTGACTAATGAAGAACTGTGAAAAGTTCCACAAATCAAATGATTTTTAATCATAGAATTGTATCATTTAATTAGTAAAAATCAAAAATGAAATTTGGTACTTTTCCTTTTTATAGACATATTAAAGTAAATGCGTGATTTTAATGCTCAATGACATCTCTTTTTCTGAGTTATATGTCGACACGTACATACCAAAACAGATCTGACTTCTCTCTCTCTCTATCTATATATATATATATATATATATATATATATATATATATATATATATCCTATTTACCCAACCCCTCCGCTCGGGCAGGATATGACACAAGGTCAATTTTTAAGCGGAGTTTAACAGGTTTGAATTCAGAGTTTTCCTTCTCCTAGACTAGTTGCCTACCCAAGGCTGAAGAACCTAGTCCGTCCTACTATTTACCCATAGCTGGAGGGAGAATGATTGGATTCATACCTTTCCCAAGAGTATTAGTGCTATGTGAAATGCAGTCAGTCAAGTCCAGTATATATATATATATATATATATATATATATATATATATATATATATATATATATATATATATGTCTTATAAGTATTTACTAAACTTATGTTAGTCAAGCATAAAGTATTTACTAAACTTATGTTAGTCAAGCATATATATATATATATATATATATATATATATATATATATATATATATATATGTCTTATAAGTATTTACTAAACTTATGTTAGTCAAGCATAAAGCAACAAATATAGTGTGGCCTGTTAGTGGGGCTTAGAATATGCTGACTGTATCCCTTGCAGAGCGTTAAGACTACTCCCTAGAAAGGGATATCGTGGGTATGATACTAGACTACATAAGATGGTAAGGTTCTAGTTCGGGAATATATATATATATATATATATATATATATATATATATATATATATATATATATTACGAAGTTTTTCAATATGTTTGTATATGTGTATCGTTACCCCACAAAGTGAGATAGCCATTAGGGTAATACTGTTAAAAGGTTTTTACTTAGAGAATAAAGCTATTCCTATTTCTCGTTTTAATTGAATGAATATTTTAGGGTGTGCATTTACGCTGAACACCATTTTTTAATCCTTCAAATTCTCGGTAGAATGGAGATAACTATTAAATGCTTAAATAAATTCTCTATTCCTTCCTATCAATATCAACATGGACTGTTGTTACAATTGGAACCCAACAGGTTCACTGGTCATCTCCCGAATAAATACATTTGTTAAAAATATTTTCGCAAAATCTGTTCCACTACTTAAAAGCTTGTAAGTGTTCCTTTGTAAAAATTGTGCTTCCAGCTACGCATCTTAATTCTGAATAATTGTTTATTCTAATATGACTGAATAATCTGTGTACGCATTTCATTCAATAGGAGAACGAAATTCACTGAAAGATCAATGTCTTTGTGTTGAATCTGATGTCTTGAATGTTCCAAGAGATCATGATTCAATCTGAGGTTGGGAATATGTTCAAGTGATCAAAAAAATTCAAATCAAATTCAAGTTTGAGGCAAGTCGTCTACTTTTTAAAAAATCTATTTAGTTATTTTCCAAGGTTAGCTTACTCTGGTACAAGGCTATACGATCCAGTGCCTAATGGTCTGTGAAATAAGCTTACGTATCGCGCTACAACAAACATTCCCTTTTTAGAGTGTCTTCGGTATAAAGAGGTGTTTCTCGTAAGCCTTTACTAATGAATTTGAACCTCACCCGTATGACTTTGTGCCAGATTAGATTTTTTTATGTCGAAAGCTGTTACGCTTCCTCATACCTTTTTAAAATTCAAACTCATTTAACATAATATATTCAACGATAAACAAAAAAATCATGTCTTATAAGTATTTACTAAACTTATGTTAGTCAAGCATAAAGCAACAAATATAGTGTGGCCTGTTAGTGGGGCTTAGAATATGCTGACTGTATCCCTTGCAGAGCGTTAAGACTACTCCCTAGAAAGGGATATCGTGGGTATGATACTAGACTACATAAGATGGTAAGGTTCTAGTTCGGGTGATTATTGTCATTACTCCTAGGTCCACTCTTACTCGGAGTGGTAGAACCTATCTTTGGGTCAAATAGATGTGTTTAAAAATTATTCGTATTCAATCAGATCGTATGTAAAAAAATTTTTTTAGATAGCCCTAAACGAGTTGACATGCCGTTAAAATCAATTAATAAATCACATGCTATTTTAAGTGAGGAACTCACAAATCAGTCATGGTGCTGTCATGAATATAACTTACCACTGGGCTACAAAAGTGAAGTTCCTGATTGGGATCAAACCCACTCTTAAAGAGAACAGATTAACAAGACAAGCTTATTAACCATCACTCCACACTAGGTGATTGTTCAAGGTGTCTTAGAAAAAAACGAATGTAAATTAAGCTGATATTTCAAATGCAGATGATCCGATCTCCCTTGCAAAACTGTCCATTACTCTCCAGACTTTTCCCCAAACCTACCAGGAGACTATCCACCCTCTCCTTGGTCCCCGAGGAAGACACTGAGTCTCCGGTTGAACTGGTTTTTCTCCGTGTTTCCCTGACAACTGTATCCACACATCCTTGCTCGCCATTCTGGACGCGCACGACATCTGAAGTTTTTAGCAGTCCACTTCGATTTTGATCATTTTGAAAAACTGCCAACATTTCAGGAAGGCGCAAATTCTTACGGAAAACGCATCAAAGCCACTTTTAACCTTTGATTTAGTATCTTCAATTGCACGGCTAAAGCCGATTGCTAATCAACAACTTTATTCTTCTATTGAATTCTTGACGTGAGTTTACGTGAAATAATGAACAGTTACTGGATATGTTCATTAGGTCAGTAGATTTTTGATAAAATAGGTTACCTTTGATCGCTTAGGACTCTTATATAAGAAAAAGAAAATGTCTTTTAATAAAAACCGTGTTGACCAATTTGTAGATGCGAGGATGGATTTAGAAAAAGAAATATTTCATTTATTTGTGTGATCCTTTGATTTCTAACGTTTCCAGAAAAAACAGATTTTATTAGGCAAACTCAGTGAGGATCAAACTCATGATACCATGACTTATGAGACGGTCTTGCTATCACTTTAAGCTCTTCTATTTATGGGTGTAGATATCAAGTTGCAGTCATGCATATGCGTGTAGGTATGCGAGTATGTCAACGGGTAGGTCTATATGCATGTATGTTCGAGTATAACCGTTGAGGTACGGGTTCGGTGGCATATCAACCTTCCTGGATTATTCGATGCCAAAGCCATCCTTGTAGAAGAACAGCAGTGATACTATTTAGCCTATAACTTAGGAGACAAGGAGGTTCATACTTTTCCCGGGGGTATTAGTCCGAAAGTGAAAGTAATAGCGCAACTGGAATTTGAACTCGCTTACTCAAAAGCCGCAGTCCAGCGACTTTAACCCTTACGCCACCAAGACTCCTGTATAGGTGTGTGGGGGCATAACTAACATATATGTGAGTATGTACATTGATATTTATCTGCATTGTAGTATAAAAAGGATAGCTAAAACGAGGAAGTCCGCCAGTTTTTATAGATGATAGAAGTGAGAAAGAAGAATTTCTCGATGTGGAAGAGAGGGTTCGTTTTTTAATACCCATTATAAACAGTTGTAGGTGCTAGTATTATCATTTTTAAGTACTTCAGTTTTGGGAGAGCCATTCGAGAAGGGTGAGTGTTCCAATTCAGAAACAAGGGCTACATATGTTTCAAAAGAGCATTGAGAAGATGAGTTTCATTCAGCTCTGGGCAATAGTAATCGTGCTGCTGAGCCGGGCCGAGCCGGCATATCTCCCCTGTCCACGATAGTGCGGGATCAACGCTCATTTTGTGAAGTTTCACCCGACCCTACCTTCTTCAATTTAAAAGTACTCGAGGAGAAAATTAAAAAACAGCAAGTATATTGTTGAAATTTGTTTTTGTTCCTTTATCTTGTTGATCGTGTTTTGTACGGTCTCAACGAATACCTGCGGCCGACTAATATTGTCTAAAAAGAATCAACGCAACATGGGGTTGAGTCGTTTTGCTGGCGAAACTGTCTTACGAATGAGTGCCACATGCATCTACACCAGCTCCCCTTAGTAGATACTTTCTAAGTGTAGCTTTATTTGACGCAAGGTCACGAGAGTAGGGCACTCAGTGGGTGTAGAGATTCTGACATAAGAGAATAGTTCTGTGAAACGACTTTGCTATCAGTCGAAGCTAATCATCCTTAATTGGGAATCCTACTTTTATTGTTAGGTGGCATTTGGAGCATTTAGGTTTAACTTCATTCAAAAAGATAATTTTTTATCATAACAACTGTCATATCAGCATATATCTCTTTTTAAAACGGTAAAATTGGCGTTTTGTTTTTAACACCGAAGATTGAGGAAAATAAGAAATAATTTCTGCATATTGTTTTTTCAAGGTAAAAATGGGGACTCAGACGATGCTTCAGAGTTGAATAGTCCAGTTGTGATTGATATCGATCAACTGAAAACATTACTTGAAAATAATGAACATTATATCAGTATAGGTGTGGTATAATAGTAAGCGAACAGGGATGGTTGACAATAAATAGTAAGTTTGAGTCTCACTGGGTGCCTCATACTTCTGTCCTAGTGTCAAACTAGGCTTACGTTAGTAAATGGCAATAAGAAAGAAAAAGATTCGAAATAGCAGGTACTGCCGTTAAGAATTAGCCTGCAGAGGTGGAGCCTCCACTTAAAAATTGACCCGTATCACGTCTTGCCCGTTGGCTATGGGTGAAGTAGACCACATCCTATTGAGTTCAAATATGGCAGCTTCACTTATATTTGATGGGTACATAATTAATCGGAAATGATAGATTGCTTTTAAAATGGTGAGTGAATAAAAATCCTTAATCCCATGAGTCAGTTTAGTTAAAGTAGTTGTGCATTTTCCATTATTCATTATTTAAAAACAGATTTAAACTAGCCTTTAGAATGCTGATTTTAAAAAGCAAAAAGAACCCCAAGAGTTGAAAGATTTTGTTGCTTCATGGACAATACAAGGGTCTCATGCTCCCCCTCAGTCTATGATACGGGAGACACTCTACTACATACAATTTTCATTAAATAGTAGTCATGAAAAAATATCTACAATGCTCTACCACGAAACTGCATAGAACCCAAAATTGAGAAGATACTTAGGAAAAACCAAAATGGCTTTCGGAGAAACCAATCCACGACATCACAAATTTTGACTATCCGTCGAATTCTAGGTGCACGTGCAAAAAAAAACCTTGAGGCAACAATATTATTGGTCGACTTCTCCAAGGCCTTTGACTCCATACACACAGGAAAGATGGAGCAAATACTTCTCGCCTTTGGCTTCCCCAAAGAAACCGTCGCAGCCATAATGATGATATATAAAAAACAAGTAAAAGTCCGCTCACCGGATGGAGACACAGACTACTTCGACATTGTAGCAGGTGTGCTACAAGTAGACATTACCCCCATACTTGTTTACCATTTGCCTAGGCTACGTGCTTAGAACGTCTATTGATTTAATGAAAGAGAACGGTTTCCAGCTGGCAAAGGAAAGAAGCAGCAGATAACTCACACAAACAATTACGAACGCGCACAACACCGATGACATAGCGCTTTTGGCAAATACACCCGCCCAAGCCGAAGCCCTACTACATAGTCTGGAACGATCAGCTGCTGGCATAGGCCTCCATGTCAACGCACACAAGACGGAATACATGTGCTTTTGTCAAAGAGGTGACATCTCTACAATAAAGGATGGTCCTTTAAAACTAGTGGACAAGTTCGCCTACCTTGGAAGCAGTCTCATCAACCAAAACAGACACGCAACTAGCAAAGGCATGGACGGCTATTGATAGCTATCGGTCATATGGAAGTCAGATCAGGCCGATAAAATAAAACGCAGTTTTTTCCAAGCTGTGGTCGTGTTGATACTGCTATTTGGATGCACTACATGGACGATGACTAAATGTATGGAGAAAAAGCTTGACGGCAATTACACAAAAATCCTGCGGATAATATAAAACAAGTTCTGGTGGCAACACCCTATAAAACAGCAGCTGTACGGTCACCTACCACCCATCACGAAAACTATCAAAATTAGATGAACCAGACATGCGGGACACTGCTGGAGAAGTAAGGACGTACTCATAAGCGATATGCTCCAGTGGACCCCTTCACATAGACGAGCAAAGGCAGGACAACCAGTTAGAACCTATATTCAACAGCTCTGTGACGATACAGGATTTAGCCGTGAAGACATCCCGGAAGTGATGGACGATAGAGACGGGTGGCGAGAGAGAGTCAGGGAGATCCGTGCAGGCAGTGCGACATGATGATGATGATTAGTCATATAAAATAAAAATGTTATTGTAACTTGAATATGTACGTTAATGAATCACCCCATCCTGAATATGTGAACAATTCAACAAGAAAAAATTGACAATAATACAATGCATCAAAATACAAATTGGAGACACACCCTTATGAATCATACCATCCTGAATATGATTAGGTGTCGCCCTTCAGTATTCTATTCTTCATGGGACAACGGGACACTGTTAATATACCCTATACAAAGCACTACTTATACCCGCTCTTCTGGGTTCCCCAAGCAGACCCCTCCTTTGGAGTGTTCAGGTATAGTACGTGCTGGCCTTGTCTGTCTGTATTTTAACTTCTTTTGACTTAGTGTCTTACGAAGACATCTTTTTTTTTGTAGCTCAAATGACTTGTGACATGAGTTCAAGTCGAATCCAAAGTTACATCTTTGTTCCCAGTCTTCGAAGTTTTTGTAGAGAGCCGTGGCGCATTTGTTAACGTGCTGAAATACGACATTATAGTCAACAAGTTCGATCTCCAGTCGCGCTATTAGATTCACTTTCGGACTAATATTCTTTTGAAAGGTATGGGTTAAATAATAATACCAGTAATGTCGTTCTACAAGGATGGGTTTGATAAGTGATAACCCAAAGCTGAAAGATAAGGGAGTTCATCCTTTCGCAAGGGTATTAGTCCGAAAGTGAACGGAGGTGCCCGTGGTGTAATGGTTATCGTCGTAGGAAATGGACACGACGACTCGAGTTCAAACCCTGGACGAGACCGATTGCATTTCACATAGCACTAATACCCTTGGGAAAGGTATGAATCCAATTATTCTCCCTCCAGCTATGGGTAAATAGTAGGGCAGACTAGTTTCTTCAGCCTTGGTGAGGCAACTAGTCTAGGAGAAGGAAAACTCTGAATTCAAACTTGTTAAACTCCGCTTAAAAATTGACCTTGTGTCATATCCTGCCCGAGCGGAGGGGTTGGGTAAATAGGATTAGTCCGAAAGTGAACGTAATAGCACGACTAGAGTTCGAACTTACTTACTTCGAGACCGCATTCCAGCACTTTAGTCATTACTTCACGGAGATTCTTTTTATCGTGCAAGTTTAAATAAAAGAATATAAACAACTTAACTTATATACTAATATAATGAGGGCACAGCAAGCTTGACTAGTAAACCTTCACGAGTGAGTTCTAGTCTTATTAGGTACCCATTCATTTGGCCTTGTGCCACATCAAAGCAAAAAGTTTAGTAAATTACTATACTTATGTAATGAACTACTTTTAAGACCAATTTTTAACCTCAACAACAAAGGATAGTTCATTGCACGAGATATGTTTTTGAATACTTCGAGGCTTACTGTCATTACATGCAATATATAATAAAAATACACTTTGTGGCTAAAAATTAAGGATCGTTCATTAAACGAAGTTTTTCATTACTTGAGTATATACGGTGTCGCAGAAAAAACTTCGTATTTTTGTTTGGCGCGTAAATTAATTTGATCGTTATGGTCGACGCATATTTTTACCCAATGAGGATGACTTATCCTATTCAGTCCGGATTATTTTTCTGGGCAGCACCAAATTGGGGAAGGCCCGCCAAACACTCTCTTCCTCCGAACTTTTCGAAAAGGACAGATGTACTTACTGTCCGCGCTCTTCGTTAGCAGCACCATAAGGAAAGCTTTCTAATTTATGGACCTCTTGGGTCTGTTCTCATTGACCAAGGGTTCCCAGTTGAATATGAATTAGATGAATTCAATACGCCACACACAGGAACCACTTTAAGTCGCCTCCAACTTTGGCTATGTCGACTACGACGCAAAATTCCGCTCAGATATCCGTCTACTTCATCCCTGGACAACATTTTCTGGAGACATGCTTCTCTCCCAAAACAACCAGGACCACACATTCATGCGGGACCACATCATTCCTGTCCTTAACCAGCAAACGCGACTTTTGCTATACCTATGGTGACCATAAATCCCTCACACATTCAACAATGCCTTAACCTTAACAATGCACATTTCGCTCAGGCATTTAGCTGCTAAAAATCCCTAACTCTTTCCTTCCTTCCTTCCTTCCTACGAGACTTGCAGCATAAACGTAAACCCTTTTCCACGCTGCCATTAAAGCCTTCATATAAAAACATTACGGCATCTTCGTTCTTCTCTCATTTATTTTACAACAACATTTAGCGAGGAAATAACCAACGTAACAACACGTACCAATATTTCTTTGCTAAAACGGTAATTATAATACTTTGCAGATAATAAAACTTTACTTCTATAATCATCATCAATACTTTTGGAAAGTCAGCAATAAAGGAAAGTCTCACTGCGTTACACAGAATCGATTTTATTTTCATCAACAAACGCTTGTTTACTGACACAAGCAATATGGTTTGGTTTGATTTAATTTAATTTGGTTTGATGGCTTATTAACCATTGTAGGTTATTTAATGTCAAATCTGGTTTACACATATATATTAGATATATATGATAAAAACATTAGTTTAATTATATATTAGATTAAAACATTAGTCAATAAATTTAAATAGTTCCTCGTATTGCTATGTATCACAAATAATACAATTGAACATCAAACATTTGTTTACACGGTTAAATGATCAAACAATTTATTTCAAACAACTCAAATTAGTATAAGTCATTCGCTTGCACATAGTTTAAATGTCAAACAGTTCTATTTGACCCATGGATAGTATCCTATCAGGTGCTACCACTCCGGGCATGAGTGGACCTGAGAGCAGTGGCAATGAAGGAGTACTCTACATTCCCTTAGACTCAAGCCTCGCCATCTGATTGTTTAGTGTCATATACAGGACACTTATTGGGAAATGGGTCTTACCCCTCTACAAAGATTCAGTCAGTGTGTTCTACAGCCCCAACCGACTAGTCTGTAAACAGAGTGTATAACTCTGTACGGATTTGTTTGGCACAATGTGTCTGAAATATCTGTTCTTCTTTTGGAATACTCACTGAACTAATTCGGCAAGTCAAATTAAATAAAAACTTTCGTGCGTCCTAATGAAGTAAACGGCTTTTCTCGTGATTTATGCCTAAATTGGTCACGTGGACAAGAATCAATGAAGATGTGACATTATTTCATTCAATTAATAAGTTCCACTTCAATACTTTTTCAATTATTCTCCCTAAATAGAACGCTGTCTCCATCTAAGAACTTTTTGGCTTAGTTTGGTTTCTTTGTTTAACGGCATATCAACCTTTATGGATTATTTGATGCCCAAGCCATTCTTGTAGAAGAACTGTAGTAGTGCTATTTAACCCTTAGCTGGGAGGATAAACAGTTTTACACCTTTCCAAAGAGTATTAGTCCAAAAGTGAACGTAATTGTACGATTGGAGTTGGGACTCAATTACTACCTCGCTAAATGACAGGCAAGTTGAAATTCCAGCTGCTATTGTAAAAAAAAGTGGAACGCCTTCAAATCAATTGTGTACAAGGTATCTAAAGAGCAACTCACCTCTGCAGTAAGGAATCACGAAGACTGGTTCGATGGAAACAGCATACTCTGAAAGAGCTTATTAACAACAGGAACCTAGCCAGGAATAACATACTCAATAAGAACACCAAGCCTGCCAAGGCCCAATATAGAATATACTGTCAACTTCCCCGACAGAGATGCAAAGAACTCAAAAATAAATGGGGGTTGACTAAAGTGGGTGAACTCCAGATACTTGCAGACTCTAATGACTCAAAAGGTTTTTACCAAAACATTAGAGTTATATGGGGTCCAAGAGTGAATCACCCAGAACAACTGATAGCCCTGGACATCAAAACAATAATCACAGAGAAGTACGAGCTTCTTTCTCGGTGGAAAGATCACTTAGCCACGCGGGTCAATAAACCTTCAACAATGGAACAACACGCTGTCGACAACATTGAACTAAAGCTAATCCAAAACTGGATGTGTAAATGCCCAGACCTGGATCAAATAAGGTTATCTCTATGTTCCGTGATGGAAAGTCCCCAGGCGCAGTAGGAATTACATCCAGAAGTTATCAAGAGAGGAGGTAGATAGCTTGGAAAAACTTGGAAATCCCTGCAGATTATAAGCAAGCCCAACTAGTCACCATATTCAAGAAGGGAAAGACGAGGGTTGTGGCAAATACCGCGGATTGCTTATCTCGGTACTACTTAGAGAAGGATATCATCAAGTAAAGTATAAGGATATCATCAAAAGAATTCTGGAGGTCATAAACATCCCTTTAGACAATTAACAATACCTATCCAAAAGGCGAAAAAACAGCAGAAAAAAATTGCATGATGTGATCATTGAATACAATGGACAGCTAGTAATAATATATATTTGGAGAAATGGTAAATTTTGATAAATCTGACAAGATAAAAATAAGAGGAAAAGTGGATAAACCAAACACAACGGGTTTAGTAGTAATATTTCGTTCATTATTCAAGTAGTCTGAAGAAGTTCTTCCTTGAATAAAAAACGAAATATCACTACTAAACCAGTTGTAAGTGTTTGGTTTATCCACTTTTCCACTTATTTTCCTTATATATATATATATATATATATGTGTGTGTGTGTGTGTGTGTGTGTGTGTGTGTGTGTGTGTGTGTGTGTATTAAATATATTATATACAAGCATATATATACACTACATATATAAGCTTATATAATATATACTTTATATAAAGTATATTATATAAATAGATATTACATATGTATCATCATCTTCATCAAGTTGCACTAACAGCACGAAGTTCCCGAACTCTCTCACACCATCTAACCCTATCATCCATCGCTCCTAGCAAGTCTTCTAAATTGCATTGTGTTCGCACAGAGCTAATGTAAGTCTTTGCTGGTCAGCTAATACTAGCTCGTCCATGTACAGGAGTTCAGAAGAGAACGTCGCTTATGACTTCGTCTTTGCTACTCCATTATATATGTATATATATATATATATACCCGTTCTCCGATGATTTGACGAAATGTCAGAGTCTAAGAAGTTATGACTCGATTTCTTCGAAAACCTTTCTGATTTTTCCTTAGAATTTTCTCAACTGTATGTCGGATGCGATTGAGAAGCAAGGCATTGTAAATCTTGGCAGTCATAGCAAAAAGAGTTATGCCTCTGTAGTTTTTAGTGATTGACTTTTTTCCGAAAAGGGAGGATGCAGCCTTTCGTCCATTTCTTTATTGTGTTTTGTTTATACACAACGTTGCACGATGGTAGAAGTTTGTTTGTAGATTTCCCCTAGGAATTTGATTCCATACATATTGCAAAAATGGAGCAAATTCTTTTAGTATATTGTCACCTCAAAGAAACTGTTACTGCTACAATGAAGCTCTACAAAAATACAAAACAATTATTAGATGACCCGATAATGATACTAATTTCTTTGACATTATCACAGGAGTTTTTCACAGAGATCTACTTCGATCCAATAAAAAAATGGTCTCACTCTAAAAAAAGACAAGAAGCAGATGATATCCAACAGAAACTATCACGAATACGCAGATAATTTAGCGCTTCTCACAAATACACCTGCACAAGTCGAATGTCTGCTGCATAGACAGGAACAACCATCAAGAGGAGTTGGTCTCTATTTGAACTAAGATTACACAGAGTCCACATGCTTTAAACAAGATGGTCCCATTTTCACATTAAATTAAAAGTAGACCATTTCATATACCTCGATAGCAATATCTTATCAACTGAAAGTGATGTTAACATACACAGAGAAAAATTATGCACAGCTATCAAGGGAGTTATTGACCATGAGGAAATCTGATCTCTGATAAAATAAAACTAGAATTTTTTCAAGCTATAGCCGTGCCAGTACAAGTATATGGCTGCACAATCTAGATTGTGACGAAGCGTTTGGAGAAAAACGCTAGGTGGGAACTACACACGGATGTTGTGTGCTGTTTTGAACAAATTCTAGAAGTAACACCCCTCCTGACAGCAGCAGTACGGTCACTTGCCTTCCATCTTACAAATCATCCAAGACGAACAAGACATGCTCAGCACTTAGAGTCAAACCCATAAATTAAGTTCTCCCGTGGACTCCTACACATGGACACACCAGTGTTGGCCGAGTAGCAAAGACTTTCATTCCTCAGCTCTGTGTAGACACTGGATACCGTCAGGAAAATCTCGCATGCTTGATGTTCGTCAAGACCTACGACGTCCGATAGGGACGGATAATGAGAGAGAGAGAGAGAGAGAGAGAGATTCAAGGGAATTATGATATATATATATATATATATATATATATATATATATATATATATACATTGGATTACGCGGTGGCGGAAAACCTAAACGTCATAAATTAACAATTCCGTTTAGTATCAGTATAGTTTTTGTCCACACACAGTTAAATGTCAAAATAGTTCTATTTCAAGTAATTCAGTTTTGTGTAAGTACGCAGTTTAATTCTATTTGACCCATATATAGGACCCTATCAGGTGCTACCTCTCCGGCTCAGAGTGGACCTGGGAGTGATGGTAATGAAAGAGTACTCCGCCTTTTCCAAATCTCCAGCACTACTGGAACCTCACCATCATGGTTGGGAAGTTTTACACCTCTGCAGAGAAGCAGTCTGTGTATTCTACAGCCCCGGTCGACTGGGCAATTTGAATTAGAACTGTATGACTAAACTGAATAGCTTGAAATAGAAATGTTTTTGAAAATTAAACTGTGTACTAATGCTAAACTGAAGTGTTTGAAATAGAACTGATTATTTGATAAAAATGGATTTGGCATTAAATAACCTACAAAAGTTGATATGCCATAAAACCCAAATAACCAACCAGCCTATGTCTCTGTCAACTGAAAAATCTATCGTTATCTTAATTTTTGTTTTTATTTATATTTTGCGAGCTCGAGTACGATGGATTAATCGTTTTTATTATTTACTAAGCATTTCTTAGTCTTGCATACAGGCTTCAGATTATTTCCAGTGCATACTGTTATTAAGTAGTCGCCCATCTCAGGACGGAACAGACTCATCGCTGCTTAACTTTGACTATCTTGAAGGAACTGGTGCTTTCATTGTGACTTGATTGTATATTAAGAACTAAGGATTCTTCTGGTAAAACAATCGACGTTAACTGAGCTCTCTGCATAAACACCCACCCTCACCCGAAAATACTTTCCCTTTTGCGATCCACCCCTCATTTCAATTCCAAAGGAAGGTTAACTTAATTCCAAACCTAGCATGTTTATGTGAGTGTGTGTGTGTGTGTTTTTTTTTTTTTTTTTTTTTTATGTATTTGCTTTTAGATTAGCCTTTTGGGTTCCTGTCACTGACGTCAGCGTTTCGCATCTCTAAACAACAGCCAATGCAAATCATACACGCACCAGTTTCCTGTCTCACATTAAAATTCTTTAATATTCTCTTAACGCAGTGGGCGATTTGACAGCTCGTTAGAAATGCTATTTTCCTCCGGTTCAAAGTCGATGAGGCAAGAAAATGATCGATGTTATAAAATCAAGAGAAACAGGAAAATATTGATAAACCCGTGCGAACATCTACTAGCAAGTACATAATATGTATAGAAATGACTATGTTTATATGTATTCACGTTCTTGTGGTAAAGATTTCTTCTTTTATGCGTCTACGCATCTGGGTGGGTTTTATTAAGTTTGTACGACACAAGGCCAAACTGATGTAGGACGATTGTGCAACAGCAATCTTCCCAGTCGGGAGAGCCTTCATAGTTTCATATATTAGCATTTAAAATCCTGGCTCTTGTGTTAGAATACGGGCACGCGGCATTAGACAATTCCAATTGAAACAGTAATTGCAAGTCACTAAACTTAACTTAATACAGCACTAGGAAGATTGTATGCGCCAGTCTTCCGAGTAGGATATACCTAAATTTGAAACCCTGTCTTTTTCTGGACTCCAACACGAGTATCCAAACAAGATGTAAATATACGACTATCTCAGCCAGCAGACAGTCCCAACCCTAAATACCATGGGTCTTACGAGTGATAGCTAATCACTAAAATTTACTTAGTTGTGGACAAGGCTGGATGTATGGGGAACCCAATGAGATCCGAATTCACTTGTAATGGTTTGTTAGTCTAGCTTGTTAACCATTACACCACACAGGGCATCCGGGTCTTATAAATGATCCAACAGGCAGACAAAAGAAAGTAACGAAGAGGAATTACTTAGGTGAGTTTAAATTGCTTGCTCATTGGCTCAGGCTTGAATCTCACTAACAATAATTGACCTCATTTTGCAAACCATTTTTGGCGGTACATATACTAAAATCTTGGAAATGTATTAAGCTTTTTGCTTAGATGTGGCACAAGGCCATATGAAAGGGGCACCCAATGAGACTCGAACTCACTCGTGTAGATTTGCTAGTCGAGCTTGCTAACCATTACACCACCAGAGGCGCCTCCATATACTAAAATCTTGCCAATTATTATTACTACATGTATGTACCTATTGAAGATGCTCGTAGTGTATTGAACATCGTTGTAAGAAATGCACACGGTGACCCGAGTTCAAATCCCGGATATAACTGTTTTCATTTCACATATCGCAAACACCCTTGGGAAAGGTATGAATCCAACTATTCTTCCTCCAGCTATGAGTAAATAGTTGAACAGATGGGGCTCTTTAACCTTGCTATGGCAACCGAAGAAGGAAAACTTTGCATTCACACCCGTTAAACGCCACCTAGAACATTAACTTTGTGTCGTACCCTGCTCATGGCAGAGGGGTTGGATAAGAACATGTATATACACCCTATCGTCCGCTACGAACAGGTTGCGACACAAAGTCAATATTTTTTTTATGCAGAGTACAGTTGGTTTGTAATTCAGTTTTCCTTCTCTAAGACTGGTTGCCGTAGCATGGCTAAAGAACCCAGTCTACTTTCCTATTTACCCATAAATGGTGGGAGAATAAATTGATTCATGCCTTCCCCTCGAGCATTAGTGCAAAGTGAAACACACACAACCTCTTCCAAGATTTGAACCCAAGTCGTCAAGTATATTTCCTCTGACAATAACCGTTACGCCAGGAGCGCCTAACATCGATTATTATTGCTGTAATGAATTCAATCCTCACTGAGAGATCCACATTTAAAGATTTTTACCAACCAAAGCTTCATACATACGATTGCTTTGCTGTGAAGCAGTTGTTAGCAAGGTAATCTTAATGATCATTTCCTAAATTTGAACTTTGTTTGCTTGTTTTGGTTTTATGGCATATCAACCTTTTTCGGTTATCCAATGCTATATCCATTTTTATACTAACAGTTCTATTTCAAACAATTCAGTTTAACTGTCGAAAACATTTCTATTTCAAGCTATTCAGTTTAGTCAAACAGTCCTAATTCAAACAATTCAGTTTAGTATCAATATAGTTTTGGTTTACATACAGTTAATTGTCAAAGCAGTTCTATTTCAAACAATTAATTTTAGCGTAAGTACAATTTCAATGTCAAAAGCAGTTCTATTTCCAACAATTCAGTTTAACATAAGTGCATAGTTTAGTTCTATTTGACTCATAGATAGGACCCTATCAGATGTTACCATTCAGAGTGGACCGGAAGCGATGAGAGTGAAGGGGTACTCCGCATTCCCCAAAGCTAAAGCATTACTGAAACCTCTCCATCAGATTGTTTAGTGTCATAAACAGGACACATGTTTGAAGGGGTGTCTTACGCCTCTGCAGATATACTGTCGGTGTATTCTACAGCCCCAGTCGACTGGGCAATTTAACTTTGTTAAATGACTAATATTTATCATTTTGTGCTATACACAGCTGAGCTTAGTAAATATCTTCTCTATTCTTTGAAAAACAAAAATACGATTTTTGTAATGAAATAGAGAGATTCTTAAATGTAAAAATTGTAATGATGGGATTTATATAAGTAACTATGTAAATCGAAGTGACGTCAGAGTTGTGCCGGTAACTGTCTAAACGGAAGTGACGTCAAAAGTACCGTGGTAACCGTTTAAAGAAGAGAATTAATAGTGACAATAGTTACTGTGCGTTTTCGTTATTGTCACTATCGTCAAATTCATTATATTTGCCAGTGGCAATGTCTACTTGAATAAGCAAGAATTTGCTCGAAATAGTGAGAAAGAGACAGTAAAGAAAAAAGGAGAATATCTACCTGTGCCCACAGCGTCGGGAGGTAAGTCTTACTTTTAAAACGTTGTCAGAAACAGATGTCCTGTCGATATTATTCGCGGTTTGCGCAGAGGAAAACAATTTCAATGAATCTGACAGTGGACAGGTTTTTTCGAGGACACATTTCTGTTCTTACAAGCTGAGACTGTCCTTTTGTTTTAATACAGTCGCTAAATAATAAATGCATACTAGAGATTTCCTTCTTCAGAACAAGATAGGTTACGAGGGGTGATTCTAAATGCAAAATAAATATTCGGTTGGTTGGGTAGATGGGCTGTATGGCATATGAACTCTTGTAGGTCATTCAATGCCAAATCCTGTTGATATAGTTTGTAAGTAACGTTATTTTTAAAAGAGCCAGGGCTCGTTTATTTTCACACAATTAAATAGTTCTAAATATTGCTATTTATTGTTTGCACATAGTTTAAATCGTTTTAAGTATTGCTATCGAAGACTAATAATTTTATTCAACATTATTCTTTCGTTTGCACACAATTAAATGGTTTCAAACACTGATACATAATACTAATAGTTCAATTTAACAGTAATCACTTGTTTGCACACAGTTAAATGGTTTCAAATATAGTAAATGATTAAACATTTCTATTTGACCAATGGATGGGACCCTAACAAGTACGACCACTCCGGGTCAGAGTCGAGCTGGGAGTTATGGCAATAGAGGGGTACTCCATATTCCCCAAAGTTTCAGGACTGAAGCCTCACCATCATGCTGTTTAGTGTCATATCTAGGACATTCACTGGGATGAACTTACCTCTCTGAAGAGATACAGTCGGTGTATTCTACTGCCTCAGTAGATTAGGTTGTCAAATATTCGAAAAAACATCTTATTATAATGGAGATGATGTGTCTGTCTGTAACTTCGTCACTACCGACATTACAATTTCCTTTGTTATTTATGTTATATTCTCAATGATTATTATATAATCATTATTTAATCTATTAAATGCCCATGGTGTAATGGTTATCGTCGTAGGAAATGGACACAGCGACACGAGTTCAAATTCTGGACGAGACTGATTGCATTTCACATAGCTCTAATACCCTTGGGAAAGGTATGAATCCAATTATTCTCCTTCCAGCTATGGGTAAATAGTAGGATAGACTAGGTTCTTCAGTCTTGGTGAGGCAACTAGTCTAGGAGAAGGAAAACTCTGAATCCAAACCTGTTAAACTCCGCTTAAAAATTGACCTTGTGTCATATCCTGCCCGAGCGGAGGGGTTGGTAAATATGATTATTTAATCTTAATTCGCCTTTTATTTATCAACGATGTCACTATTAAAGTTTACCTGGGTTAGATTTATCTAAAAAAAAAAAACTCATGTTATCAATGCGGTATTTATCCATACTCCCACTAGGTCAGATTTGACAGAAGGTCTTTTTTCATGTGGGTAAGCCACGCACGATTCCAGACTGGTTGTCACAAAAATACTCGATCCCGTCGGCATTCCCTATATTAGGGTGTTTTAGGCACCAAGCGATAAACAGCCCTGCAAAGCAGGTATTGCCTGGGGTAAAGACCTCTGGGATTAGATGAACACAAACTTGACGCGAACGCAGGCGCCTCTGGTGGTGTAATGGTTATCAAGCTCGACTTGCAAACCTACACGAGTGAGTTCGAGTCTCATTGGGTGCCCCTTTC
Organism: Sepioteuthis lessoniana; assembly: GCA_963585895.1. Classification (NCBI taxonomy): domain Eukaryota; kingdom Metazoa; phylum Mollusca; class Cephalopoda; order Myopsida; family Loliginidae; genus Sepioteuthis; species Sepioteuthis lessoniana. Next base: position 33,567,345 of record OY757911.1, on the reverse strand, counting down.
ATATGGCCTTGTGCCACATCTAAGCAAAAAGCTTAGTAAATTTCCAAACTTGACGCGAACGCTTGTGGGATTAATGCACCTGATGTTTATCCAACTTCTCATCAAATCATATTTGAGACAAAGTCACTTTAAAGTCGGAGGCCACGCACAAATCGAAATTTATAAATGGCTGTCATCAAAATTGCTTGATCCTGTCGGAATTCCTCATTTTACGGTGCCTCAGGCACCAAACTATGAAATCAGCCCAACAAAGTAGGTTTAATCCTTTTATTAGATACAAATATTTACGAAAACTTTGATGAGTTGTGCCTGGCTTTAATAGGAAAAGATCGGTCTGCCTTTGAAATTAGTATTCAAAATCCTGGTTTTTGCTTTGATTTGAGCACCAACTTCTGATGGTTGTGGGAAATGCGCAATTACCTCATTAACCTTGTATGCTTTAATTTACTAAATTTAACTGGAATGGATTGGTTCAGTTGATAAATAAGTGAACAATTCCTGTCACCATCTTGTTTGTTTGTTTGTTCTTTTTTCTTTTCTTTTTTTTTCTGAAGTATTAGGCATCTTTCAAAGGTCGAAAAATGAGTCGGTCAAAATATTTCGATAACAATTTCAACATTACGAGGAATGAGTTTAGTTGACCGAAAAATTGATTAATAGAAAATATATTTTCAAAAAGTGAATGTCTTCCATTGTTGTAGTCATTAGAAAGTTAATATTCTAAGCAATTATGAGATTTATTTTCTCTTGGAGCTCCAATAATGGGTCTTTATTGATCTGCTTCCCCTATGGCACAAGGACAGTTTAGTATGGACAGGCACTCTGATTCGTTTTTTTTGGGGGGGGGGCTTTTTTTAGAAGTAGATTATAATGATAAGTGATAAAAAACAGAAGATTAAGAAAATTTAGTTTATAACAAACATTTTAAAAATATACCTCAAATAGGTGTGTGTGAGTACAAATATGTGTCTATGTATATACGTGCGGGTGTATACATGTGTATGGTTATGAGTTGACCATAGATAAGCATATGTGCATGTGTGTATATGTGTGTGTCCATTTAGGATCCGAGACATATTTGTGTAGTTATGTTGAGTGTGTGTATTACCGTATGTATTTTGTGCTGATCCGCTAATCTAACCCGAGTAAAAGTGGATATGGTCAAATAAAAGTGAAACCGCGACTTGAAAGAGTTTCAGTTTTATTAACACGCCTTTTAGGGTCTCCTGGAGACGTACAGTCTGGCAATATTTTTGTCTAGTTTTTTTCGGTGGCTAAAAATCCGAAAATAAGAATGTTCACCCCTGCATAATTACAAGTAAAGTGAATCTGCTAGAAATGATAGGACAGAAGGGATACAAAGGAAAGAGATCCACAAATACTGAGAGGACCAGAGAGACACGGTTGTGGGGTGCAGGCGGCATCAAGCCCAAAAACATAGTTGTAAGTTTTTGTTTTAGCTATCGGAATTTTGTCATCCGCCTACGTAGCGAAAATTAAAACTCCACAAACCGTCATTTCGCGAAGTGCCACCGACATCTCTCCTCTGCTAAACAACATTTATTCAGCATTTTTTTTTTTTTTTTCCCTTTTTTTCTTCCTTTTGGGACCGTCTCGGAGTCATATATTTAGACCCGAACCTGCAGAGAAAGATAACACAACTTAGGTGAGAGATTATGCTGCCGAAAATGTATGGGTCGCGGACGATCTCCCACAGTAAGATACGCTTAAATATGGAATAACCTCAATAAATAAAGTTTGTTTCTTGAAATAAGCATTTTAATAATATAAGCCCAATGGAATAACAATTGGATTCTTTAAAATATGGGTTAACCTCCATAAACAAACTTTGTTACTTGATAAGAGCTGTTTACTACTGTAAGTCTCATTCAAAGGCACACCAAAATGTCCTGAACCAAATTTTCCGGTACCGAATTGTCTGAACTCCTTCTCCTTTGGCGCAGCATGCAATACATGTTCAGTTTAACGTGGGGGTATTACGCAAAGGCTCAATAGATCTCGTCCTCGAAATCACTATCATGTTGATGTCAGACAGCTTCAACTCCCCCCCCCCCATTACTCCTCTAGTGAAATGAAAGAGGTTCAGCTCGAGTTTTGCCACATCTTATCCGAAGACAAGAAGACGGCCGATGGAGAGGAAGAGATACTACGCCTCAATCCCAGCCGAATAAAGGAGGTGTAATCACAACTTCAATATTCAAAAAATGGTTTTTTGGTAACTTTATTTTTAAACGAATTGTTAGAACTCACTTATTTAAACACAGTTAAATAGTTTCAAGTGTTGCTATTTAACATTAGTTAGCCCTGTCGGCCATGGCAGTAAAATACGTCGACTTCATCTCTGCAGAGGGGTAAGACTCTCCCTACCCCAACAAGTGTCCATTATATGATACTAAACAATCTGATGGTACTATTTACCAACTCCTCCGCTCGGGCAGGATATGACACAAGGTCAATTTTTAAGCGGAGTTTAACAGGTTTTAATTCAGAGTTTTCCTTTTCCTAGACTAGTTGCCTAACCAAGGCTGAAGAAACTAGTCTGTCCTACTATTTACCCATAGCTGGAGGGAGAATAATTGGATTCATACCTTCCCCAAGGGTATTAGTGCTATGTGAAATGCAATCAGTCTCGTCTACGATTTGAACTCGTGTCGCCGTGTCCATTTCCTACGACGATAACGACTACACCACGGGGACCTCTAAACAATCTGATTGTGAGGCTTCAGTCCTGGAGCTTTGAGGAATGTGAAGTACTCCTCACTACCTTTACTCCCGGGTTTACTCTGTCCTGGAATGGTACTATCTGTTAGGACCCCATATATGGATCAAATAGAACTATTTAACTGTATGCAAACAAATGACTGATGTTAAATTGAATTTGTGAGTGTTACATAGCAGTATTTGAGACCATTTATCTGCGGGAAAATAAAAATTTTAGTGTTACATAGCAATACTTGAAACCATTTAAATGTATGCGAACATATAAGCTCTGTTTTGTTTTAAACTGTTACCGAAAAACTTTGTTTACAAATCATATATATATATATAGGGTAGAACGATAAAATTGTTGTCCTAAAGAAAACAACACTACAGCTTTATTTTAAAACTTTTATTGAAAAAAATCAATTCAGGTAACTTGATTATGTTGTAGAGCTGACATCAATTTAATGTAGCCGCCTTCAGCCTCAGTCACTGCCTCGATACGGATCCGGAACTGGGAGCATGCCTTTTTCAAAAGTGCCAGCGGTAGCTCGGCGAATACACGGTGGATGGTGGTGATCAAGCTGGCTTTGATGTTGTGGTAGGTCATGTTGGTGATGTTCTTGACGTATGACCAAATGAAGTAGTCCAGCGGGTTCAGGTCGGGAGAGGAGGGGGCGAGTGAGTGAAGGGTACAAAGTCGTAGCACTCCTTCTGAAGCCAAGCCTGGGTCTCTTTGGACTTGTGGACCGGCGTCGAGTCCTGCTGCCACACCCAGGGCCTGCCACCGGCCACCTGATTGCACCAGGGGATCACCACACTCTTCAGCACATCCTGGTACACTTGGTGTTGACTTTCAAGCCGACTTCGAAGATGTGAGGTGGCATGATGTGGTCCTCACTTGAAACCACACCAAAAACCATAACCGTAGTCGGAAACTTTGTTTTCATCACCCTGGGCACGTCCCTGTTATTCGTAGCAATCTAGATTTGCATTTTGAGGGTGCTGGCAATGGTCCTGGTGTCATAACTTGCATTGGTAGAGAGCATGAGTTGTACAGCGGCACATCTCCGATCTCGATCGTTGAACATTGTGTCACTTTCAGACATGATAGAAGGCTCCTATCGCTATTGGGATTTGTACACAACTGGCCAACTAGTAGATGGTCTGCAACAAAAAAAGAAAACCAGTTTTCATTAAACGGAAATGGAATCATGTCGTCTTTTCTAGGGCGACAATTCTATCGTTCCACCCTGTGTATATATATATATATATATATATCAAACATCCATGGTTGATTCAAAATTAGTAATACCATCCCTCATAGACCTGATGATGGTTCATTAGAACCGAGACGCTATAGTGTTGACTTTGCTTCTCAATAAATCTCTTCTTCTACTTGGATTACCTTATCAATTTTTCTTTATATATATATATATATATATATATATATATATATATATATATTTATTTATTTATTTATATTTATATAAGTTTAAACAGAATTTGGCATTGAATAACCTACAGGGGTTGTTATTCCATGGAACCTAACCAACCAATCAACTTAACATTAGTAATTTTATCTATCAAGTATTGGTTTGGTTTAGTTTGGTTTCTTTAATGGGATATCAACCTTTGTGGGTTATTTAATGCCAAAGTCATACTTGGAGAGCAGCAGTGATACTATTTAACCCATAGGTGGGCCAATGTAATATAAATAATTTCTACTCAGCCGTATGGTTTCAAATTACTAATAATGATAATAATCCATAGAAAATGATCGAACAGTTCTATTTGACCCATAGATGGAATCCTAACAGGTACTGAAAATCAGGTCAAAGTGGACCTAGGAGTAATGGCAATGAAAGAGTTTCTACATTCTTCAAAACTACAGGGCAGGTGCCTCACTATCAGATGCAGTATAGTGACATACCTAAGACAGTCTGATTTAGTATCTAAATTTAGTGAATAATAACGAAGTTTAAAAAAAGATTATGAGTTGACCGAGCTGTAAGTTTTATTATCTTTTTTCCTTTTGGCAAGCACACAAAGCACACTTAAATATACATTCTAGTTGGCTAGGGCTGAAAACACACTGACTACATCTCAGCAGAGGGTTAACACCCTTCCCCAACGAGTGTCCTGGTTATGACACTAAACAATCTGATGGTGAAGCTCCAGTAATGCAGGAACTTTGGGGAATGCGGCGTACCCCTGCAGTGTCATTGCTCCCAGGTCCACTCTAGCCCGGTCTGGTAGCACCTAAAAGGGTCCTGTCTATTGGTCAAATAGAACTGTTTGATATTTAAAATGTGTGTAAACAAATGACTTATGTTAAATTGAATATTTATAAATAGAACTGTTTGATCATTTAACTGTGAGTATCTACACATTGTGTTTACAAATCATATATTTAAGATAATTGTAGAAACAGGATTTGAAATTAAATGACCAACAATGGTTCATAGACCATAAAACCATTGCTAGCCAACCCAAATATATATTCAAAGTAAGTGATATCAAATGTATACCAAAAATCCTGATCAAAATTTGAAATATCGATCACTGGTGAGAAATATGCAACTATCTCAGTCGTTCAATCAGCAATATCAATGGCTTTTATCACGAACTGAATAGTGAGACCGAAAGGGCAATAACATCATGGTATCTGTACAAGTATGGAATAACGGGAATTTTTTTTTTTTTTGAATGAAATTGTTCTGTAATTCGGATATGATATCCACGATGATATACCGTCTATACTAGCGTATCATGCGAATTTCTGAGACCTAAATTTCACCCTAATATCATGGGATCGCACTATACGCAATATACAAACTAGGCCTAGCTTTGGCCTATTATTTACCCACACTAAGTTTGTATACTAGAATATTGCGAGCAATATTGAACAGGTCCTGGCAGCAACACCCCACACGGCGCCAACTGTACGGCCACCTACCACCTATCACGAAAACTATACAAGCTAGACGAACCAGACATGCCGGACACTGCTGGAGAAGCAAGGACGAGATCGTAAGTGATGTACTCCTGTGGACCCCCGCATATGGCCAATCAAAAGCAGGACGACCAGCTCGAACATTCATACAGCAGCTATGTGATGTTACGGGATGTAACCCCGAAGACCTACCGAAGGCGATGAATGATAGGGAGACGTGGAGGGAGAGGGTCAGGGATATCCGTGCTAGCCGCACGTCATGATGATGAAGTTTGTATCATGCGTAGAGTGTAATCCTTAATATTAGGGTAAAATTTTAGTCTCACAAAGTCGCATGATACACTAGGATATACGGTATGGTTTCGAAACCTTGCAACCTAAGGCCAACTAAGAGATTATAAGATGTACGCCTTTGACACTAGATGCCTACGTAAACATCGTGGGCATCAAATGATTATATGTCGAATTGGATCAGAGACAAAGCACAATAATAACTTGATGTGTCAGCCATCATATGCAGATGATAACATTGCGCTTTTGGGTGCACGTCTCGAGAACCCCCCAACCACCACATATACACATAAGAACTGAAAATCAAGCTGTTAAATGGACAGAACAAAACAAAGAAAAAGTAGGGGCGTAGATATGCGTTGGCGACGGACAATTGTGACTGATCAACAGAACGCGGAATGACACCGGCAGATTGGAAGAAGGACTGAACATGCTGGTACACCTTCCATGTCTCGTGTCACAAGACCAACTGAGTCAGTTTCAAATCAATATTGTTAAGTTAAACGTTTCGTATCTTAATGGGCCAATTAATTTTATTCTAAAGACTTTATGACTTAAAACAAAATTGGTTGGCCGACAGGTTTGAAGCTTAGTCTAACGTAAAGTTGGACGGGTTTCGATCCCGGCTTCGAGCGTCCTGCGTGTCTAGCCACACTGAAGAGTTCTGATAGAACGAAACAGTCTGTCTGTGGATGACTATATATATAATATTCACCCTACAAGTACCTATTGTCTTCTTCAAAGAAAATTTGGATTGACTGATTGATTGGTTTTAACGGTATGCTAAACCGTCTAGGGTTATTTCATACCTAGAGGTTAGGTAATTACGTTCATATTTACATTTTTTGTGTAGTTATTCCTTATTCTTTTTCTGCACACAGTGGCTTCGAATACGAATATTTTTAAACCATTAAACTATTTAACCCATAAATGAAATCCTATCAGGTACTATCACTCAGGGAGATTTGGATTTTTTTTTAACATTTCTAAGTTGTCTAATCTTTCTGATTGCAAATTAAGTCTATCCCTACACAAGTTAGTTTTTTGTGTATTAAACTACTAAATACTATTTTCACGAAATATTGGTCAATTAATTATTTGTTGTCGAAGTTAATCTATACTTTAAGACCGAAGAATGGCTCAGACAAAGTATTAAAATAACAAAGAGAAGAATGAACTATTTTTAAGTTTTAAACCAACTTTATCTAGCGTGTTGTGATAAAAAGTACTAATGATAATCTGGAGTGAAACTATTAGAAATAATATTAATATGAAAAGATCGAGATTGTAGAAAAATTCACTAGTGCCCAGTATGCAAATTTTAGTAATTTACTAAGCTTTTTGCTTAGATGTGGCACAAGACCGTATGAATCAATGAGACTTGAACTCACTCGTGAAGGTTTGGTAGTCTAACTCGCTAACAATTTCACCACCCGATGCGCCTTAGAATGCAATTTTTTTATTTTAAATTATTTTGAAGGCGTTTATCAAACAATGAGACAAGTTCAAGTTCCATGGTAGGTGTCCTCAGTAGATATTTACAAAGTTAAGCATAGTCTGGCACAAGGTTTTAACTGCAAGGCACTCTAAAACGGATCATATCGCGAGTAATATTCTGAGTGGCAAGTTAGGTAATTGTTGCTCTTTGTAAGATATCCTCAGTAAATATTTACTAAGTTTAGCTTAGTCTGGCATAAGGTTATAGAGGAGACTCTAGGAGTTATATGGCTACAAGTGCCAGTGATTTACCTGATTTAACATTTCTTAATACAATGGGGATGTACTGACTCTGATATAGATCCCAAGTTACCAGGCATATCTACCAATACCAATTATAATTGCTTTCGTACATCCTTAATTCCTTCACCGATCACAAATTTTGGATTGCACAATGAGACTAGCTCAGGTAAGTGTCCTCAGTCGATATTTTTAAAGTTTTCTTTAGTCTGGCAAAAGCTTAAAACAGCGAGGCTCCAAATAGATAGATTCGCTCGGAATATCTTGAGTGCATAGGTCCTTAACTGTTGCTGGGGTGTCCTCGTGGTGTAATGGTTAAAGCACTGGACTGCGGAATCGTAGTAAGCGAGTTCGTACTCCAGTCACGCTATTGCGTTCACTTTCGGGCAAATACCATTGGGAAAGGTATGAACCCCCTTATCCTCCCAGCTATGGGTTAAATAGTACCATTACTGTTCTTCTAGGAGAATAGATTTGGCTTTAAATAACCTATAAAGGTTGATATGCAATTAAACAAAGAAACCAAACCAAACCAAACGAGCACCTTCCATAAACCCCATAAGTAGGAAGCTTTAAAACCAATAGTCTCACCATCAAGTAATGTGTAGAAAATTAGTCTTACAGAGCAATACAGTATCAGTGAATCCTATCCACGCTCGTTGTATCATACTTAGGACATTGGGTTTAACTCATAGAATGCTTTACAATAAAGTGATAGTTAGCAGGTACATCTCATAGACTATTAGTATTGAAGTGAGTTTGATCCTAACTATCACTTCGCACTTACGAGGATCATTAAATAAGTTTCCAGACTTTTTTCGTATGGGCACTTTTATTGATAGTACACACATGAAACATGACACAGAGTCACAATAGATCTTTTTTTTTTAAACTCAAACTTGACCCATGATTTAACCATCACTTTGTGGCAGCAAATATACTTTTTTACTAAACTTAGAGTAGTCGTGCGTAAAGCCATAGGTTTGGAGCATATTGTAAAGATCGAGACACTTATTAAGAATTAATTGGTTTCTGTTTTGAAAATTGCGATGATTGCTCAAGTAGTTGTGGCATTAATAATATCGCTAGTATTCAATACAATCTTACCATTCGCAATAAACAAATAAATTAACTTAACACATTCTACTTCAACTTGATTGATTAATTCTAACGGCATGTCAACTCATCTAAGATTATTTAAGTTATTCATACTATTGAATTCATTATTTTTATTGTTACTACAAGGTTTCAGCCGATTCATTCTTTGAGTTTCTATGGATGTACTCTCCTAATGAAAAAAGTTTTGAAGAGTAAATAGCGTCAGTATTTATAAAATGTCAGTTTTTAATGTGGGCTAAATCTGCAAAGCGACTTTACAGAGGCGGCAACACTAGAAGTCGTATTGCTGTAGGTGTTAAAGATTTCTCTGTTTTAACATTTCTTAATACAATGGAAATGTACTGTTTGTGATGCGGATCCCAAATTACCAGGCATTAACCCTTTACCAATAATCCCCCCATACAGTGATCCCGCTTGATTGATTAATTCTAACGGCATGTCAACTCATCTAAGATTATTTTATACCGAGAGGTTAAGGAATCGCATTTATTCTACGTCCATATTTACATTTTTTGTGTATTAGTTCTTTAAGATATTTTCTGTATTAGTTCTTTAAGATATTTTTTATGCATACGGTTTTATCTAATATTAATAATTTCCAAACAGATCTAATTGATATATAGATGGAACCCTAACAGGTACACCCGCTCCGGGTCAGAGGTGGCTGGGGAGTAATGATAAGGATGTGATACACCACACATACAAGATCTCCAAAACTGCAGCCTCCCCATCAGATGCATTTGAGTGTTATACCCAGGACACCACATTTGAGGCAGGGGTGGTCTTACTCCTCTTCAAGAGATATAGAAGACATATTCTAAGCCCCGCCAACGGGATGGACTACTGATTCAGAGTTAACTCGTTCTAATAACTTCCTTCATTTCTTTCAACTACATAGAATGAAAATCGTACAAGTCAATCTGACGATCAATGGAACAGTTCCGCTTGGGACTTTTCGTTAAAGCAGGTTTTTCACTATTTTTAATATCAATTTTTTTCCTCTAAAATTAACTTCGATTACTGATTTGTTCTCTGCAATTAAAAATTCTAATAAAGGTTACCGCTACAGAAATAGAGAAATTGAGGAAAATTAGTTAATTTCATGATTACTGAAATGCATTTTTAAAAACATCACTTATTGTCTAGTGCAATGTTCTGAAAAAATACATTTGTTTACAACAAGAGTCTGTAAGCTGTCAACTCGATTCAAAGGTCAAGTTACTGTTGAATGAACTTTCCTTACAGATGTGGGGTGAAAGCTCGCTTAAATTTACACAGAAAAGCTGAAGTATGGATGACAAAAAATGACAACGCCTAGTTTTGCCTACACTGAAGAACGTATATTCCTAACATTAAAACACTATAATATGAGTAAGCGAGTTCGTACTCCAGTCGCGCTATTACGTTCACTTTCGGGCAAATACCCTTGGGAAAGGTATGAACCCCCTTATCCTCCCAGCTATGGGTTAAATAGTACCACTACTGTTCTTCTAGGAGAATAGTATTAGCATTAAATAACCTACAAAGGTTGATATGCCATTAAACAAAGAAACCAAACCAAACTATAATATGACGAGTAGATTTATTGTTGCCGACATATAGTAGTCCTATTGTACCAATAAGACATTAGTTCGTTCCTGATTTTCAATGCATTTCTTTGATAAAATCATTACCAGTGCGACTACATTATACATCTAATACCTCTATTATATTTGAAATGCATGCAATAATTCCTAACTACTGACAATAGATTCTTAATTTACAAAATACTGATCTCGCGCTGAAACTTGCTCAAATTTTAGGTTGCAAAATTACAGCTTAGGCAATATTTTCTTCAACCAACAGAAATTTATTGATAAATAGAAATTACAATCACAAAGCGAAAACTGCTGTAAAAATTAGAAAAAATACAATTGACCTCAGAATATAACGGCCATTACTGTTTCCTCTTCAGCTACATTTATAAGTATATATATATATATATATATATATATATATATATATATATATATATATATATTCATGGAATTTGAACATGAAATATTATTTGCTCTCACGTCAGATTTTCACTGTCTTCAAATGGAGTCCAATACGTATGTCTAAAGGCAGACACTTAGTGATTAAAAGAAAATGTCTTGAGCAGATATTCAGTTATATTTTTACACAATCTTTTGATGGGATATAAATATGTGATAAAATTCGTAGTTTATAAAGAATCGCAGTTTAATCAGCTATATGTCTTTACACGGTTGCGTGATGGGCAAATAAATAGGTAATAAAATGTAAATGTTCTTTTTTGCTTCTGAAGAACTCTTTATAATTGTATTTAATGTCGGTTTTTATAAATGAATTCCTCTATATGCTTTTACACAATCGGATGATTGACAAATAATACTTATATGCGGACAAGTGATCAATAATAGGATCCCAGAAGGCGGACGAGTAATGACAAATATCTTATTCGTCTTCGAGCGTTAGAGAGAGTAATAATGTTTAATCTTAGTTTGAATTTGTATTTTCTTAAGAATCACAACTTGCTGTGTGGGTGGAGAAAAGTTGTTTCCTTTTTTGGAGGCGGGGTCGTTTTCTTTGTTTATTGGCATATCATCCTTCGTGGGTTATTTAATGCCAAATCCATCCTTGTAAAAGAACAGTTGTGATACTATTTAACCCTCAGCTGGGGAAAGACTTTTCCCTGTCTAATTCCACACTATATTCAACCGAGCAATTCACTGAATAGTCCATTCAGTTTGTTAGTTAGTAAAGCAGTTAGTGAAATTAAGTCAAACAGTCAGTGGACTGAGGGTCGTCTATCATTCCGTTGGCTCTATTGCTGGTAGGGCGACTACTGTAACTAAGACCAAAAGAAAACAAATCTAGTTTAGGGAATCTGAATCCAAGAGTCACAAATCTAAGAACGAGTTACTTTAGAGGTCTGAATAACCTGGAATCCAATGTGAATAAAAGTATCTAATAGATTTAAGACAACCGTTTTCATTTTTTTCTAGCTACCGCGTTGATCTGGCTATTTTCTTCGGTTTCTTCCTTGATGAAACTATTCCATGTCTTTCTGGTTTCAACCTACACTGACGAGCCATCTTCTAGCTTAAAAAAAACCCACACATATCGGGTTTGGGTGTAGTTAAAAAGTCGGTGATGACTTGCAGTTTACACTTGCTTGCCAAGGGTACTGCTCACTAAGAACAGCAGCCAAAATCCGTACTACTATCAGTTTGTGAGCGCAGTTCAACTCATATATATACAGATCCTTTGTATGGTTTAGAGCAGGAGTCATCAACCTTTTCTGCTCGAGGGCAACAAAAATAAACTCAGGTGTGTCCGGGCCGTGATCTTAAAACGACAATTTACTAATGAGACCCCTGGTGTTATTTGGTTGGTTTGGTTTCTTTGTTTAATGGCATATCAACTTTTGTAGGTTATGTAAAGCCAAAGCCATCATTCAAGAAGAACAGTAGCGGCACTATTTAACCCATAGCTAGGAGGATAAGGGGGTTCATACCTTTCCCCAGGGTATTTGTCCGAAAGTGAACATAATAGCGCAACTGGAATTCGAACTCGCTTACTACGATTCCGCAGTCTTTGGTATGACGCGACCTGGGATTGAACCCAGGTCTCTCGGACCATTGGTGAACACTCCGCCCACTAGGCCAAACCACTCTGCACAATCAGGGTATGAAACAAGGTCACTTTTAAGCGGAGTTTTACTGGTTTGAATTAAGAGTTTTCTTTCTCATAGAACGGTTGCCATACCAACGTTAAAGAGCCCAGTTTTTCTCTGCGATTTAGCTATTGATACTGGGAGAACAATTGGATTCATACCTTTCCGAAAGGTATTAGTGGTGAAATGCTAACAGCCTCATCAAGGTTCTGAACGTGGATCGCCGTACGCAATTCTTACGATGATAACCGTTATACTACGAACGCCTGTCTGCCAGTATACTAAGAACAAACTTAAAACACGACAGTCTACCAAACTGCAACGCACTGTCATAGGCCTGTAAGGGTCGCATGTGGCCTGAAGCTGCGGGCTGGGGACCTCTGGCTTAGAGCTCCCTCATCGTCATGTAACGATGTTTTGGTGTTTTTATATGATAGATATGAATGTATTCTGAAGCAAGAAGGACCAAATCCAGTTTCGTCAGCAATTTCAGTACATATGAATAAAATAAAAGAAAGATATAGATGTTTACTTTTTTGAAATGTATTATTATTGACTCTATTTTGTCTTACCCTTGATTAGCTTGTCTGGGCTAATTTCCTTATAATATGCTGACTGTATCCCCTACAGAAGGCTAAGATTCCCCCTAAATGGTTATCCTAGAACGATATTGAACTGCATCTGAAAGTGGAGATCTAGAGAGGATGGAGTACCCCTTGATTGTCATTACCCCAGGTTCACTCTAATTCGGAGTGGTAATATCTGTTAGATACCTATCTATGGGTTAGATAAAACTGTTTTAAAACTATATGTATGTGATAGGCTCGTGTGTAAAAAAGCTATTAAGAAATGTAGCTACACAAATCTAAAAACAAATATTCAATAAATGCGATTCCTTAACCTCTAGTCATAAAATAGCTCAAGACGCGATAACATGCCGTTAAAATCAACAGATCAATCAAAAATATATCAACAGGAACATTATTAAATAATGAAGATGAAGTAAATAAACAAAAAGATCTATAGTTTATCATGAAAAGAACTCCAGATAATAATTTTTGAATAGCATTTTACTTGAGAGGGAACAATCTCTGTTAATCTTTGCTTCGTCTATTTTCTAGACTGACCCAAAGATTTAAACAGACAATATTTCGTAAGAGTTGAAATGATATAACATTATCGGTTAATTACTTTTAGTTGGAAGAAAACCAAAACCAAAACAAAACAAAAATAACAATTTATTGTCTCTGATAGCTAGCCATGGCTTGAGTCGAGTAGCTTATATGTAGCTCTTCAAGTTCCCAGTGCTCAAATCGGTCAGTCTAGGTACTTGAAAAATCTAATCTGAAATGCTCAAGTGAGAAAGAAATCGTCTAAGTTTTGCTTTTTCCAATTTGAAGATTTGGGGCAGGTTAACGTAAAGTGAATGAAAACCGAAAGAAAATTCCTCTCGTCTTCTGCTTCAGACATCTTTTAAATGTTTGTTCATTTGTGTTTTATTTTTATTTTCTTTAATTATTTTTTATTATTGTTTTTTTGTTTTTTTTGTTTTTTTTTTTGTGAAAACTTGACTTTCAAGAAAGAATACAAAGGAAATCAATTAATTCAAACGTTTAGTCAATAAGTGAATTTCGTCTTCCGCTTGATTTCGTTATTTGGAGGTGAGGAGTGATGAAAAGGGTGGCGACCAGGAAAACAGAAGAGGCGAGCCACGTTCGAATTCCAGCTGAAGCTGTTAAAGTTTACTCAGATCTTTTCACGGTATACAGCAAAACATCTCGTCATTGGAATGCCGCAATAGTTCACTAGGAAGTGAGTTAGCACATCGGGTAGTCGTATTTTTGCAGGGATTGAAGCATTGAAATTTCTCAGTTAAGTCTCTTGGCGCGCTTAGCGTTATGGGAAATAGAATCTTACGAAATATTGTCTGTTTAAATCTTTGGGTCAGTCTAGAAAATAGACGAAGCAAAGATTAACAGAGATTGTTCCCTCTCAAGTAAAATGCTATTCAAAAATTATTATCTGGAGTTCTTTTCATGATAAACTATAGATCTTTTTGTTTATTTACTTCATCTTCAAATACTGGACGAGGTTGTTGGCATTTACATTCACGCTAATGCTCTTAAGAAAGGCATGAATCTATTTGTTCTCCCTCAGGCAATGGATAAATAGTAGGATAGGCTAGGTTCTTTATCTTTGGTTAGACAACTAGTCTAGAAGAAGGAAAACTTCGAATTCAAACAAGCTGTGCTCCATTTAAAATTTTACTTTGTGTCACATCCTACCCGTAGCGGGGGTGCTGGGTAAAGAAATATTCTCCTGGTCAAAATCTATCCCCTAAGATATTATATTTCTCTCCGGGGAGCCAGGTGACCCGTGCTTGAGAACCCTGTTTTACCCTATTTACCCAGTAAGTTTGTAAATATAATGAGTGTTTGCTATTTGTTTTTGTTCTTTTAAACTCTTTACATTTTTCAGGATTATAAAAGGGGGTATCAGAAAAATTAATATCATTCCGTTGGTTGGTTGCTTTGTTTTATGGCGTATCAACCCTTTTCGGGTTATTTAACGCCGAATTAGGAGATGCCCGTGGTGTAATGGTTATCATCGTATGAATTGGACTCGGCGACACGAGTTCAAATCTTGGACGAGACTGCGTTTCACATAGCACTAATACCCTTGGGAAAGGTATGAATCCAATTATTCTCCCTCCAGCTATGGGTAAATAGTAGGGCAGACTGTGTTCTTCAGCCTTGGTGAGGCAACTAGTCTAGGAGAAGGAAAACTCTGAATTCAAACCTGTTAATTGACCTTGTGTCATATCCTACCCGAGCGGAGTGGGTGGTAAATATGATTTAACACCGAATTAAATCATTTTGATAAAAGTTTCAAACAATTCAGTTTAAGTGCAGTTTTTTGTTTACACACACTTAAATGTCAAAACAGTTCTATTTCGTATAATTCCATTTAGCATAAGTACGTAGATTAAACACACTTAACTGTGTAAAAATCAGTTAATTTCAAACCATTCAGTCTAGCGTAATTACATAGTTTAGTCCTATTTGACCCATACATAGGACCCTATCAGGTGCTACCACTCCGGGCCAGAGTGGGCCTGGGAGCGATAGCAATAAAGAGGTACTCCGCATTCCCCATAGCTCTAGTAATGCACAGCATTACAAGAGTCTCACCATCAGATTGTTTGGTGTCATTATCAGGACACTCGTTTAGGGAATCTTATCCCTCTGCAGAGATGCAGTCGGTGTACTCTGCAGCCCCAGGCGACTGGGCTCTATCATTCCATGATCTAATAACTTGACCAATTCCCGTTTAAATGGTCGCGGATTCTAACCTTGTGTACAGAAACAATTCAAAATTCAATGTGTAATGCCTTATATTTATTTTTCCTTTCGGGTATACAAATGCGATTTACTGGAATAGAAGAGGCATTTCAACAATGAATTTTGAGTTGTTTCTACACATGCTGTTAAAATTTAGGATTGTTTGAAAGATAATTAGTCAAATGATTAGATTACAAAATTATATTCAATTATATTAAATACCTAATTTACACAGCAAAGTTTTACAATAAAAAAAAAACTAACTTAAAAGAAAATACCGAATATTGCTATCTAAATGTTGCTTTACAATTTTTTTAATAAAACTGCAAACCTGATAGCGAAGCTTCATGTATAAAGTCTTAGTTGAAAGACGAAAACCATAATCCAATGTTCCATTTCAGAGAATTGATTAAAAATACAACTAAATGCCAAACTGACTATATATATATAGTAACGAAAATTACTTTGAGTCAGGAACTAACCTACTATAGTTTCGCCTAAGCGGCTCATCAGGGAATCTCACCACAGATGTCCCTGACCCTCTCTCGCCACCCGTCCCTATCGTCCATTGCTTCCGGCAGGTCCTCAGTGCTACATCCCGTATCGGCACAGGGTTGCTGTATATAGGTTCGAGCACGTCGTCCTTCTTTTAATCGTCCACGTGAAGGGGTCCACTAGGGTACATCACTTATGAGCTCGTCCCTACTTCTCCAGCCGTAGCCCACATGTCTGGTTCGTCTAACTTGGATAGTTTTCGTGATGGGTGGTAGGTGGCCATACAGCTGCTGCTTTGTGGGGTGCTGTCTCCAGGACTTGTTTAATACTGCTCGCAGCGTTCTTATGTAGTTGCCGTCAAGCTTTTTCTCCATACGTTTTGTTAGCGTCCATGTAGTGCATCCATATAGCAGTATCGACACGACCGCTGCTTGGAAGAAACTGCGCTTCATTTTAACGGTCAGGTCTGACTCCCATATGACCGATAGCTAGTCGATAGCTGTCCATGCTTTTGCTAGTCAAGTGTAGATGTCTATATTGGTTGATGAGACACTGCTTCCTAGGTAGGTGAACTTGTCAACCAGTTTCAGAGAGCTACCGTTTTGTGTGGAGATGTCTCCTGTTTGATTAAAGCACATATATTCCGTCTTGTGTGCATTGACATGGAGGCCGATGCCTGCAGCGGCTCGTTCCAGACTATGTAGCAGGGTTTCGGCTTGGGCGGGTCCATTTTCCAGAAGCGCGAAATCATCGGCGTAGTCGGCGTCGGTAATTGTTTTTGTGGGATACCTTCTGCTTCTTTCTTTTGTTGGCTTGAAACCGATTTCTTGGAATTTATCGATAGACGTTCTAAGCACGTAGTCTAGACAGATGATAAAGAGGTATGGGGTTAATGTGTCTTCTTGCAGTACACCTGCTACAATGTCAAAGTAGTTTTAAAAGTCACAAATTGCACTAAAAATGAAGATGAACATACAATGTAATTTCTCCTTTTGGTTGATCTGGCATATATATATATATATATATATATATATATATATATACCCTGTCTTGTGACAAAAGCCGCTTGGTAGTGCCAGGAGTGGCAGTACCGCTTTGAACTACTGAAACTCTGTCATCACTCCCGGTTGCCTGCTGATGAGAACAGGGTATCGCACGTGCTTTCACACGCTGTATGACGGAAAAATAAAGAAAAAAATATGCGCGTATATATGTATATATACCTGTGTTAGGGACAACCTAACGAACAAAAATATAGTGTTGCTCCCCTTCGAATTATCAGGGAATAATTACTTTCCTTGACAGCTACTTTTTTTCTGGGGACAACACCGGAAAAGGATTGCGGTTATGACAGATGCGATGAAGACACATTGACATTTGGTCGTAACAAGACTTGAGCTAAGTGACTGTTTTGGATTAAATTCCTGGCACCCGAGTTTGTGTTTTCATTCAGGGTTCTCGAATTATTTGTACGTAAAACATAACGAAAGTGGCGACGAAGGATTCGAGATTTAACAACACACGTGGAAAATTTTCCCTGCAAGGATTTCAACTTATGAAATTAACAATGTAGGATTTCTCTCAGAACATACACACACGAGAATTCACACTTGAATTTTTACGTGTCGGTTTCGTGGACACTCAAAATACATTTCAGGTACGTTAAAAACGTAACTTATTTGTTGACGAAAAATTTCTTTTTCTGTAACTCGCAATTATACATTAAAAAAAGAAAAATGGACCCGGCAATACAAAAACTATTGCAACGGCAATTGAAGTTAATGGAACTGTTTACAGAGCGACTTGGGGCACCCCTTAATTATCATTGCTCCCAGGTCCACTCTGGCCCGGAGCGGTAGCACCTGATTGGGCCCCATCTATGGGTTAAATAAAACTAACGGCATACTTATGCTAAACGGAATATCTTGAAATAGAAATGTTTTTTGACAATTGAACCGTGCTTACATTTGAACTGCGTGCTTGTGCTAAACTGAATTATTTCAAATTGAACTAATTTTTGACATTGAAACTGTATTTACACTAAACTGTATTTACACTAAACTGAATTGTTTAACATAGAACTGTTCTGACATGTAACTGTATGTAAACAAAATCTGTACTTTTACTAAACTGAATTAACTGAAGTAGAATTGCTTGACTGAACTGAATAGCTCGAAATAGAATTTTTTTTTTACAATTGAACTGTACTTACATTTAAACTGCGTGCTTTTGCTAAACTGAATTGTTTTAAATTGAACTATTTTTGACATTGAAACTGTACTTACACTAAACTGAATTGTTATATATAACTGCTTGAATAGTTTGAAATAGAAATGTTTTTGACAATTAAACTGTGTACTCATGCTAAACTGAATTGTTTTAAATAGAACTGATTATTTACATAAAAATGGATTTGACATTAAATGACCTACAAAGGTTGATATGCCATAAAACCCACCTAACCAAACCAAACCAAACTTACATACTTATTTGTGACTTTTCTTTTTTCTACCCAATTTGAAATTTTGGGGGGATTTTAACTATTAATACGATATTCGGTGACGTTATAAAATAATATATTTTCTTCTTCGACTGACAAACTGAATGGAATAGAAGTTGTTAGAAACTTACAATAAAAAAAGATAAAATAAGTACTCCTAATATTATTTTCAATCTAATATTAATTTGGCCTCATCACTTGAATTCAGCTTGTTAAAATTTCTCTAAAAAGCTAAATATCAAAAGCTTCTTGATATTGTCAACAGCCCACAAAGCAGCAGTTGTACAGCCACTTAACTCCCATTTCATAAACTATCCAAGTAAGATGAACAAGACACGCGAAACACCACCGGAGAAACAAAGACGAACACATTAGAGACATTCTTCAATAGAACCCAACACATGGACGTGCCAGTGTTGGCCTATCAGCAAGGACTTAATTACATTAGCTCTCTGCGGACTCAGGATGTTGTTCGGAAGACCTACCAGGAGCGATGGGTGATAGGGACAGAGGGAGAGAGAAAGGGCCAAGGAAATCCATATTATTTCACACGACGGTGAAGGTATACTTAATTTTTGAAGGTACCTTGTCATGGTATAATGGTTAGCAACCTTGTCTCACAAACCATTTATTACTGAATAGTGAGTTTGATTCGCACAAGGTGTCTTATACTTATAGTCTTGCATGAGAAATATGCTGTGCTTAGTTTTCGAGGCTCGCAATGTGGTATAATGTTTATTGAGCTCAGCAAGCAGATCAGTGTAATGATATCAATTCTTACTGGGTGCCCTTGTAACTTGCAACTTGCTGTGTCTTCTAAATGTGTCATGGAAATTCGAGCATCTGCTTTCAGTATTTGTACATGAAATCATCAGAACGAATTAACACTTTGATACATTTGTTTTATAAATTGTATCTATGACATCATGGCTGATATGAACATCTAGTTCTTAATAATACCAAAGAAAATAACTTTAAAAAATAAATTGTGATTTCAAAACTGGTGTTTTACAATCGTGAAGTTTAAAAACGGAGATGAATGTGAAAAATTCGTCATGAATTACAAAAAGAAGAGGATTTTTTGAAGATTTTTCCTGGTGTACAAAAGATTCTTTGGTTTACAACAAGAAAGAAAAGATGTGTGGAATAACTTGCTCTGAAATTTGTTTAACATAATGATACTGTTTTTTGGTTGTTACTATAATTATATGCGGAGGTGCCCGTGGTGTAGTCGTTATCGTTGTAGGAAATGAACACGGCGACACGAGTTCAAATCGTGGACGAGACTGATTGCATTTCACATAGCACTAATACCCTTGGGAAAGGTATGAATCCAATTATTCTCCCTCCAGCTATTGGTAAGTAGTAGGGCAGACTAGTTTCTTCAGCCTTGGTGAGGCAACTAGTCTAGGAGAAGGAAAACTCTGAATTCAAACCTGTTAAACTCCGCTTAAAAATTGACCTTGTGTCATATCCTGACCGAGCGGAGGGGGTGATAAATATGGTGACTGTAATTATATGTGTATAATACACACTTTTTCCAGTTTTTTTTAATCCTAAAAGCTAGCGGCGCCTGTTATACAAAACAACTGTTACCCTTTTTCCAGTCATGTGTGTTACTATATTCGAGATGGCATGACTGAAAATAAAATATATCTATGGCTCAAAGTAAATAATATGCAACAAACACTACTATTCTATATGTTCATTGATGATTTGTTTCTTTCATTTTTACGAAAAGTCGTTACATTTTCATGTGACCATGTGCTTACCTTTGTACGAAGTAAATTTTATGTTTCAAAACATTATATAGATTATATAAATTTTTATTTTTAGTCGATACAAAATCGAATAAAAAGTTGAACAAACGTTACAATTTAGTATTAATTTATCTGCAACATTTTTTTTAAAATGCAGATGATACACGAGAGACTTTTTCCTAGATTTTCAGAGACCAAAGTTCGGAGTGAGTATTATATAAAACTGATGATGGTAATTTTAAAATTAGGTTTTCTGACACCACCCCCGCAAAAAAAAAAAAAAAAGAAAATTGAAAACTGAATGTGAGTAAAATAAATAAATAAATAAATAAATAAATAAAATAAAAAAGAAGTTAAAGCTGACAAAAATAAAAATAATCCCTAGAAAGTAAATATCTTCTCCAATACAAAGCCACATAGAAAGAGAATTGAATTTTCTGTTTGAGTTTTAATTTATATTTTTCAGTATCCGATCTACAAAATTAAAATGCGTTGTAGAGCAAAAAGCGTTTAATGTACATTCTGTAGAATATATATATATATATATATATATATATATATATATATATATATATATATATATATATATATATTCTACAGAATGTACATATATATATATATATATATATATATATATATATATATACATACAGAATGTACATTAAATGCTTTTTGCTCCACAACGCATATATGCAACAGAATTTAATTCTGTAGAATATATATATATATATATATATATATATATATATATATTCTACAGAATGTACATATATATATATATATTCTACAGAATGTACATTAAATTCTGTTGAATATATGCGTTCTGGAGCAAAAAGCATTTAATGTACAGTCTAGGGAACACACATATATATATATATATATATATATATATATATATATATATATATATATTCTACAGAATGTACATTAAATGCTTTTTGCTCCACAACGCATTTAATTTTGGAGATCGGTTACTAAATAAGAAGAAAATTACATCTGACGAGCCCATCGAACGAGCGAAATGTATATATATATATATATATATATAATTGAGAAACAAGAAAATCAATTGTAATATAATGGCTGAGGGATATCGTTTTACGCCTTTGGGTTTAGTTAGGATGAGAACCTTTCGGCTCAGTGCATGGGTTACTTAGGTGCAACATTAACGCAGGTGTTGACGCGCGCGGGCGGAGCGGACGTGTCACTCAAAGATGTCACAATAGCCCAGATGGGAAACAGGACTAGAGAGTGCGGGTGACGTCACGCACCGGAAGCGTGCGGAGGATTTGGGGGATTTTGAAAAAGTCAATTAGTTGAGTTGAAAACTAGACACCTAACGAGAAGGGTCGACTTTCGGGGCTTGCAGAGACCAGACGGGCGCTGCACGAGAGGGGGTGGGCAGATGGAAAAGCCAGAATAGAAAGAATGTGTATCTCTCTCCTTATGTCGAAGAATTGGTGCTATTGATACAGTCACCGAAGGATTAATAAAGAGACTGGAGGACTTGGAAATAAAAGAACAAGTGGAGACCATCCAAACTACTGCATTATTAAGATCGGCCAGAATACTGAGAAGAGTCCTGGAGACTTGAGGAGACTTGCCGTCACTCAGACTCCAGTGAAAGACCATCAGCTAAAGCTGATGTGAAAAAACTCTCAAGGTGTAGTAGTAGTAATAATAATAATAATAATAATAATCGTAATTATCATCATCATCGTGTCGCGCCATCAGCACAGATATCTGGGCTACATCCCGTATCTACACAGAGCTGCCGTATGTATGTTCGAGCTGATCGCCCTGCCTTTGCTTGCCCAGGTGAAGGGGTCCACTAGAGTACATCACTTATGAACTCGTACTTTCTTCTCCAGCAAGCAGCAGAGCTCGATGAAATTCCCCCAGAAGTATGGAAGACCAGACAATTCGACGACATACTGCTATGACACTGCAATGCCGTGTATAATAAAACTCGATAGACAGATGGGTGAAGGGATGCATCCTCCCTTTCCCTAAAAAGGGCGTCCTTGGATTAGCCAAGAACTACCTAGGTATAACACTAACATCCATAGCGGCCAAAATATACAAAGCCCTACTACGCCACCGCATAGAACCCAAAATTGCCAACATACTAAGGAAGAACCAAAATGGCTTCCGGAGAAATATATCCATAACATCACAAATTTTGACTATCCGTAGAATTCTTGAAGGTGTACGTACAAGAAAACCTACAGGCAACCATATTATTTGTCGACTTTACCCAGGCCTTTGACCCCACTCACAGAGGAAAGATGGAGCAAATTCTACTCGCTTACGGCCTACCAAAAGAAACCGTCGCAGCCATAATGATTCTCTATAGAAACACCAAGGTAAAAGTCCATTCTCCGGAAGTAGACACAGACTACTTCGACATTATAGCGGGTGTACTGCAAGGAGACACAATAGCCCCATACTTCTTTATCATCTGTCTAGACTACGTGCTTAGAGCATCTATCGATAAAATCAAAGAAATCGGTTTCAAGCTAACAAGGGAAACAAGCAGAAGGTACCCCACAAAAACCATTACCGACGCCGACAACGCCGATGACATAGCGCTTCTGGCTAATGCACCTGCCCAAGCGGAAACCCTGCTACATAGTCTGGAACGAGCAGCTGTAGGTATTGGCCTCCATGTCAATACACACAAAACGGAATATATGTGCTTTAATCAAACAGGCGACTCTCCACACTAAACAGTAGCCCTCTGGAACTAATAGACAAGTTCACCTACCTAGGAAGCAGTTTCTCATCAACTGATACAGACATCAATACGCGACTAGCAAAGGCATGGGCAGCTATCGATAGGCTATCAGTCATATGGAAGTCAGACCTGACCGATGAAATGAAGCGCAGTTTCTTCCAGGCAGCGGTCGAGTCGATACTGCTATATGGATGCACTACATGGACGCTAACAAAACGTATGGAGAAAAAGCTGGACGGCAACTACATAAGAATGCTGCGAGCAATTTTGAACAAGTCCTGGAGGCAACATCCCACAAAGCAGCAGCTGTACCGCCACCTACCACATATCACGAAAACTATCAAAATTAGACGAACCAGACATGCGGGACAAATAATTATAATAATGATAATGATAATGTTGATGATAATGAAGATCTTGTGGTACGTACAGAATCTGAATATTGTTTTAAAAAGTGAGTGCATGGCGTTAAAAACGTTTTAAAACCATAAAACGAATTAAAATTTTTAAAAAGGGGACCCTTTCTTTTGGTCACTACTATCAATGTGTTGTCCTACCTTTACTTGAAGTGTATGAAGATCTAGTGGTACGTACAGTATCTAAATATTGCTTTAGGTATATTCTTAAAAAGCGATATTTAGATTTTGTACGTACCACAAGATATTCATATACTTGAAGCACACAACACACAGATAGAAGTGACCAAGAGGAAGGGCTCCCTTTTTAAGAATTTTAATTCGTTCTATGGTTTTAAAACGTTCTTAACACCATGCACTCGCTTTTTAAAGCTCTCTCTCTCTATATATATATATATGTGTGTGTGTGTGTGTGTGTGTGTGTGTTTACGTATATATATATATATATATATACATCGTTATAAATGAATGTTTTGTCGGTAACATTTTCAAACAAGCCAGAGCTCATTTGTTTGCACACAGTTGAATGGCTTCAAGAATAACTATTTAATACTCAAAATTCAATTTTATAATAACCATTTGTTTGCTTGCAATTAAATGGTTTCAAGTATAGTAAATGATTAAGCTGTTCGATTTGACCCATACATGAGACCATATCAAGTACCACTACTCCGGGTCAAAGTGGCGCTGGGAATAATGGCAAAGATGTGTACTCCACATTCCTCAAAGTTCCAGAACTGGAGTGTGACCATCATATGCAGCTTAGAGTCATATCTACTACACTCGTTTTAGGTGGGGGGGGGGTCTTACATCTTTTCAGAGATGCAGTTGGCGTATTCTACAGCCCCAGCCGACGTATATATATATATATAGCTTTAAGAAAAACAAAAACAGATCACATTAGGATTATAAATTTATTTCCATCCTGTTATAGGTATTGATATGAATCAATAACACCAAAAAATAACAGGACTTCTTCAGATCCAATGGAAATAACTAATACAGCCAGAATTGTCACAGGAGGGAAGGGTGAGAGTGGGTTGAAGTGGAGTGAAGAGTTTTCTCCCCATATCGCCCACTTCCGGTTTTTCTTTTGTTACCGGTCGGAATCATACTGACAGAATTATTCCCGACTCCGGTTTAACTTGACAGAATAATACACACACACACACACACGCACACACACACACACACACACACATATATATATATATATATATATATATATATATATATATATATATATATATATAGTAACTGATAATGAAGCCTAATATATGATCTGTGTGGATCAGAGGACTGAAAACAAGGCTTGAAATATTAGATATTCTTAGTTGAATAAAATCTTCGTCCAAGTTTATTTGAATAAACAAAAAAGTAAAAAAATTACAATTACTGACAACACCTATTTCTTTATTTTGTCCGAAATTCAAAGATGAAACATTATTATCACTATACACTTTTAAAAAAATTAATGCCATCATTTTTAAGGTGACAATTTTTGTCTTCAATTTAAATAAAATTTGTTAGAACAAGATTATTTTCTTTCACGTTTTTATTTTTGTTATTTTACCCATCAGATCAAACTCAGGTCTTCATTCTGCAAAAAAAAAAAAAAAAAAAAAAAACATTGCAGACAGAAAAATTAAATCTAAAAGATGAAAAATTAATAATAATGTTCGACGATGATTCTTCTACAAAAATTAGATTAAAATTAAACTGTAAAAATGTAATTATTCATAATAGAATCTAAGCTTCAGAAAAAATCACAAATCTCATACAAAAAATATTCTCTGTGTTTCAGACAAGACTCAAATTGACTTCCCACAGAATCTTGCTATGTTATTTAGTGATTCTTATTACATTTTAGTCGCGAAATCCCCTGACCACCAGGGGAATTCTTACTCCGAATATTGACATAACTAATATAATTCCATTTTGATGACGTAGTTTATATAAAAATAAAAAGGATCTTATTGCTCTGACAGCATTATTCGACGTTTTTGTTCTACGTGTGTATTCACCCAGCCCCTCCGCTATGAGCAGTATATAATACAAGATTAGTTTTTAAGCAGAGTAAAACTGGTTTGAGTTTTCCTTCTCCTATATTAGTTGCTTTACGAAATCTAAAACGCCTAGTCTGCCCTTCTATTTACCCGTAGCATGAGGGGAAGAACAGATGGATTCATACCTTTATCAAGGTCATTAGTGGGAATTGAAACGCCAACAGCTTCGTCTAGGATTTGAACTAAGTAAGAGAAAGACTGTAGTAATGGATAAAAAAAAAGAGACAGAAAGAGAGATAGAAAGAAGAAGAAGAAGAAGAAGAAGAAGAAGAAGAAGAAGAAGAAGAAGAAGAAGAAAGATAGAGTGAGAGAGAGAGAAAGCATCCCAAATTATGCAAGAACAATGTAAAAACATGCGAAATTAAAACATCAAAATCTAAATCGTTAAAATCTTAGAAGTCAATTTGGTGAAGTTTGTAAAGGAAACTCCAATTGAAAACCAACGACCCAGTGATCTTACTACTAACGTCTCATTGCTAGGCTGATTAAAGTTAGTAACGTGTATGCAGCTCACTACCCTAAAGTTTCATTACGCAGATTTAAGCTGCTATCCACACACAGTCTTCATAAAGTACTAAAGCGATGGGAGCGAAACGAAAAAGGCATGCGGAAGAGGACACTAGAAGCCGCAATTTCAATCCTTCATATAGGCAACTAGATATTAGTAGTCGCTTGATATATTTCTTTTACAAGTCGTTTGTTTAGTACGAGATCATTGACCTTTAATAAGTGAAATGTCTATTAGAAAAGGGAATAGTTTTTAGTGACAAGACGCCACTAATCCTCAGAATTCACTTGTTTGTTCTGAGTGAAAGAAAGATTTACAAACCTATTTTGCTGTTTATCCTTCTTTATGGAACCAATTTCTATGTCATCAACCACTGATATCTACGCCTCCTCGAATTTTATCAGCGTTGCTTCCGCGTCAATCTTGACTTTGCACTGGGGTGACTTCATAACAACCAGCGCCATAAGCATTAAAGCCTTGATACAAAAGGCTCATTTAAGTTTGGCACGCTAAATAAAAGAGATGAAAGACTATTCTGTTTCAAAGACCCTCCTATTTGGCGAACAGGTTTCTGACTGATGAGGCAAACAGGCATCCTAGAAGAGATACAGAGACTCCTTAAAAAGACTCATCTCTCATGAAATTGACTACCACTAATAAGCAACGAACGCAGCAAACATGGAACCTAACGACTTAGTTTCGAAGAGAAGAGGAAACGCTGTAAAACCGGAGCTTCCTTCAGGTGCCAGACCTTCTCCCGCAGCTATTGAAAAAAAAAACTTGAGTAGGACTGCCTAGACACCATTCATGATACCAAGCTATGATGATTTAAATAATATATATATATATATATAATGACAGCAACTTCCGGATACATAAAAAATCACTTTTTGTCTGAAACAAATCACGAGAACCTATCATTGCTATATCTGTAAGTAAAAGTAAAGTAAAGTTGGCGACCATAGTCGAGGGTAACCCGAAGGCTCCCTTTTCGATAGCTACTACACCAAGGTGTAGGGGAGGGCGCTACTCCTTCCCTGGATTGCTCTAACTTTACCCTTGATCCCTACCTTATAATGCTGAGTGTTAAGCAAGGAGGCATCAAGTACCATTTTTTGAGTCTTTGGTATGACGCGACCTGGGATTGAACCCAGGTCTCCCGGGCTATTGGCGATACATGAGTCGATTTCTGTGGCATTTTTTCTCCAATAAGCATTTCATATCACAAAGTATTTTTTATTTATCATTTCATTCGGACTAAAAACTTCCTTTTGTCTTATAAACTGAAGAGTCATTCATACATATATTTTAGTAAAATTTCTTAGAACAAGATCATTAATTTTAACTGTCATTTTCTTTAACGTTTTAACTTTTTAGTTATTTTACCCATCGGATCTAACTCAAGTTGTCATTCTGCAAAAATGAAGAACAGTGAAGATCAAAAAGTGATGTGGTGCATTCAATGTGTTTCCAGACTTTTCTTGTACAGCCATTTAAAATTGCCGTACACTCTTGAAAATTCAGTATGTTATTGCTATACATATTATGAGATGACTGACCAATTTTTATGATTTCAGGTTCAAATCAACAGCTACAACAGGAATTAGAATACACCCTACTACAGCCTGATTGTCACAGCTGGTGAATTTCAAAAATGCAATCTGACACTTTAGAAGAACGATATGCAATAAAATTCTGTTTTAAACTTGGAAAAAAGGCCACAGAAACGTATGGAATGCTTCAGACTGCTTTTAGAGCATCTTGTATGAATCGAGTATCAGTTTTTGAGTGGCATAAGAGATCCAAGGAAGGCAGGGAGTCTGTGAGGGATGGTGAGAGGTGTGGGAGGAGTAAGGAAGTCAATACACCAGAATTAATAGGCCAAATGGTTAGGGTTACTATGCTGAGGTTTTAAGGGAGTTCAGGAAGAGATTGCTAGGGAAGAGGCCAGCACTCTTCAAATCGGGTCAGTGGCATTTCCACCAGGACAATGCACCAGTCCACAACTCCATCCTTGTCACAGACTATTTGACCAAGATGGGCATCAAGACAGTTCCTCAGCCTCCCTATAGTCCAGACCTTGCTCCCTGTGACTTTTGCTTATTCCCTAAGCTCAGAGGCTGTCGTTATGAGACAATTGAGGAGATGAAAGAGGCTGTGACAAAGGTCATTGACACGCTCATACAAGAGGACTTCCATGGGGCCTTCTAGATGTTGTTGGAACGGTACAACAAGTGCATTGCAGCCGGGGGGGATTACTTCGAAGGGGACTAGAGTTTCATGTGTTTACTATCAATAAAAGTGCCCATACGAAAAAACTCTGGAAACTTATTTAATGATACTCGTAAAATTAAAAGATGAAAAATAATAATGTTCGACGATGCTTCTTCTAAAAAAAAAATTAGATTAAGGTAAAATTTTAAAAATTGTAATAATTCCGAACAGAATCTCATTCAAAAATTATTGCGGGTTTTAGGCAAGACTCAAATTGACATCCAACAGAATCTTGCTATGTCATGTAGCGATTCTGATTACATTTTAGTTACTGAATATATTTAAGTTATTTAGAAGAGAATTTCAATAGCCATATTTTTTTCTTTCTTTTTCATGCCAACAGCTAATGGACTATTGTTAGGCTTTCTTATTGAGTAAAGAGTTCCATCGATAAAACTATTACCCATGTGTAGGTCGACCCTCGACATTTTACATTAAAAATGCTCAACTTATAAATAAGGTTTTTGTATATTCTTTTCGTTTTCTTTTATGTTTACTCTTAGGTCCGCTGGAACAGCAAAATCTATAAGGTAACAAGTTCTTTTCTTCTTATTAATTAATACTGGGTCTGGTCTTCAGGCCGAGATTCGGGGGTTCTGTTTGCATCTCTATGTTCCAGAGAATTTGATGCGTTTCATTTCTAGGGAAAATTCTGGTTTCTTCATATGCCATTTGACATTATATTAAAATTTAGTTTCTTGTAAAATTCTCAGTGGGTCACCTTTTCTCCCCAGTAATACTTAGTCTTGTAGTTCTTTTATGCAAGTTTGCTGCATTCGCTTATAATGTAATTAACTATTTCATCGCTGACACCATATAACTTACAGGAACTATTTTTCAGTGTATTATATTTCTCCATGTGAGTTGTTCACACCAGCGTTAACTGATTGTCTTTCACTGGAGTCCGAGTGACAGCAAGTCTCTTCTGGTCTCCAGGACTATTCTCAGTATTCTGGCCGACCGCAACACTGCTGTAGTTTGGATGATCTCGGCTCGTCCTCCGATTTCCAACTCTTCCAGCCCTCTTATCAAATCTTTGGGGATCGTTCCAAGCGCACCAATTATAAGAGGTATTACCGTCTCCTTCATATTCCATAGCTTTTCTAGTTCGCTTGCAAAGTCTAAGTACTTGTCTCGCTTTTCGTTTTTTGTTTCTTGTTTTGTTTTTGTTTTTTCATTCTGTGGTCCGCCGAGGCAGCAAAGTCCACTACTCGACTGGTTCTCTTTTTTCTGTTAACTATCATTAAGTCTGGTCTTCTGGCCGGAATTAAGTGATCCGTTTTTATCTGAAAATCCCAGATAATTTTGTGCGTTTCATTCTCAAGGACAGATTCTGGTTTGTGCATATACCATTTGTTAGTATGGTCAAATTTCAATTTCTTACACAATTCCCTATAGATCACTTTCGTCACCCAGTCGCTATTATCATTATAATCATTTCCTTAAAGAATACAATAGTATTAAGACAGTAAGTCTATCATCATCTACTTAAATCTTTAAACTTTTCTCTCTTTTAAAAAGTATTAATTCAAGTGTGAGTCAAAAGTGTTTCAATGTTTTGGTACGTGTTAGTTTGAGGTACATATATCACGTGACCAAAGCAGTTCAAGCTGTGGTAAGTAGTATCGTGGTATTTGGTGTGCTGACATGTTGTGCATTGCTTCACTCCGTGTGTGATTTGAAAGCTGCGCAGATGAACATGCAACGTAGTCTGATTCGGCAATTTATGTTTTATCAGTTCGAACTGAGCCATAACGTCACGGAAGCCACCAAAGAGCACAGTTTATCACAATACAGTAACCAGATGATTCAAGGAATTTCGTTTGTGTTGCAAGAAACTCGATGATCAAGCAAGATCAAGTAGGCCTAAAACCGTTAATTCCGAGGCCGTGTCTCCAAGCCATAGAGGTAAATCCGGCGTGTAGTAATCGGAGAGTATCAGTGGGGTTTGTCATCCTCATGATCTCGGCAAAAGTATCGGCGTGTAGTAATCGGAGAGTATCATCCTCATGATCTCGGCAAAAGTATCCGGAGCCGCCGAATTGTGCCTCTCGTTTTCTAAAACTTTTGACTAATTCCAGTAACTATAGAGAATAAGTTTTGATCTTAAGAATGTATAATATAAAACATGATAAATGATATGTTATAACTAATAATACTAATGAAGGATCTACTTAAATGATAATGAAATTCTATAACTATAAAAGTGGATTAATAATCTCGAAGAATATTAATCTATATTATAATGATCTTTTTGTATTTTACTGTGACAGCAGAAATGGCACCATTGTCGTAAGATACAATTAATTAGCACACAGTTGTATGGTTTCAATAACTGATAATAATGATCCTTAGTAAATGATTGAACAGTTTTTTTTTTTACTCAAAGAGGAAACCCAAACAGGTACAACCACTCCGGATCAGAGTGGGCCTGGCAGTAATGGCAATGAAAGGTTACTCCACATTTCCTTGCGCTCCAGATGATTTAGTGTCATATCGCGGACGAGTGTTGGAGTGGGATCTAACCTCTCCGCAGATATTGCAATCGGCGTATTCTACAACCCCAGCCGACTGGGGGAAGAGAAACAACTATATGAGTTTTTTTTAACACAGTTTAATAATAGCAAGTATTCCAATCTAACACAAATAATTCGCACACGGTTGTATGGTTTCAGTAACTAATCATAATAAGTAAGTAAAGTTGGTGACCTTAGTCGAGGGTGACCTGAAGGCTCCCTTTTTCAATAGTTACTACACCGATTGCTCCACTTTACACTTGATCCTTACTTTATAATGCTGAGTGTTAAGCAAGGCATCAACAAGTACGATATTTTGAGTCTTTGGTACGACTTGACCTTGGATTGAACCTCGATCTCCCAGGCCATTGGCGAACACTCTACTCATTAGGCCAACGCCCCAGTACTAATCATAATAATCCTAATCTTTGAACAGTTCTATTTGACCCATAGACTGAACTCGAATAGGTACTACCACACCAATAATAATAATAATAATAATAATAATAATAACTGATGATTAATAATAATAAAAGCCATTGTTTTTATTACTTGATTCATCGATTGATTTTGATGGCATGTCAACCCGTTAAGTGTTATTTTATGCCCTGAGATTAGGAAATCGGACGTCCATATTTACATTTTTGTAGCAATTTCTTTTTTTTTTTGCCCACGGTCCTATTGAATACGAATAAGTTTTTAACAGATCTATTTGATTCATAGATTGGGCCCTAACAGGTACTAGCATGGTAGAATGGACCTGGGAGTAATGGCAATGAAGGGTTACTGCACCCTCCGAAGAGCTCCAGAACTGGATCCTCAACATCAGAGGCAGTTTATTGTCATGCACAGGACACCCATCTTTGAGGAGGTTTTACCCCTCTGTAGAGGTGGGGGGAGGATACAGTCATCGCACTCTAAACCAAGCCAACGGCAACTTTTTAGCAAAGCCCCGTTTTTCCCCTATTCTTTTAAGCTCATTTGTCTTCACTCAATAAATTGCCGAAACTGTCACGTCCACCATCTGACAGCATCTTTTCACAAGACAAAATCTAGCCTTTTCCCTCCAGGGATCAATGTAGATCTCAAAATCCCATAATAATTGACAGTTTAGTTCTTTTAGTTTCTGCTCATTCCATGTTTCCTGGTTAAGCACAGTTCCCAAGTATATGACTCTCCATTCTGTTGTGCCTGTCGTTAGGTTTCTACATTCATTTATTGCGTCGTTTTACCGACTCAACTTTTTTGTAGGGTCAATATTTTGTCTTGACTTCGTCTCTTTCTTCTGGTTTGCAATGAAGAAGGGTTCTATTTTTCCTTTTAGATACCCGCTCTGTCGGCTGAACTTAGAATAAACTGACTATATCCCAAATATGTGGACTAAACCCCCCCCCAAAAAAAATATTGACCGTCCTGGGTATGACACTAAACTGTATCTGGATCCAGTTCTGGAGATCTGAGGAGTGTGTATAGTAACCCTTCTTTGATATTACTCCCAGGTCCACTCGGATCCAGAATGTTAGGACTTGTAATAGTCCTATCTATGGGTCAAATAGATCTGTTTGAAAATGATTTGTATTGGATAAGAACGTAATTCCCAATCTTCTTGTCATAAAATAACTATAGACGGATTAACATGCCGTTAAAATTAATCAATCAATCGATTCTTTTA
The DNA here is from genome assembly GCA_963585895.1 of Sepioteuthis lessoniana. Classification (NCBI taxonomy): domain Eukaryota; kingdom Metazoa; phylum Mollusca; class Cephalopoda; order Myopsida; family Loliginidae; genus Sepioteuthis; species Sepioteuthis lessoniana. Next base: position 33,534,557 of record OY757911.1, on the reverse strand, counting down.
GAAACTTTTTAGCACACGATAGTCATTCTTTTTAATTTATTATGAAGTCATTTTCTTTTCACATTCTGAACTCATCTTTATTTTTTTCATTTATTGTTACTTTAGTCCCTCATTTACGATCCTATCACTCTGAGCGATGGTTACTTTTTTGGGGGGGGTCCTTTGTTTTAGGACATAACCTTTGTGGGTTATTTAATGCCAAAACGCTCTTTGTAAAAGAACAATAGTGGTACTATTTAACCTATAGCTGGAGGAGAGATAAGGAAATTTATATCTTTCCCAAGGGTATTTATGCGAAAGTGAACGTTATGGATCTTCTTAGGGTCCTCTATACTTTTAATCTTCGTTTTTCGTAATTCTCCTGCAAGATCTTGCTATTTCTCATTCTATTTACATTTTTGCTCTATGGCTTTCTAGAAAGACTATTCACTTTCTGATATGAATATTTTGTTTCCTACAAGTGGCTTACTTGCTCCAAACAGGCGCACTTAGTGTAACGGTTATCGTCGTAAAAAAATGGAATCGGTGACCCGAGTTCAAATCCTGAACGAGGTTGTTTGCGTTTCATTTTGTGTTAATACCCTTCGGAAAAGTATGAATCTATATCTTCTTCTCCTCCAGATATGAGTAAATAGAAAGGCAGACTGGATTCTTTAGTCTTGATAGGAAAACCAATCTAGAAGAAGGAAAAATGAATTCAAAGAAGCTTCACGCCCCTTAAATTGACCTTAACTCCTATCCTGTTCATGACGGAGGGGTTGGGTTAATACATACTTGTTCCAAACTGTTTTTCTTTTCTTATTCTTAAGAGCAGTTTTTACTTTGTGATTTGACCATTTATAGTTCTAGCAAGTGTATTGCAAATCCCTTACAGTAACAGCTTTTTCGATGTTACAGTATTTTTCTCAAAAATCCCGCCGTCTTTCCCAGTACTGTATTCTAACGCAGTGTTTCTCAATCTTTTCTTCCTTGTGATCCATTCTTGGTGCCAAAAAGATGTCTGGCCTACATGAACACGAATAGAAATTCCATTTAACAGGAAATACATTTTATTTACAAAAGTAAAATGTAGTAGAAAATATAAATCCCGACTAATGACTACACTGCTCCCGGTGTCTATCAGCATGTCAAGTTAAACTTTCAAACTTTGGTTCAGTTTCAGGCGTAAGTTTCCTCTCTTTTTAACCTACAATAAATGGTTGGGTCTTTTTTTGTTTGTATGTTTATTTATTTGTTTGTTTGTTTTTTTGTTTTTTGTGGGGTGGGGGTGAGTACATCATTTGCTGCAGAAAATTCGGCCTCAGCCAACCAGGTGGTGGAAAAAAACAAATAACTCCAGGCCCATTTTTAAAGATTTCTCTGACCCACTTACGGGCATAAGAGCTTGCGTTGAGAATCACTACTCTAACGTGTCTATTCAATTTCTATTTCTTTACTCTTATCACGAGAGATTCAGTGTCAATTTTCATTTAAAGATGCAACAGATATTGTTGTATATTGACCTTCGACCCGGCCAAACTTGCCATTCCAAATTGATGCACAGGAAGGAAGTGACACATTCCGATGGCAGTTATGAGAAGAAATCGTGTAGGCGGGCTTGGCTGAAAAAATGGGACAAGGTAAAAACCCCATGGTACACTCATAGACTAGTGCACCGGAAGAGAGTGACCTGTGAACTGCATGACAGTTATTTCCACTTGAGGACGATCAAACATGCCATTCCAAAGATTTGAGTGGGCGATTGAACTATTATATAACTCGGTGTGGACAGGAAGTCAGTGAGTTGGAGAACAGATGAATTGGAGACAAGATGTGGTATGAAAGCCACTACCCGGCAGAAGGGGCCTTTGAGACCCCCCAGTGAGTTGGGGACCAGAGAAGTTGGAAACAAGATGTGGTAGGGAAAGCCACCACCCGGCAGAAGGGGCCCTTGGGACCCCCAGTGAGTTTGGAGACCCGTTGGTGACAAGATGCGGTAGAGAAAGCCCGCACCCAGCAGAGAGAGCCCCCAGGCCTCCGGTTGAGCAGCTCTTGAGAACGAGAAAGACACAACGCTGATGAGTGGGGGTCAATATGTTGCAGTTATGTTCGGTCTCTAACTCCCTCTCACACACAAACCTTTAAAATAAAGGAGAGGTATATTTTTTAAAAGAAGTCTTCGCTCGTTATATTCATTGTGCCATTATGATTCTGCTGCATAGGTATATGTATTATGTGTTTGTATAGTTATTCATGGTCATGGCTATACAACAATATGCTAACCAGCTATCTATTGTATTTTTCTAATCTAGAAGTTGTGAGATATCTTTTGACATTTCTTAATATTTCTCAGGGATCAAAACAACCAAAATTCAAATTGATATTACTCATTAGTACTACTGGTATGGTTAGAGGTAGGGAAGATGTTTTAGTCGAGTCCTCCACACACCAAGGATCAATATAAGCATTAGTATATCCATGATATACTAACACTGAATATAATAAAAAGAGAGGCAAGATAAACGCATTTGTATATACGATGACATTTTACCGTTTATATACATCATATACACAGCCTAGTGGGTAGAGTGTTCGCCAATGGTCCAGGAGACCTGGGTTCATTCCCAAGTCGTGTCATACCAAAGACTTTAAAAATGGTACTTGATACCTCCTTGCTTAACACTCAGCAATATAAGGTACGTATCAAGGGTAAAGTGGAGCCATCCAGGGAAAGGAGAAGCACCTTCTCCTACACCTCGGTGTAGTAGCTATTGAAAAGGGAACCTTCTGGTCACCCTCGACTATGGTCACTTTACTTACATACCAATGATATTAAGAAGAAAGAATACACAAGCGTGTCTTGAAGGCTAGAAATACCGTCATATTGTTCCATAAAGCAGAATATAAAAGGGGTACAAAATGGAAAAAAAAGCTTATTTGATAAGGGAAAGTAAAATAGTCACGTGGCTTTACTGTTCCCCGGCAGAGTCCGAAACATATCTCTCCTGTTCAGAGAAGAGGCAAAAAAGGTTGAGAATGGGTTTTTGGAAATGACATGTGACACTCTACGAGGCACCCAACTGATATGCCCATTCTTTAAGGGAGATAATTATTCATTGTTTCTCCAAAATACGTGTTAATTTGGCAGATGTTCTCTTGAAAAAAGATTATAATCCATAGGGTTATATTTCTGCTTCTACAGACGATTGTTCTTTGTGGCCTAATCCCTAACACTGCTGTCCCATACAAAATAAACTTCCCGACAAAAAGAGGTACAAGTTCAATTCTTACCAAAGGCTATTTTTTTTTTAATTTTCGACTCAATTGGTCTGAGTGGCGAAAAAAAGCCAACAGCAATAAGATGAAGGGAAAATTAATAACTGATAATATTTCATCAAATTAGAAATAAGACTTCATGGTGTTTTAATATTTTGGTTTTGTTTTTATTCTTAAACGATTTCACGCTTTTTTAATAAATTAGTTTCCCGAAACTTTTAAAAGACTTCTGCGCCTCTTTTCGAATTTTTTTTATAGTTTCCAGTGCTAAGAAAATACAGACCAACAAATAAAAAGCACAATGAAATTGTTAAGAATCAGACCTAACCAGAAATATCAGTTATTCCCCTTGATGCATAGAAAAAGAGTTGCTTCCTGTAAGATTTAAGGGGACCGAAAAAAAGGCAATCCGGAAGAGAGTGAGGGACTTGGTCTGCCATGACATATAATGGTGGACATTTGACTGATGCCTAGAAAGTTAAACAGTACTCTTTCCTGGTTATTAGATTCATGCCTCAGCCCGGGGGCGGGGGGGGATAAACCTAATCGTTTTGTTTTACACCTTCAAATTCGTCTCTTTTCCTTTTGTTTGTATATTTTCTCTGTGCGTAAAAACGTATCAAAAATTCAACCATAACAATTCGACTGTGGTCGTTTGAAAAAAGTGTATTTGAGTGTATTTGAGTGTATTTGCAATATGAATCCAGAAAAAATCTCTCAAAAACATGAATTCCATTTTATTTATGCTTTAAGACTTTTGATATCTTTAATTAAACGGGTTGTTTGATAATAGTAGTCTTCCCTGCAAAAAGGTAAGAAAAAAACCTCCCCATAAAAGAGGTGTCCAAGGTATGACACTAAATTGTATCTGATGGCAAGTCTTCAGTTCTGGAGCCCCGGAAAGAGTGGAATACGCCTTCATTGTTATTCCCATATCTACTCTGACCTGGAGTGGGAGTACCTGATATAGTCCCATCTATGAATCAAATAAATATTTTTGAAAATTATTAGTATTAGATAGGAATACTTGAAACCATACCTGTTTACAAACAAACGATTATTTAAAAAAAAGTGCAATGGAACATTGAAAATATAATTATGATTGTAATAATGGTTCGATATCAAATACCCCACAAGGAGTTGAGATGCTGTTAAACAAATAAACCAAACTCAATAATAACAATTCACTTATCGATATTTTACTTAGTATAACTTAATCTGGCACAGTAAAAATCGAACTCGTAACATAAGAATAACAGCTACTCAAGTTTGTGATCCCTTACCCAACAGCAAAGTTCTTCATAGCATTTTTGGTACTAACAAATTTTCACATAACGTAAGGCATGTAACGGTTTATTCACATAATGAAAAAGTGATAGAAAATCAGGTCCTTTGTTTTCTGGTGGAGTGCTTGTTTGAGAGATGCCTACTATCCGGCGAGACGGAGAAAACTCTGATTGATGTCCACACTTTACGAACGATTAATACTCAATTTATTTTTACAAAATAAATAAATGAATGAATAAACAAAATAAAAAGATGAAAATTAAAAATGGATAAAAATAAAATAACTCCTTAAGCATAAAAAATAATCTATTTTTCAAACCTATAATACGTAAAGATTTAAGCATTATATGTTTTAGAAAATATATTAATTTCGTATTAATAATTTCAAAATGTTTCAAGCTCCAAAACTGATTGATTTTAATGGGACCCGTAGTTTTATTTTGTGCGAAGAAATTAGAGAATCACTATCATTGTACTTTTATATTTATATTTTTGTGTTGTTTCTTGAGAGTTTTTGCACACAGTTCTATGGTATCAAGTATTCTTATCTAATACTAATAATTCGCACACAGATGTATGATTTCAAGAATTCCTATCTAGTTCTTATAATTATATTGTTTCAATTTCTATTTATTAATAGTCATTTGTTTGCATACAGTTATATGGTTTTAAGTAACTAATGATAATAATCCTTAGTAAACAACTATAGCTTTAAGTAACAATTCTTAATACAAATAATATACAGTTTGATGGTATCAAGTATTTTTAATAATACTACTAATTTATACACGATTATATGGAAATCAGACCTAACCGATAAAATGAAACGCAGTTTCTTCCAGGCAGCGGTTGTGTCGATACTGCTATATGGATGCACTACATGGACGCTAACTAAACGGCTGGAGAAGAAACTAGACGGAAATTACACAAGAATGTTACGAGCAGTATTGAACAAGTCCTGGCGACAACACCCCACGAGACACCGACTGTACGGACACTTGCCCCTCATCACGAAAACTATACAAGTTAGACGAACCAGACACGCAGGACACTGCTGGAGAAGCAGGGACGAGCTCATAAGTGATGTACTCCTTTGGACCCCCACATATGGCCGTGCAAAAGCAGGAAGACCAGCTCGAACTTACATACAGCAACTATGTGAGGACACAGGATGTAACCCTGAAGAACTGCCGGAGGCGATGAATGATAGGGAGAAGTGGCGAGAGAGGGTCAGGGATATCCGTGCTGGCGGCACGACATGATGATGATGACGATGATATGGTTTCAAGTAGTTGTTTCTATTTAATAATAATCATTTGTTTTCAAACAGTTCTATGGTATCAAGTATTCTTATCTAATACAAACAGTTTTCAAACAGACCTGTTTGACTCATAAATTGGAATCTAACCGGTGCAATCACTCCGGATCAGATTGGACAAATAGCAAAGAAGGGGTACTCCACACGACTCAGAGCTCCAGAACAGGAGCCTCAACATCAGATGCAATTTTGTGTCATACTCAAGACACACTTTTTTTTTTTTTTGCACGAGGCGGTCTTATCATTCTGCTGAGGATGCAAGTCTGCGTATTCTAAGCCTTACTGATAGGGTAAACTCGAAAACTTTTGTTTTGTTTTGTTTGTTTGTTCTTATTTTCTTTTTCTTTTTTGTTACTCAGCAATTTTCAATTTCAACCGAGAATATTTTTTCAACTAACTTGTAATTATGATTCTTAACGCAGGAATTATATCGCTGACCTCCAAAGGCCAAAACACTATATATAGCGTTTGGCGAATCCCAAAATTCTTAAGCAGTTCAACCTTGTAACCTTTGGCATTAGGATCAGGTTGCCCAACTTTTTCTTGGTGAAACTTAACCCCATTTTTCTTGCTAAAAAAAGAACTGTTCAAAATAGCCCTAAAATCCTTGTAATTTTAAACAATAGCTTCTTTTAAACTGGGGGTCAAGGATCTTAAAATTCGTTACGTTTATAAACTTGTTTTAGTTGTCGGGGTAGCTTTTACGCATGCGTATCGATAATTTGATGAGGTGGATTTCAGAGCATTCAGACAAAAAAAAAAGTCAATATTTTTTCAGTTAAATTTAGAGTTAATTTTAAAGGATTTTTCATCTAACCACAAAAATAGTAGCAATAACATAGCAATTAAACCAATAAAACCAATAATCACATCGCCTTTAAATAATGAGGACTTAAAATAGCAGCAACAACATTTGATTTCGGTTTCTTTGTTTGATGGCATATCAAACTTCGTGGGTAATTTAATACTAAAGAAAAATAGTTGTGGTGCTATTCAACCCATATCTGGGGTAGAGGATAAAGGTATTTTACCTTTCCCAAGAGTATTGGTCCGAAAGTGAACGTAATAGCGCGACTGGAGTTCGTATTCGCTTACTACAATGTTGCTTACTACAATGTTGCTTACTACAATGTCGTCGTTATCCATTACGACTCAGGGACTCCCGATAACAGCAATGAGTCCTGCATATGACACTAAACTGAGTGAACTGGTGAGGTTCCAGTTCTTAAGCTCTGGGGAATGGGAAGTACTCTTTCATTGACATTATTCCCAAATCCACTCTGCACTCTGAAATATGTCGTCTTCGAAGGCAGATATTGTTGGAAATTGGGCCGAAAATGATCGGAAAAAAATATATACACAAGTGGATACGAACAATCGTCTAATTGTAATTGCGCATACGACTGGGTATTGACAATTGTCGAAACCGTCCCCAAGGAGAGATTAACTTGGGCATCTTTGAAAATCCCTTGAAAATCCCTTATGTGCTATTTCTTACAGCATAGACTATTTTACTTGTATCCCGCACAGATATACTCTTAACCGGCTTTAGGTTTAATAGATGACCCATATCAACAAGCAATACCCTGATGACATGCCGACTAATACATGTCCGAATCAAAAGCGGCCAGAGCAATTCACCAATCTACACACACTTTAGGAATAAAGTTCAAACGAATAATTCGATCCGGTTATTTGTAAATGTCTGTAAATGTCGCTGTTTAGAGAGTAGATCAAAAGAAAAAAAAGCCTTAAAAATATCTGAATCATATCAGAGGGGGAAAAAAAAGAATAATTCAAAGATGACAGTAGGACTCATAATTATCAGTGTATTCGGATCAGTCCCAAGAAGCCTTGGGTATAAAAAAAAACAACAACAGAAAGCTAGAAATTCGAATAAGAATTTAAATCAACCAGACATAAACATTATTAAAATCAGGCATAACAATGAGACTTGCTGCCACTTGATCTCCACTGAAAGCAATCATATACATCTGATGTGAAAACTCAATTAACACAAAACATCTTCATTATTATTATTATTATTATTATTATTTGAAAGTTTTATTTGGTGGATTTCACTGGAGTCTGTGTGACAACAAGTTTCTTCAGTTTTCTAGAACTCTACCCAGTATGGCGGTTTCCTCGTGGTGTAATGGTTAAAGCGATGGACTACGGAATCGTAGTAAGCGAGTTCGTACTCCAGTCGCACTATTACGCTTACTTTCGGGCAAATACCCTTGGGAAAGGTATGAACCTCCTTATCCTCTCAGCTATGGGTTAAATCGTACCACAGCTGTTCTTCTACGACCCTGGCATTTGGCATTAAATAACCTACAAAGGTTGATATGCCATTAAACAAAGAAACCAAACCAAACCAAATATACCTAGTATTTTAGCTGATCTCCAGCTTTCCCACTCTCTTTTCCATGTTATTCAGGTCTATTCAAAAGTCCCAGACAACAATTGGTACCACTGTTTCCTACATGTTCCATAACTTTTTCTGTTCTTTGCAAAGATCCAGTTATTTATCTTTTTTTTTTTCTTTCCTTTAATGTCATTCAGTGAACTTCTGGGACGACGAAGTCTCACAAGCAAACCAGTTCTTTTCTTCTTAACCAAAACAATTTCCAGTCTTCTGGTTTGAATCGGATGATCCTTTATTATCTCCATATACCGGCCAATTTTGCGTTTCATTTTCAAGGACGGATTCTGTTTTGCTCGAATGCCATTTGTCTGTATGGTCAAAATTCAGTTGTTTGCACAATTCATCACTCCGTTGTGTTTGCTCATTCAGTGCCAATTTGATGCATTCGCCTCTGCGGTTGATTGATTTACATATCTCTCACAACATAGCCTACTTTTGCGGTTTATCTGAGAAACTGTTGTTATTGTTGTTGTTGTTATTATTATTATTATTTTACTCATTTGATTGGTTTGGTTTGGTTTATTTGTTTAATGGCATATCAACTCTTTATAGGTTATTTAAAACCAAATCCATTCTCCTAGAAGAACAGTAGTGGTACTATTTAACCCATAGCTGGAAGGATAATGGGGTTCATACCTTTCCCAAGGGTATTTGCCCGAAAGTGAATGTAATAGCGCGACTGGAGTACGAACTCGCTTACTACGATTCCGCAGTCCATCGCTTTAACCATTACACCACGAGGACACCCCTCCTTCACTCATTTGAGTTTTTTCACATCAGCGTTAGATGATGGTCTTTCACTGGAGTTTGAGTGACAGCAAGTCTCCTTAAATTACCAGGACTCTTCTCAGTATTCTGGCTGATCTCAATTATGCGGTAGTTTGAATGGTCTCCACTCGTCCAATTATTTCCAAGTCCTCCACTCCCTGTACCAATCCCTTGGTGACTGTGCCGAGAGAACCAATTATATTTGGTATCATTTACATGTTCCATCGTTGTTTTTTTTTAAGTTCTCTAGCAAGGTCTGGGTACTTGTCTCTCTTTTCGCTTTCCTTAAGTTTTACCCAGTGATCAGCCGGAACGGCTAAGTCTAAGATTCGGCAGGTTCTCTTTTTTTTTTTTTTTTTTTCGTTGTCGTTGGCTATCACTAGATCTGGTCCAGGGCACCTCGGGTGGTGTAATGGTTAGCAAGGTAGATTAGTAAACCTGCACGAGTGAGTTCGATTCTCATTGGGTGCCCCATTCATACGGCCTTGTGCTATATCTAAGCAAAAAGCTTAGTAAATTACCACTAGATCTGGTCCATCTGGCTGAGATAAGATGATCCGTTTGTATCTCAAAATCCCCAAAAATTTTGTGCGTTTCATTTTCTAAGACGGATTCTGGGTTATGTATAAATCATTTGTTCATATGGTCGAATTTAAACTTCTTGCACAATTCCCAGTAAATCACCTTACCCACCCAGTCGTGTCTAGTCTTATATTTTCTTTGTGCTAATTTACTGCAATTGCTTATGTGACTGATCGTTTCGTCTCTGTCCCTACATAAACTACATCTGCTGTTTTGTTGCGTCTTGTCTATTTTTGCTTTGAACTAGTAAATCTTTAGGGCGTTGTTTGCCTAGTCGGCTGGGGTTGTAGAATACACCGACTGCACTTCTGCAGATGGGTATGGCCTTCCAACGAGTATCCTGAATATGACACAAAATTATCTGATGGTGAGATTTCAGTGATGCAGGAGCTTTGGGGAATGCGGAATACCTCTTTATTGGCATCGCTCTCAGGTCCATTCTGGCCCGGAGTAGTAGCACCTGATAGGGTCCTATTTAGGGGTCAAATAGAACTAAACTGTGTACTTATGCTAAACTGTATTGTTTGAAATAGAACTGATTATTTGTATAAAAATGGATTTGGCGTTAAAAAACCTACAAAGGTTGATATGCCATAAAACCCAAACAAGCAAACAACTCATGGCGTTGTTTTGTGCTGCTATCAGGAGAGAATCAGTTTCTCTCTTGAGGTTTCCTTTTCGTAGCCATATTCAAGTCGTCTCGCGTAAGATTTCGCTTGTTTGTCGTTCGAAGTGTCCATAGATGCCTAAAGGTTTGTATGTTTATGTTTGTATTTTTTGTCTATTTTTTTCTTGAGACTCCCCCCACCACAGTTCTATCGAATACGTATGGTTTTTAAGCAGATCTATTTGACTAATTGATAGGATCTTAACAGGTACTACCTCACCGGGTCAGAGACCATAGTTTAATAAATACACGATATAATTAAAATACTTTAGCTTAGAACTTCAGATAAAACAGACCAGACAATACATAAAAAGATTCTGCTTAAAAATACAAATAATCTGAAAGTATTCTGAATATCGAAAGGCCACTAAGTATGTAAAACCCAAAAAGCTAAAAAAACAATAGTTTCCGCTAAAATGATAACAATAGTAATAATTGATAATTCGAGCTTCTTTTTCGTGTATGTATATATATGTTGGGTACTAATGTTAATGAATGAAAAGACAATATTAATAATAGTACTACAAAAAAAAAAAGAAATTTATTTCTTTATTGGGAGCTGAAATGTAGAAGTGTATACAGCGATTCGTGTATCAAGTCCCCACTGTAAAGGCTAGTTCTGGCGGAAGCGTGGATAAGATTTTTATCCAACTTGAAATTGTAATATGACACCGTTGTTTGAAGATCAAACGAACCAAGCCCCGCTGAGAAAACAGTTAATATGTATCACTCCGGGTTGGTGTGAGTAACTGATCTGTGTTGTCTGGAAAATTGTGTGTTTTTATAGCATCAAGTTGGATCCCGCGCGCACGCGTTGACTTTCGAAAATTCTTTGGGCGCGTATTCTAGAGACCTCCTATTGGTCCTAAAAACCATTTTCAATTGTTTATTTTTTTAAAACATCTGCATGGACGTTTGTTGGAGATCTTTGCGCCAATTTTGAACCGCTTTTTTTCGGAAAATTCTTTTGACAAGGAAATTGCATAATTTCTTATATATATATATATATATACAAGAGAGAGACCGACAGACATACTGTTTAATTCTGTTAGTTTCTTTCAAGAAACTAGCAAATTACAGTGTAACCCGGATATAAGAGAGTTGTCGGGGCCAGAGAATAAGTCTCTTATATCCTGGTTTCTCTTATATCCGGGTTTGGTCTATTTTTTTTAGGTAACACAGGCTCTAATTCGGGACAAGAGAAAACTATCTTATATCCGGTTTCTCTTATATCGGGGTTTCTTATATCCGGGTTACACTGTAGTAGTTGACTTTTATATTTCAATTTGTTAGAACTTTAATTACACTGGTTTACAAAGAAATTGAGGCAAGCACAAAAATAACCGTTTTTACCTAATTTGAGAGTGCTGAATTCAAATTTGAAATCCGTTTTTACTCATCACCTCTAGTTTTTTAGATATGCATAGTGTGCATTTTGTGCATATACGGTACATAAAGGCGTATATGAATTCAGGGTTAATTCTAATATTGTGAGACTTATGGCATATTTTTTTAGTTATTATGCACTAAATGTAAGTGATAGCATTACATTATATATATATATATATATATATAGTTATATATCAAGACGGATTTTGACAGTTAAGGCAGCAGGTCTCAATCCACACTCTGGCAGTCATTGGAAGAGGTTGTCTCGCAGGCGGCGCAGGAGGTTGGTGTCCCTCAACTATCGTGTTACACATCTTTTGGGTTACTAAACATTAGTATTACATTTTCAAATGCACATGTAGTTTTACTTTGTTATATTTTCAGATTCTCCAATGGCTTCAAGCACGTCAAAATGTCGAGGATGCCTCAACAAGGCCAATTCTTCCTGCTACGTGTGTGGGGACTTCACAACAGTTGCACAGCGTCGAACCATCACTTCCCTCCTCAGAACGGCCTACTTTCACAATTTTGACTGTAAAATTGGTGAGCAGGACAAGTCTTCGGCTCCACACATCTGTTGTAAACCCTGCTACAATGGACTAACTGCATGGTTTAATGGCAAGAAATCAGCTTTCAACTTTGCAGTCCCGATGGTTTGGAGATAGCCGCGAAACCACGCAGATGATTGTTATTTTTGTTTAACTAATATAACTGGTTTCCATGCATCTTCTAGGAAAAAGATCAAATATCCCAACCTTCGATCTTCTATGAGACCTGTTCCCCATTCAGATGATCTTCCTGTAGCCACATCTCCAGTAAATGAGGATCTTCTTTCCTCATCAGATGAAGAAATGCCTTCAAGGGAGGAATCTGCCGAGTCAGTATCTTTGGAAGATATTGAGTCTACATATTCAGGAACAAGTGGCAATGAGCCACACTGGATCACACAAGAAGACCTGAATGATCTTGCTCGTGATTTGTATCTGTCAAAAAACCTGTCAGAGCTCTTTGCTTCTCGGCTTAAACAGTGGTACCTAGTCCAGGAAGATGTAATGAATACCAGTTTCAGGAATCAGAACAAAGACCTTTCTTCCTTTTACGACATGGAAAACAAGTTGTGCTACTGTACAAACATACCTGGCTTGTTTACGTCCTTTGGTTTGCAACATATTCCTTCAGACTGGCGTCTTTTCATAGACTCTTCCAAGCGAAGTCTCAATAAATATCCCAGCATTCCAATTGCACACTCTGTCCAACTAAAGGAGTCCTATGACAATATGGAGCTTCTTTTAGAAGCTATTAAGTACAGCGAGTACCAATGGAGTCTATGTGGGGACCTCAAGGTCATTGGTCTTCTTATGGGTATGCAAGCTGGCTTCACAAAGTGCTGTTGTTTGCTCTGTCTCTGGGATAGTCGAGCTGTATCCCAGCAGAACTTGCCTTTACAGTGGGGACTTGATACACGAAGCGCTGTATACACTTCTACATTTCAGCTCCCAATAAAGAAATAAATTTCTTTTTTTTTTTTTGTAGTACTATTATTAATATTGTCTTTTCATTCATTAACATTAGTACCCAACATATATATACATACACGAAAAAGAAGCGCGAATTATCTTGAAGCACTTTTCTTCCTGGTGAATACAGCCTCAAGGAGAATCCTCTGGTGGACATGAATAAGGTGCTTCTTCCTCTTCTTCACATCAAGCTTGGTTTGAGGAAGAATTTCGTCAAGGCGTTGCACAAAAATGGTGCTGCCTTCCAACACTTGTCACTGTGTTCCCAGGTCTTAGAGCTGCTAAGCTCAAAGAGGGCATCTTTGTCGGACCTCAGATCCGAGAAGTGCTGAAGGATACTGATTTTGAGGAGCTTCTTAACTTAAAGGAACTGAGAGCATGGGAAGCATTCAAGTCAGTCTGCAGTGGCTTCCTTGGTAACACACGCGTACCAGATTACCAAGCCTGTATTGAGAAGTTGCTAAAGTCTTACGAGGATATGAGGTGCCGAATGTCACTCAAGATTCATTTTCTCCATTCCCACCTCAACATCTTCCTGCCAAACCTTGGAGCAGTGAGTGATGAGCCCGGAGAAAGATTCCACCAAGACATTACGAAGATGGAGAGCAACTATCAAGGCAACTGGAACCCCAGCATGTTGGGAGACTTCTGCTGGATGCTCTTGCGTGACATCCCGAAGCCAAAATACACCAGATCTAAGAAAACACACTTTTGACTGTCTGTGGTACTATGAATTGTGTAATTGTGTCATCCAAGTATATTGATTCATTTAGTGTTCTTTATCTATCCTGTTTTATCTGTTATAAGCTGCTGCAACTCTTGAAATATGCACATATATTCTCTGTTTATACTAAAATGAGACTATTTAAAAGCCAGAAAACTAGAGGTGATAGAGCAAAACTATTTATAAATTTGAATTCAGCACACCCAAATTAACAAAAAACACCTATCCCCATTCTTGCCTCAAACCAAAAATTTATTTTTGTAAACCAGTGTTATTAAAATAGAACAACGAAGAACTATTGAAGCTCGAAAAATCTTTAGAAACTGATTAATTCAGAATCCATAAGGTGCTGACATCGCAAACCGAGCTGTTTATATTTGAAAGGTATTCGAATCTCAAGGTCTTGGAATTTTAAATGCAAATATATTATCAGGCCATGATATTGCGACGTTAAATCAACTAATATGTCAACCACAAGGTTTGTATATATGTGGATTTAGAGATGGGGATGATCAAAGTAGCAGTGTAGAAGAGCATAGATAGTTGGTCAGAGTTCCGAAGTGGCTGGTCAGTCGAATAATCGAAGAAGTTAAAAAAAATGACAGAACCCCAAGGGCAAAATTTTATAATTTTAATTCAGTTTACTAAGGTAAAAACGAAACCCCCACACAAAAAACTAAGGTTCTGTGCTTAAGAGGATTAATGTAATTTTTGATTTGATTCCTGATACCCTTCCTGTTTATTTGCATCTCCTGAAAAGAAATTATTCGGACCTCCCACCACCACCACCACAATCAGCCTCTCTTAAGTCACACATTAGTTTTGACACGGAATCCACCAATAATATCTCGTGCGTAATGTAACACTGTCTTTAATTTTATCAGAAAACGCCTTAAAAGTTCCGTATGAAAAATACTTTTTAACGAATACTAATTGGTACACTTTGTCGAGTACCTATTCTCCAAAGACCGATATTAGCATTAGTATATCAATGATAAATGCATTTATATATACGACATTTAAACTTTTATATACATAATATACATATCATTGGTATTAAGAAGAAAGAATACACAAATATGCCCCAAAGGCGAGAAATATACACATATTATTCTTTGAACAAGCAGCATATGGAAGGGGTACAAAATAGAAAAATACTTGATGAGGGAAAGTAAAATTAATCACTAGACATATCTTTCCTATTCAAAGAGCATGGCAAGTGTGGCGTAACTTTTCATTGCCATCACTCTCCGGTCCACTCTGAGCAAGTCTGGTTGTACCTGTTAAAATCCTATCTATGTATCAAGTAGATTTGTTTGAAAAGTATTTGTATTAGGTAAGAATTTTTGATATCATCTAACTGTGTCCAAAAAAAATGTAGACAGAAAATGTAAATATAAACGTAGAATGAATGCAATTTCCTAACCTCTAGACATAAAATAACCCCAGACTCGTTGACGTGACATTAAAATCGGTCTATCTAAATGACTGAAAGTTCGTAGGGAGGATATAAAGATTTTTGAGAAGTTGTTACACTAATCAGACTTTAGAGATTTTGGAATTAAAATCTGATTTAAATAAGAATTTGATTACCTTCCGTTGAGAACTGAAAATCATACAGTTTATAAAGCTGACCGAGTTTTATGCAAACTTTAATTCCTAATGTAATATTAAAAATAAATAAAGATATTGGGTCGTAAAATCTAAAATTGGAAGTCGTTCGAGCCATGTGCTTACAAATGCCTTCAGATGCGCTTAATACAAAAAAAAAAAAGTAATTTCTCTGTTCTTGTAGCTTTTCAGTTAAAAGGTGACGTCTTTGTTTAATGGAGATAAAATATTCCTGTATATTTATATCATAATCTCTGTCATGCTCGATTTGATATTTCAATATTAATCATTGTTTATTCTTTCCCATTAACTGAATTAGTCTCAGTTGTTGCTATTAATATTTTTGCATCACTAAAAATGTGTCATTTGAAAGCTGTATTTTAAATGTGGTCACTTATTTCCATTTTTGTTTTGTTATGTAATCACACCTTCGAAATTTAACAAATGTATTTTGTTATTTTCGATAGAAGAGTATTAAAAACACGTATTTTATTTTATGTAAAGTAAAGTTAGTGACCTTAGTCGAGGATGTCTCGAAGGCTCCCTTTTCAATAGCTACTACACCGAGGTGTAGGGGAGGGCGCTATTCCATTCTCTGGATTGCTCCACTTTACCCTTACCTTATAATGCTGAGTGTTAAGCAAGACAGCATCAAGTTCCATTTGAGGGGGGGCCTCTTTGGTATGACTCAACCAGGGATTGAACCCTTGTCTCCCGGACCATTGGTAAATACTCTACTCATTAGGCCAATACGCAAATATACTTTTTATAGATGATAATTACTAACTTTCTGATTGATAACCGTGAGGTAATTTAAATTTTCTCATTTATACATGTACATACAAGTGCGCATCGCAGATCAATAACTACTGAATAGGGAGTTCGGTCCTCACTAGGTGCCCCATATTCATAGACTAGAGCTAAATACAAGTTTGCTTTTTAATAGTTCCTTGTGTGGCGTAATGGTTTGCGAGCTAAGTTCGATTCTTACTGGGAGGATCATACTTCTAGCTTAGCACCAAACTAAGATTAGATTATATGCAAATTCCAGTATAAATTTGTCTCAAACATCTTTTCACTTAAACTCATCGTATAACCCTAAACTACATCCGGTGATGAGGCTCCAGTTCCGGAACTTATACCATAAATTAGTGGGGAATGGTTAACAACAGCCCCAGCTGATTGGGATCCTTTTTGAAAGAGGAAGGTCTTATATTTCTGCATGTGATACAGTCAGCATATTCTAAGGCCTAGTGACAAAGCGTGGTGGTTTAGACTAATCAGAAGAGAAGCCAGTTGGAGATGAATAATGTTTTAATGGTTGTTTGGCTGGTTGGTTTGATGGGTTTTATGGCATTGTCAGTTATGTATCTGTGAGAGTCTAAGATATATTTAAAATGTTATTCAAATAAACTGAGCGAATCTATTTTAGTTGTTATGGTACAAAAGATTCGGTTTCTTTGTTTAACTGTGTATCAATCTTAATAGGTTATTCAATGCCGAACCCATCCTGATAGAAAAACAATCGATGTAGTATTTAACCCATATCTGATGGAATAAGGGAGTTTATAGCTTTCCCAAGGCTATTAGATCGAAAGTGAAGGTGGTACCTCGACAGGAGTTCGAAGTCGCTTCCTTCAAGGTCGCTCAACTGTACTTTAGCCCCTACGTCATGATAACTCTTCCCAGGTGCAAAAAAAAAAGAATTGGCTTTTGAAAAATAAAACAAATTTTTATTTCTCATTGACTAACGTATACACGTGTGTGTGCATGTGTGTAGATGTGTGTGTATACATCTATACATGAGTTAAACTATATATATATATATATGTATATATATATATATATATATATATATATATATATATATATATATATACACACAAATGTATGTAAATATGTATTTATGTATATATATATATGTATATATATATACATTTGTGTGTGTACATATATGCGTATATATGTGTGTATATGGATGTGTGTGAATATATATGTATATATAAATATACATATATATATATATATGTAGGGGGGAAATCTATCAGTGTGTCTATATACATGTATGGATATATACATATCCATGTAAATGTATATATATATATATATATATATATATATATATATATATATATATATATATGTATGTATGGGGGTGTATATGCGTTTACATATATGAAATATATATATATATACATACATATATGCATTTTTATGTATATATATGTAATATGTATATCTATTAATCAATATATATATATATATATGTGTGTATGTGTGTGTATGCCTAGCTATATATATATATATATATATATATATATATATATATATATATACTTATCTCTTTATATATATATATATATATATACGTTTATATTTGTATATGTTTGTATATGTGTATATCTGTATATATATGTGTGTGCGTGTGTGCGTACATCTCTATATATATATGTGTGTGTGAGTGTGAACATAAGTATATATGGATATATGTGTGTGTCTACATATGTGAATAGATATGAGTATATCTATATCAACCTAATAGTATAAAAATACGCTTATGTGTATATATGTACATATATATGTGTGTATGTAAGTATATATATATATATGTATATATTTTGTTAATATATATACGTATGCATGTATATATATCCATGCATATGTATATATATATTAATGTATGTTTATGCTTTTATATGTAGATAAATATATATATACATCCCTTTGTATATATGCATGTTTTTTGTGAATGCATATATATATATATATATATATATATATATATATATGTATGAGTGTGTATATTCATCCGAATGTATATATGTATTTTTATAAATGTATATATATATATATATATATATATATATATATATATGTGTATGTATGTACATATTCATCCGAATATATGTGTGTGTGTGTGTGTGAATATATATTCATATATGTACATGTACATACATATATATGCATATGTATATATGTGTATATATATATATATATATATAGGATCTTTATTTTTTTAGTATATGTGTGTGTATGCGTACATATATATATGTGTGCGTGTGTGTGTATGTGTCTGTGTGTGTATATATATATATAATGTGATGAATCAGACTTTTGAAAAAGCTCTTCAAAGTCAAATAAATAAACGGTTTTAAGTGAATAATTCATAAAACTTTCCGAATATTTCTATCATATATATATATGTGTGTCTGTGTGTGTATTTGTGTATGTATATCTATATATATGTGTGTATATGTATATGTATACATAATTGGGTATATGCAAATAAATGAGTATATATATTTAGGTGTATATATGTGTATTTATATATATATATATGCATATGTATATATATATTGATATACGAGGATCATTAAATAAGTTTCCAGAGTTTTTTCGTATGGGCACTTTTATTGATAGTACACACGTGAAACTCTAGTCCCCTTCGAAGTAATCTCCGCCGGCTGTAATGCACTTGTTTACCGTTCCAACAACTTCTGGAAGGCCCCATGGAAGTCCCCTTGAATGAGCGTGTCAGTGACCTTCGTCACAGCCTCTTTCATCTCTTCAGTTGTCTCATAACGTCGACACCCTCTGAGCTTAGGGAATAACCAAAAGTCATAGGGAGCAAGATCTGGACTATAGGGAGGCCAAGGAACTGTCTTGATGCCCATCTTGGTCAAATAGTCGGTGACAAGGATGGAGTTGTGGACTGGTGCATTGTTCTAGTGGAAATGCCACTGACCCGATTTGAAGAGTGCTGGCCTCTTCCGACGGAATCTCTTCCAGAACTCCTTTAAAACCTCAACATAGTAACCCTAACCCTAACCCTTTAGCCAATCAACTCTGGTGTATTGACTTCCTTACTCCTCCCACATATTTTATTTTCTTTTTCAATATTTCTTTTTTTGTTTAACTTCAACGAAAGATATTCCTTAAAAAGTTTTCTTTCGTTAATAGATTTTAAGCCATATTTCATTGGTTCAGTTTTAAGTCGAAAATTAATTAGAATTTTAAAAAATAAAAAAATTAATTTACTATAATTCCAACCGGCAATAAAATAAATAAACCGGAAGTGGGCTAAATGAGGTGAAAACTCTTCACCCCTCTTCTATCCCCTCCCACCCTTCTTTCCTGTGTCTATTCTGAATTATTTTATCCATAAGATCTGAAGAAGTCCTGTTAATCTTTTTTTTTTTTCGTGTTTTTGATTTATATCAAAAACATATAACAGGATGGAAATAAATTTATAATCCAATTTATAATCCTAATGTGACCGGTTTTGTTTTTTCTTAAAGAAATATATATATATATATATATATATATATATATATATATATATCCAGTCAGCATCCGAAGGCAAAATGTGTGTGGATTACTTGCGTATAGAATTTATGGGGAATTTCATATAAATCTATGAAAGTGCTCGATGTATGGCTATTATTATATATTCCCTATCCAGGTTTATATAATGTGTATGTATATATATATATATGTGTGTGTGTGTGTGTGTGTGTGTGTGTGTGTGTGTGTGTGTGTGTGTGTGTGTGTGTGTGTGTGTGTAAGTATATATATATATATATATATATATATATATATATATTGATTTATATCAATGCCTTTTAACAGGAAGGAAATAAATTTATTATCTTAATTTGACCGATTGTTGGTTTTTTAAGAGCATATATATATATGTGTGTGTGTGTGTGTGTGTGTGTGTGTGTGTGTGTGTGTGTGCATACGTATGTGTGTAAGTATATATATATATATATATATATATATATATATTGATTTATATCAATGCCTTTTAACAGGAAGGAAATAAATTTATTATCTTAATTTGACCGATTGTTGGTTTTTTAAGAGCATATATATATATGTGTGTGTGTGTGTGTGTGTGTGTGTGTGTGTGTGTGTGCATACGTATGTGTGTAAGTATATATATATATATATATATATATATATATATATATTGATTTATATCAATGCCTTTTAACAGGAAGGAAATAAATTTATTATCTTAATTTGACCGATTGTTGGTTTTTTAAGAGCATATATATATATATATGTGTGTGTGTGTGTGTGTGTGTGTGTGCATACGTATGTGTGTAAGTATATATATATATATATATATATATATATATATATATATATATATATATTGATTTATATCAATGCCTTTTAACAGGAAGGAAATAAATTTATTATCTTAATTTGACCGATTGTTGGTTTTTTAAGAGCATATATATATATATATGTGTGTGTGTGTGTGTGTGTGTGTGTGTGTGTGTGTGTGTGTGTGTGCATACGTATGTGTGTAAGTATATATATATATATATATATATATATATATTGATTTATATCAATGCCTTTTAACAGGAAGGAAATAAATTTATTATCTTAATTTGACCGATTGTTGGTTTTTTAAGAGCATATATATATATGTGTGTGTGTGTGTGTGTGTGTGTGTGTGTGTGTGTGCATACGTATGTGTGTAAGTATATATATATATATATATATATATATATTGATTTATATCAATGCCTTTTAACAGGAAGGAAATAAATTTATTATCTCAATTTGACCGATTGTTGGTTTTTTAAGAGCATATATATATATGTGTGTGGTGTGTGTGTGTGTGTGTGTGTGTGTGTGTGTGTGTGTGTGTGTGTGTGTGTAAGTATATATATATATATATATATATATATATATATATTGATTTATATCAATGCCTTTTAACAGGAAGGAAATAAATTTATTATCTTAATTTGACCGATTGTTGGTTTTTTAAGAGCATATATATATATATATATGTGTGTGTGTGTGTGTGTGTGTGTGTGTGTGTGTGTGTGTGTAATAGTCAGGAGTGACTTTTCTTTAAATCTAGTAAGCCATGTTTTAAATCTCAATAGTTGCTTGTCAGTCCGCTTGTATTCATGTATACTGATTAGTTATGTTTTTATAACCTCTATGTGTGTGTGTGTGTGTGTGTGTGTGTGTGTGTGTGTGTGTGTGTGTGAGCCCTTACAACTCTAGGGTCGATACCTTGATAATTAATAAAACATTTCCTTAAGCCGTATCTTCCGCTTGCCCATGTCTAAAGATTAACCTCTTATCTACCCACCAAAAAATTATTAAATCGCTTTTTTAAATTTTTATCAAATTTGTATCATCGTAAAGAAAATCGGGGTGGTAAATTTGACACCTAAATCTTTTTCTTTTATTATTTAGAAACAAGTTTATTTGCATAAGAAAATTCTAGTTTAAGTTGACCCTTGTTAAAAAAAACAACAATATTTTGGTTTCTTTGTTTAAAGACTTATCAACTTTCATGGGTCATTTTATGCCAAAGCCATCCTTGTAGAAGAACACCTGTGATTTTTTGCCCAGTCGGCTGGGGCTGTAGAACACACCGGACTGCACCTTTGCAGAGGGGTAAGACCCCACCCCATGAGTGTCCTGATATGACACTAAACAATCTGATGGTGAGGTCCCAGTGATGCTGGGGCTTTGGGGGAATGCAGAGTACCCCTTCATTGCCATGGCTCCCGGGTCCATTCTAACTCAGAATGGTAGCACCTGATTGGGCCCTATTTATGGGTTAAATTGAACTAAACTGCATTCTTATGCTAAACTGAATTGTTTGAATTAGAACTATTTGACTAAACTGAATAGCTTGAAATAGAAATGTTTTTGACAATTAAACTGTACTTACATTTAAACTGCGTGTTTATGCTAAACTGAATTGTTTGAAATGGAACTGTTTTTGACATTGAAACTCTACTTACACTCAACTGAATTGTTATATATAGAACTGTTTTGACATTTAACAGTGTAAACAAAATCTGTACTTATCCTAAACTGTATTAGCTGAATTAGAACTGTTTGAATAAACTGAATAGTTTGAAATAGAAATGTTTTTGACTATCAAACTGTGTACTCATGCTAAATTAAATTGTTTGGAATAGAACTAAGTATTTGCAAAAAAATGGATTTGGCGTTAAATAATCTACAAAGGTTGATATGCCATAAAACCCAACCAACCAATCAACCAGTGATTCTATTCAATCCACAGCTGGAGGATTAGGGGGTTCATGGCTTTCCCAAAATTAATACTATAAATGTAAACGTAATTGCATGACTTTAGCCATTACGCTATGGGACTACCCACAACAATAAAGCTTTATCCATACATCATACGCATGAAGCCTTGCCCAGTCGGCTGGGGCTGTAGAATACACCGACTGCTTCTCTGCAGAGGGGTAAGACCCCCAATGAGTGTCCTGTATATGACACTAAACAATCTGATGATGAAGTTCCAGCAGTGCTGGAGCTTTGGGGAATGCGGAGTACCCCTTCACTGCCATCGCTCCCAGGTCCACTCTGGCTCGGAGTGGTAGCACCTGATAAGGGTCCTATCTATGGGTCAAATAGAACTAACGGCATACTTATGCTAAACTGAATTGTATGATTAAACTGAATAGCTTGAAATAGAAATGTTTTTGACAATTAAACTGTGTGCTTATGCTTAACTGAATTATTTGAAATAGAACTGTTTTCGACATTAAAACTGTATTTACACTTAACTGAATTGTTACATATAACTGCTTGACTAATTTGAAATGGAAATGTTTTTGAAATG
The DNA here is from genome assembly GCA_963585895.1 of Sepioteuthis lessoniana. Taxonomy (NCBI): domain Eukaryota; kingdom Metazoa; phylum Mollusca; class Cephalopoda; order Myopsida; family Loliginidae; genus Sepioteuthis; species Sepioteuthis lessoniana. The sequence continues at coordinate 33,511,369 of OY757911.1, read as the reverse complement.
TTTTAAACTCTGTACTTATGCTAAACTGAATTGTTTTAAATAGAACAGATTATTTACATAAAATGGATTTGGCGTTAAATAACCTACAAAGGTTGATATGCCATAAAACCAAACAAACCAACCAACCAACGCATGAAGCCCGAAAATGACACAAGATCTCATTAACGTGGGAACCCCGCAGGAAGCTAGCCTACGGAGGAGTGGTGCCAAAAATAGCTGTTTCATCAGCATTTTTATTTTGTGGGGCTTTCGGCACCGGATAATAAACTCCGCCCTTATTCCTTTAGAAGAGGATGTAGATGCTGCCTGGTAAGTGAGACTCCCTGACCTGAACTCAGTAAATATTCGAACTAGGGAGAAACCAAAAATTCAACGAGACAGTTCATTTTTTTCCATTATGTAAAATTGTATTTTTAATGATAGATTGAGCGATGTCTATTTAAATCTAATTCACACAGTATTGATAAATTGTTATATTAGAATATAATCAGAAGTTAAGATGTTATATTATTTCCCACTCTCGTCTTCGGCAAATATTTCCTCTCAGTAAAAATATTATTTTTCTTGATTATATAATCTAATTTGGACTGGATGTTAATTGCAATACTACAGAATTTTGAAAGGGTGTATATTTTTCATATATGAAGTTTAATTTTTTCCCTTTTTCTTATCGGGTATATATTTTGTTTTGTCAGAGAAGGAAATAAAAATTTGGAATTTACAAATACTCCCAGTCTATATACAGTTGAAATGCATCCCAGCGACAGTGACGTGAAATAGGACCATTCATGACGCTCAAATGAACAAATTCTCTTAAGTTGAAAATTACAATGCTTAACAAAGAAGATCCAACCAGAGTAGAATATAGAAAATATGAATAACATTCTCGAAAGATTTGAAAACTGAATACTGAAAAGAAGAACAAATAATGTATAGGGAAGAATGATGTTTAAAAAAAAAACTATAAAAATTACGACAATAATCTGAAAAATAAGTCAAGTAATGAAAATATTAATATCAAAACTCAAAAAAAAAAAGATGTCTGGAACGTAATCAGCTGAAACATTGTGTCAAAAAAAAAAGATGAAGACAATACTTTCCTCAAGAAAAAAGAAATTTTTTTTTCCTTTTCCTCGAACGACTTTTGGTATGTTTTCTTTCCCGGTAAATGTTATAAAAATCGATCCCGGGTAAACAGCAGGATTTCGGAAACTGGTTCTCAAGTCAAGCGAGCAGATTTTTCTCTGTCCACATGATACAATTTTGCTGCTTCCTTTGGCCTTGTGCCTGACAAATCTTAGTAGATAAATATCCATTCAATATACGCGTAAATATAGTAGATTTAGGACAGAGCCACAGGATGCTCCCAGTGAGAGACGAACTCAGTGAGCCAAGTGATTGATTCATTGATTTAATGGCATATCAACCTGTCTACTGTTATTTTATGTCTAAAGATTATGGAATCACGTTCATTGTATGTTTATATTTACATTGTGTGTGTGTGTGTGTGTGTGTGTGTGTGTGTGTGTGTGTGTGTGTGTGTGTGTGTGTGTGTGTGTGTGTGTGTGTAAAAAGATTTTTGCCCAGTTACATATTCATTTGATCCATAGATGGGACCCTAACAGATCCTTCTACTTAAGAACAACTCCGATGATGGAATATTTCACGTTCCCCAGATCTCCAGAACTGGAGCCTCACTATCAGATGCAAGGACGCTTTCTTTTTTGGTTGGATAGTCTTACCCTTCTGTAGGATACAATCAGCGTATTTTAAAATCCACCGACAGGGTATTATTACAGTTTTTGAAACACGTTAAGTTATAACATGTAATCATTAAAAAAAACTTTTGTGTCGTTTGTGTTGTTTGAGATCTTTATTGTCAATATCGCTGTTCGATCCAAAATTAAACCCAGTACTTCGAATGCTGCTTTTTAAAAGTCATATTGTCGTAACATAATTTTCCTTATTTACCGTATCTGTGCCGGACGTGTTATAAATATTAACTCTTTAAATTCAAAGTAAATTCTTCTATGTCTGAATACTTGAGTTTTGTAATTATTACACTGATTGACTCAGACTGGTATCCTCATCTTTGTTGTTAGCATCACAACATTTCGGTTGTTTTATTCTTCGGACTACTTCATTCTAATTTCATCTACAGTGGTAGATTGCTCTTATTCTGTTGGCCAAACTGGTTCATTTTATTTAAGTTTAGCCAGTACCAGACGATAATTTCAATTGGTGAAAATTGTCGTAGGAAGATTGTGTTGTATCAGTCTTCCAAGTCGGAATGATCTGTTTGTTTTGAAAGTAAGTTTAACAAACAATTATGATTCAATACTTCAAGGTGATTTTATTTGTCACATATGTATATAAGGATTTTTAGTAAAATCATATATTTACCACGACCAAACCTTTAAAAGTTGTCAGGAAGGTCTTGGCACACTGAAGACCTAGTACATTATGAGACATAAAAATATCTGGAACTCTAAAGCTGTGTAATTTGTTTGCTTTGTTTTTTTGTTGTTTTTTTTTTTTGTTAGTTTTTTTGTTTTTTGTTAAATTGAAACTAAGAGTGCTACGAGTTCAAAAAGTAACACACACACACACACACACACACACACACACACACACACACACACACATATATATATATATATATAACGATTTATAGACTAGTTTAATTTGTGTTGTTTACTGTTTGCAGAAATTGGCTCAGTTCCACATCATTTGCGACAGACAAGGTTAGCGTAATGCCTGGGAGACAGGTCCCCCCCCCCCCCGAAACCAATTTGCAGTGTGAGCAAACTATTATTTTATCATTCCACTATCATAATGTCCGCACAACACAGACACATGTGAAAAGTCTTTCTTTTCTTTTTAT